>JALMQS010000876.1:0-285215 GCA_024734495.1 Forficula auricularia | reverse complement strand
GTGGTTAAGTTTTTGGCGCCGAACAAATAAATGTAGACCTGGTAAAAACACATCTATAAATGTTTGACACAAATTGAAGAATATAGGTCTAGCCTTTCATTTGGGCGACTATAGTAAACACAAAACTCCAGACAGACTGACAGACAAATAGAAATTTTAACAAGATATATACATCAGCTATAAAGTATATATGGGCCATTCCACGCCAAATCGGCTGCTTTGAAAAATTTTAATTTTTGATATCCTTCATTTTTTTGACATTTTTAGTATCCATCAAAAAACTCTTCCCTTTTTGATTTGATAAGCCGTTTTAGAGTTATTAAAGAAAAACTGAAAAAACTCCGAAATTTTCTCATTTTGAGGGACGTAGAAAAATTTCCACAACACAGATTTTGAGGAAAACTTAGGGTAGTTATATTGGAGTACCAATAAAGGTATCCCAGCAATAAAATCTTTACCGGAGAATTATTTCCTGTTTAAATCCTAATTAAACTGTACTATATTAATATAGCAAATGATTAAGATGATGGATGATTTTATTATGTTTGGCTCGAAGGGTTAGTTGGGAGGAGGTTCGCCGGGCTTGGATGGGAGATAATCTTCAGAGATTAGAATCTCTCTTGGCGGCGTTATAGCCAGAAAAATGCTATTATAAAATAAGAATTTGCACTAGGCAGTTGAAACATGCTTTAAATAAAATAATGGCACAAGTCCCGCATTTATTGCTTCTTTATTAAATAACGTGTATACTTCTTCGCTTCATAACATAGATACAAACCGTCTCTTTAGCAAATCGTTCCCAGGCAATCAATCATCTCGGGGAGCTGTCTCATTCAATGAGTTTCAACAAATGACAACTAAATGACAACTGACAACTCGCTTCGAGGAGCTGGCTGCTTTTATAACCCTGGATCTAATTAGCAATTGAGCTGATTGGTTAATTATTCCCGCCTTTAGGATGACGCATGCATAAATTTCGCGCGCTTTCTTCTCAATATAAGAGGGGCGTGTACCTGCTGCTCATCTGTTAGTTTATCGAGGGATTCTGACCGGCAAACAGCAAGCAAACGCCTTTTTCAAGGCGAAAACAAATCTTTATTTTCAAAAGCATTTTACATTGAAAGGAGCGGAGAATAAAATCCCATATTAATAAAATTTCAAATTTTTATTTTTTTGAGCTTACCTTCTTTTAAAGAATTAAAAAAAGAGCAATCTAAAATATCAAATTTGTATAATAAAATTAATCATTAAAAAAGTTCGAAAAATACTTTAGCTGTCTGTCTGTCTGTCCCTAAGTCCCTATATATTTACGATGGGATTTCTTTTTGATTTCTTTGTTTATTTGTAGAATTCGTTGTGTTTTGTGGGTTTGTTGGCCGATTGACCACACACCCATGGACTAAAAGAGATTTTCGGATTTGTTTCTATTGATTTCATTTGAATATAAATGGTGCTGGATATGCGGAGTGATTGAGGCTGGGCGGTTTTGGCCAGGGGGTGGGTTTAGGGGGGGGGAATAAAATGGTAAGGGTTGAGGGTGGGGGTGGGGGTGGGTCCCTCGGTTGGTTAATCAGCGACAACATTGACCGGGCAGGGGAGGGGAACCAACCCCATTGGCCGGATAGATTTATTGCCAGGCCGTTCGTTTTAGTAAATACTACCAGCAGTAGTAGTAATAGTAGTAGCAGACATACATACACAGGGACGAATAAAAAATAAAACTCTCAATTTGTAAATCTTAAAGACAAATTGGCGAATTTTGTTTGTCTTTGGGCCCTCCCGTTGGTTGGTCAATTCCATTTCAATTACTCTATTATTGCTCCCCTAATCCACCTGCCCTTTTATTTGAAACCGAAATCCCCACTCCTCTCAGACCAGAAAACAAACCAAAGTACAAATATCTCTGTTTATATATAAGTACAAAAAAAGAAAGAGTGAGAGGGGGGGTATAATGGGGTACATGTACTCTCAGCCGACATAGTAAGTTTTTACTTTATCCAATGCGAAGCAGGGGTAAAAATATTGTAATCGGTCTCGTGGCAAGCGCGACTTCAAAGGATCCTAAGGTAAAGACTACGGAACCCATAGACTCAATTAAGGTCACAAATTGAAGTATTCAATGAGATTGAATTTTAGCACGTGACGGTTTTGCCAAAAATTACCTTGGATCTCGTCGAGAGGCCAAAAAGTGCCATTTTTTGGAAGTGCGTGCGGATGGATGGATGGATGGATGTTATCGTTTTTTTCGTCCACGATTTTTTCCACACCTTTGCGCTGATTGAAATGAAATTGAAAACCTACCATTAGTTTAACAAAATGAAGCGCTGATTAGTTTTTGGTACATATCGGTCCGCAAACATTAGTACTTTATTTCAGTACTTTTTTAGTTTTTTCTAAATATCTTGAAAATGACTTAACCAATTTTGATGAAATTTAATATCCTAATTAAGTACCTTGGGGACCACAAAAAAGGTTAAATAAAGTTTTTAGTAAAATTATATTTTAATGTACTTTACTCAAGAACATATTAATATTTCAAATGAATTTGGATCAAGTTTAGCAACGATCCGTTGCAGTTTATTTCATATAATACACTGTTTTTGAGTTATAAGACTGTCTCAAGATAAAAAAACTCACCCTGTATACATAAAAAGAACAAGAAAGAAAATAATAAGCCTAAGGGATGAAAAATAAATTATGTAATAAATTAAAAACATTTTGCCTTTGTTCGCCCTTATCATTCAAGTTTTTTTTTTTTTAATGTTTCAAACTTGAATTAAACAATACAATAATAATAATAAATTGTTAATTAATTAGCTTTCGATTAAATTCCGCAAATAAGTGTGATTTGTATTTAAAATGTTTGTTATTAATTTTAATTGTTTTTATTTTGAGCTTTGTTTATGTATTGTTGTTCTTTTCTATAATATATTATCGTATATATGTATAACTAGCTGCAAGGCCCCCCTTCGGCGGCCCTTTTGCTATCCAGGGGCACGCCTCCTGGACTCCCAACCCACGAACCCCACCCTCATACCCCACTCTCATCCACCACACCCCCAAACCATGCACCCGTGCCCCCGCCACCGCACCACCTCATAAAGCCTCTGGACTCTCACCTGAACCCACCACTCCACCCTGCACCACGCAACCCCCGCACCCCACCATCACCCGGACCCCACCTCCGCCCCACACCACCACCCCACTACGCATCTGGACCCTCACCTGAACCTCCACTCCACCTGAGCCCCTCCTCCCTCCCCGCCCCAGCACCGGCACTCCACCCCCGCACCCAGTTTTTTCATTTCTAGCCTTCTAGTGACCCACCGAATATGTATACAAAATTTGGTTAAGTTGGCTCTAAGAGTACGAATTTTCATTTTTTGACCCTGTCCCTATTTTGGGTCGTTATTTTTTGCATTTCTAGTCTTCTTGTGACCCACAGATTATGTATACAAAATTTGGTTGAGTTTGGCCCAAGAGCAATAATTTTCATATTTTGATCCTCCTCCCACTTTTGGGTGGGTTTTGGGGGGAATTTTTTTAAACAAAAGTTGTCCAAAATCACATCCCCTACAACTTTGTTTATAATAAAATTTGCCGTAGAGTTAATAGTTTAGAGGTTATTTGATTCGAACTCGTCACATATATTATATATAGTTTAAATGAACATTGGTTTTTAAGGAATTTGGTGTTGGTACTTGGTGAAACATTTTTTAAAATTATTGGATAAAAATACTTGGTAGGTTTCACATTAAGATATAAAAAATAAAACGAATTTATTTTTTTATATCTTAATGTGAAACCTACCAAGTATTAAATTGAAAGTTTTTGCCGAGAGTAGCAGAATTTTTATATATTGAAGGAGACAATAAAAAGAGTGTGTCTTCTGCTGGAATTATAAAATTTATTTATTTATAACGAGACTATAGTTTCGAGGGCTTTGCCCTCTTCATCAGTCTATTACAATGTATTCACAGGAATTAATTTAAGTAATTAATTCCTGTGAATACTACTTAATAACTGATGATGAAGAGGGCAAAGCCCTCGAAACTATAGTCTCGTTATAAATAAATAAAATTTATAATTCCAGCAGAAGATACACTCTTATTGTCTCCTCCTACCAAGTATTTTTATCCAATAATTTTAAAGAACATTGACGAGGGTTTTTACTGAGTCGTTTTACAAAGACGCGTTTTATCTAGTTATAACCAGTTTTCAAAGAAATTTCAACAATCATTTAAAAAAATAAATAAAACAAAAATTTCAAATACAAATCACACTTATTTGCGGAATTTAATCAAAAACTAATTAATTAACAATTTATTATTATTATTATATTTTTTGTTTAATTTAAAATTTTTATTTCCGATTTTAATTAGCCACCTGTATATTAAATGAGATCAATAATCTAATAATCTATATAAATAAATAACTTTGAGAGTAACCATAGAGCTCAATAATTCTCTTTTGAGATGAGTACCTGATATTCATTTTGCAACTTAACATGAAGTGTCACGGGTGGGTTTTACTTTGGTTTTTACGATTTAGAGAAAGATTTCTTTATTAAAGAGAGTAGAGATATTATGGGGAAAATAAAAATATATACTATATATATTTTATAGCTATAGCATGAAGCAAGAAGTTAGCTAGTTGAATAAATTTTAGCGACAATCAATAAAATCGGTTATTTTATAACAAAAGATTGGTAAAAATAATTCAGAAATTTTTTTACATTTCAAATGGCTTAATAAAAAATCTTAAAAATAAATTAATAATTTTATAAAATTTCACTTTTATATAATTCAGATTACTTTTTGGCTTAAAAACTCAAAAAATAAGCTGACATGTTCTGATGTGGCCATCCACTTGACTTTAGCATACAACCTGGCCCCTCACTTATATTTAATATTTAATAAAATTATTTATATTCATGTAGGGGGGGGGATTAATTTTTGCATTTTTAGACTCCTGGGGTCCACTGATTATGTATACAAAATTTGGTTGAGTTTGTTACAAGAAACGAGACGTCAGGCTAATTGACGATTCTACCCTCACCGACTCCCTCGACTCGCTAGCTCATCGAAGAGATGTCTCTGCCCTTTCCCTTTTCTATAGATACTATCACGGCAGGTGCTCTAATGAGATAAAATCAATAATTCCCCCAAAGCATGCTTTGCACGCAGCACACGTTTTACTGACTCCCAACACTCTTTCGCGGTCAAATTGGAAAAGTGCCGGACCACTTCATTCGCGAATACATATATCCCCATGACTTCAAGGAACTGGAACTCTCTCCCAGCCTCTATCTTTCCCAGCACCTATGATCTTCAAACCTTCAAAACCAGGGTGCATAGACACCTACGTCTACACCCTCTCACTTAATCAACTTTCCCTTCTCTTCGGTAATGCAAGGGTCTTTCGAGATCCATAGGGGCTACATCTTTACTGGTGCACCCCTTCTTGCATTCGATTGCATTAAAAAAAAAAAAAAAAAAGAGCCTAGATTTTCATTTTTTGACCATACACCCCCTCCCCCAATTTTGAGCGGTTAGTTTTTGAATTTTTAGACTTCTGGGGTCCCACTGGTTATGTTTACAAAATTTGGTTGAGTTTCCTCAAATGGCCTAGATTTTTAATTTTTAACTCCCCCTCCACCCCCTTAATTTTGGGTCGATATACACCAAAATCTAATCAGCTCTTAATCTCAATGGACCAAAACTACGAGTGAAATTTGGTTTTGATATTCACACTAGTTTTTGAGATAGCTCGTCCACAAAAACTTGGTAACGCACACACTAACAGACATTTTGACAAAATAATTATTATCTCAAAAAATATAATTTTTTCGATGTTCACTTATTAGGGTTTTTTTATAGAGAAAAATGCCATGGTTTCGCTCAATTTTTTTAATCAAAATAGTTTCAGCCGTTTTTGAGATATTTTGAAAAAAAGAAGGAAAAAAACACCTTTTTTCATACACGATTACAATACTTGACCATACCCTGTATGGTAAAGTAAAAATATTCAAGTGTATATAATTTCTTGTCGTAATTACGTATTATTCCATTTAAATACCCAACTATTTAACTCAAATAACAATATTTTCATAATTTACTTATTGGTGGTTGGTTCAAATAGCGGCATCTTAACTATTAATATATCTAGAGTTACTCTAAAAAATAGAAGAATACTTAAAATACGTATATATTATTTATTCATATTGAACAGAGATCGATTTCGCCATATTTAACTTCACCATCTTTTCATATCAAATATAATTTCTTAACTATAAATATATCGTTTTTTCAGTGTAGTCTTAAAAAATGTTCTATTTTTCATTTACCATTTTCCCATGACAACTAGACAAGAAGATTATTTGTTGAATGTCAGAAGGGCTGAGAGGGTCGAAGAATATGGGGGGTGATTTTCGCGAGTCGAAGTTAAGTAAGTAAGTATTTGTACTTAAACTTGAAGGACATACCAATCATCAATATTGAAGTACAATTCGTGTTTATTCTTGTTTGATGGTTGCTTATTATTTATCGGTGTGTCTGTCTGTCCAAGTAACTGCTCGTCTCGGCTTTTCCACTCCTGCACCGCCATCATCCTAATTGCGTTTCATAATTGAGAGGGCTTCATTAATGAGCGAGAATCTGAAAGTCTACCCCCAACGCGAGCGAAACCACCGAGCCAGATTTATCTACAACGTTCTAATATTAATTCAAAGATCAATTATTATAGTCTCTCTAATTTGGTCTAATATAAACTATTATTGCTCCGAATATAGAATTATTAGACTAGAAAATGATTATAATTAATTATTTTTATCTATTATAATTAGTAATTAAAAAATATCTGCCATCTATTGAAAAAAATATGAACAATTATTTAATTGCTTTAATTAATAGTTCAACCTCGTGCTGATAGATGGCTCACACAGAAGATGCCAAGGGTGGAATTTGGAAAACTTAAAACACCCCTTTATTCACAAATAATAATAAAATAGCCAAAATATTCATAATAATCTTTCATTTTTTTTAAAAAAAAGAACAATTCTGGTATTATTTTCAAATTTATCTATATTGGTTTGTCACACTTTTTCAAGCAAAAGTTAGGAACGTAAACACCCTCAACAAAATTCCCGTCTGTATGTCTGTCTGTCTGTAAGTTTCCGTGGTTTCCGCGAAAAGTTGCTAACTATTCACGTACAATCTATCTAAGGGATTATTATGAAATTTTATATTTGGATTAGATGTCTTCTAACTTAAAAGCATTAGTATATAACGTTTTGATATTTTGACCCCAAAATGGAGTTTTGGGGGAGTTCATTAATTGAAATTATCAAATAACTTCTAAACTATTATCTCTAAGGCAAATTTTGTAATGAGCAAAGTTGTAGTGGATGTCATTTCTGATAACTTTTGTTTAAAAAATTCCGAAAGGGGGGGGGGGGAATGAAAATTCTTGACCTTTGCGCAAACTCAACCAAGCTTTGTATACATAATCTGTAGGCCTCTAGAGAGCTAGAAATACAAACATTTTATTAAACAAAGAACAAAAAAAAAACTGTATAGGATTAGTAGACTAGAAAATGATTATAATTAATCATTTATAATCTATTATAATTATTAATTAAAAACTATCTGCCATCTATTGAAAAAAATATGATCAATTATTTTATCATTTTAATTGGTTTAATTAATAGTTAAATCGCGTGCTGATAGATGGCTCACGCAGAAGATATCAAAGGTGGAAGTTGGTAAACTTTCTATCCATAATATAATAACAAAATAGCCAAAATATTCAAATAATCTATCATTTTTGAAAAAATATAATTCTACTACAAATTTTTTATATAATTCCATTATGTTTTAAATCACTAAGGTCATGTTTAGTCCAATTGATATTATATTATTGTTAATTCTAAATAGAGTAATGGTCGGACTGGACCATTTCCAAATTGTTTGTTTTTATTTAATAAATTATCGTAAATAAATATAAGACCTTAATTTCTAAAATAAACATGTGAGCCTAAACCACATAAGGTCACAGGGGAAGTGAAACTTTAATTTTAAAATACACTAATAGCTCATGACAAATAAAATTTCTTCAATTTAGCAAATTTAAATTAATATTAGTTTGAAATTTTATATTAGGAAAATAAGGAAAAGTTTTTATGTGTGACTTTTTTATTTATCAATCAATGTTTCGTCGACTTTGCCGACTTCTTCAGGGTTTCACATAGTGAAATTTTGAAATTTGTGTCTGATAGTCTTCAATGGTAACGAAGATGACAAGAAAATTTAGACGAATGTGTGAAGCCCTGAAGAAGTCGGCAAAGTCGACGAAACGTTGGTTAATAAATAAAAAAGTCACACATAAAAACTTGTCCTTATTTTCCTAATATAAACTTTCAAATTAATACAAATTATTGACAGAAATGATAATAATAATAAAATTATTATTTTAAAACCCACTTACTTAATAGTTCATGACAAATAAAATTTATTTAAATTATTATACTATTTTAAAATCAAGGCTTGTCTCGTATTTTCCCTCTTTTAGGCCATTTCCCCTTTATTGTAACAAAAAATTCAAACAGATACGTCGCTAAAGAATAAGTTTCACTTCAAAAAAAAGAACCAGAACGCTAAGTACAATTACCGTTAATTGATATTCTTCAGAACTCCTAGTTTTTGAAGGAATAAAAAAAGAACCGAAACATCGTTCTGGACCATTCTCGTCAAAAATAAGAGCCTTGATTTCTGCAATCGAATTTCGTGCAGTCTTACGAATCAAGTTTTTTTTATGTAAAAGATTACCGATGTGGGAATGAGATAGTAAAATGGTACTGAATATAAAATGTGGGTGTGTGTGGGTGGGTGTAGAGAGAGAAAAAAGTCAATATATAGCCTGGAACTGAAATAAAAAAAAAAAAATAAAAAAAAGAGCGTATATATTTGATGATCAAATTCACGGAAGATTAAACAGAATATAAGCCAAACAGACAGTAGAACTGAATATTTTTGTTAATAATCTACGACTGACAAAAGGAGAGAGAGAAATGAGCCAGATAGAGAGAGAGAGGACAAAATAAATATACGATAGAATATAGACAGAGAGGGGTGAGGGGGGGGGGGGGGTATTTTAATTTTTTGTTTTAAATTTCCCGGAAAATTCTAACCAACCATTAACAATCAAAAGAATTTTTTTGTAAAATAATTAAATAAATCTCGCAATAATTATTTAATGAAATTTAGTATAAATTCTTAATTGGATTTTTTCTTGGATTGATAATTGGGTGAAGGAGAAATATGGAATTGGAATAATTATCGGAAAAGAGGTTTTTTTATCTAATTAGATTTTTCCTCTTATTAAAAAACAAGGACTAAAGATGAATAAGGACACTCGATGGTGGAGAAGTAATCTCCGGAATCGAAGCAAAAAAAATACAATGTATACATTAATTAATGTAAAATAATTGGTTTAATAAATTATTATTTTAAAATCAAAGGCTTGTCTCTTATTTCTCCTTTATTGTAATAAAAGTTTAAACAGATACATACCGTAGTGGGTTTTATAATAATAAGTACCTGGAGCCACCGAGCGATGCACGGTAACCCTTGACCCCCCGTCCCGAAACCACACACCTCTCCTCCACCAATGCACCCCCACCCCGCCCCACCCCACCCCAACCGCGCCTCCCACCCCCGGATCCCCCACAACTGCACTCCCACCTCCTGCACCTCCCACATTCACCCCATCCCGCACCCATTTTTGCATTTCTAGCTTTCTAATGGTCCACATATATATTATGTGTATATTTGTTTACTCGTACACCAATTTGCCCACATTCGTTCATATTGATAAACATTATAAAAAAATAAATAGGAAAAAAATAATCATATAGGATCTGAAATAAAAACATAAAATTAAATAAGATTTATTAGTTGAATAAAAGATTTTACTGTCGATGGTAACAGAATTGTTTTTATTTTAGGTTAAAAATAAATGCCTAAACAAAAGAGTAACCCAGATATTGCTCCAGTCATATTCCAATCTCCCAAGAGGAAACATGAAGAAAAAGACATTATATATTTTTCAAAATTTTCAATGTATAAATCTTAATTTGTAACTAATTTGAAATATTTGTGATAGACTGATGATGAAGGCAATGCCTTCGAAACCATAGTCTCTAGAAATAATTAAAAATTATTTTATTTAAAAAACAGAAGACTCTCTCATTTTATTTTTAACCTAAAATAAATAAGATTTGTTTCCAAGTTATATAAAAAGCCACTTCAACCACTTTATTTTGTAAACAAACCTGTTTTGTTATGATTAAGACACCTGTTAATTAAAAACAATCAAAAAATTCCTAATTTTAATATAATATATTAATATTTGGTATAACCTATTAGTGGGTTTTAAAATTAAAAACCAATTAAAAATAAAAGATAATTGGAAAAAAAATGTAAACAAACTTTTTTATTGAGATTTTCATCTGTCAATAATTACTTTAATTAAGAAAAGATCAATTAAGATGAAATTTGTCGAGGTCCAGACCTAGCCAGATCGCTTTCTCATCCTCAAAACTTGTTAATAGAATTTGTTTCATCAAAATCGGTAAAGCCGTTTTCAAAATAGAACAATGATACAAATATATATATATATATATATACATAGTATATATATATATATAAATATACAAACAATTTTTGCTCGTTCAATAAGAGTAGATTTAAATTCCATAATTTTTTCTGATTTTATTTGTCATGTACTATTAGTGAGTTTTAAAATTAAAAAAAGTCACGTCGTCGCTCAAGTCGATTATAATAAGTATATATAAATTAAGTGGATTTTGATGAGGCAGTCCAAAAAAAGAAGAAGATAATTTACACTATCTTTTTATTCATAAAACCGACGTTTCGGAGGCTATTCCCTCCTTCTTCAGGGTCTGTAATTAATTAAAATGGGATTTGGCCATCATTACAATCAAGATCATTACAAATTATTTTTTTATATAAATACAATTAATATATACTTATATGGAATACAATTTTTTAATCAATAATAGTATATATAAATATTTTCGAATGTAATTGTTGAATTTTTTTTTTTTTTTTTTGACTTTTCGGCCTTTCTAGCCATAAGCCATTTATGATACTACTTATTTTTTTTTTTCAAATTTGTCTCTACCCCCGGGGTCAGATTTTAGCCGGATGCCTCGAGTCGGATTCGAACCCAGGTCCACTTGATTAGCAGGCTGGTATGCTGACCCCCTAATTGTTTAAAAATGATTTTCCTCATATTGTAAAGAAAATTAATTTTCCAAATACATATATTGAAAACTAAAAACAGGCGAAATATTAAAAAATAAACGAAATATGTCATCGAAATGAATCAATCAATCTGAAATTCAATATTCGATCTTCTAATATAATAAAGATTTGTCCTGTTTGAATTGACGATTGAAGGGGGTGTGGAGGGGGGGGTGTTCTTTTCTCTCTTTTCTGCCTGGTGGTAACGAGGCGTCAACGAGAACGCCGGAAATACGTTCACGTGTCAAGTCATCCGGCCTGGTCAATTATTCACTGTCCAATTATAGGGAAAAAATTTCACCGAAAGATGAAATGTTGGTTGGGCTGTTCTGTTAGGTTGGGGGAGGGGCAAAGGGGCGCTTTTTAAAATGAACCATTTGCATTTGCATAGGTGATCCGGAAAAGAACCACCCCCTGCCCGAAAAGAGAAGAATTTATGCAAATGTAATAAATCACTCACTCATCCACATCCACATGTCTGGTCATTAACGGGGGCCGAACGAATTCTTCTTTTTTTTTATTCGAAAACAACAACCGCAACAACAAGTGTAGAAACGTCGACGACGACCACTTAATGACTTTGCAGGTCATTAGATATGGAAATGCACCTCCGGATTCAATTAGAGGGACGAGATTTACTAACGGCAACCCGAAAACCATTATCGCTAATTCACACCAAATATATCTTCTACATATTTCCCTCTACCTACACCCTCACAGTATTGTTCATAAATTATCTAAAAATTAGATTTAATTACACAAAAAGTAAATTATCTACATACTTAATAATATCTAAGAATTTTCAAGACTTAGACAATGACTTGTATGACCTAAAGCCCATTTTATCCGGGCAGTATGTGTAGTATATTGGTTGGTTTCTTAGACCATGAAATATATAGAAACGTCTTCTGCTACTCTCCACACAGAGTGAAGTGAGGCCAACATCGCCTACAGATGACGTCACGTTCTCGCATAAATATTTTGGTAATATTAATTTGCGATTGTTGGAATCCAAAATAAATAATCTAAACTACGATAAATTTATCTCAATGTATAATAATTCCTATAGTGGCCATGCTATTTCTGGGTGTTCCAACCTACATATGACGTCATATTCTCTAGTTGATGTTGGCCTCACCAAATCGACACCAGGGCGTGTCTACATATTTCATGGTCTAAGGTTGGTTTACAAAGAAGTTCATGGAAGGAATAAAATAGACGGGACAGGGGTTTTCTTGACCTTGACGCAGCTCACTGCCATCTTACGGAACGGAAAATAAGTACCTCTCTAACAATATCTAACCTAGTGCTCGGATAAAATGTGCTGAATTAGATGAAAATATAATTATTTTAGTCTAATTTACCATTAAAAGCTTTACCTATCTGTATTTGTGTAATTTCGCCTTTATATAAGGATTATCAGATATCCAGTTAAATATTTTTTTAAATATACAAGTTTTAGTCCTATTTAAAAATTAAATTACGTACTTACTTAATAAAATCTAAGAATTTTCAATACTTAAAATACATAAACAATGATTTGGATGATCTAAAGCGCATTTTATGCGAGCACTAGGTTAGATATTGTTAGAGAAGTAGTTATTTTGCGATCCGTAAGAAGGCAGTGAGGTGTTTCAAGATCAAGACAATCTCTGTCCCGTCTATTTTATTCTTTCCATGAACCAATATACTCCATATCAAGGGGTGTTCACTCCTTAGTTTACAACTCTGGTAACCCATGCGCTTGGCGCTACTGTCGAACTTGCCTCTCACTAGACTATCCAGGGGGCGTTCACTCTCTAGTTTAGCACTCTGACAGATTATGTGTATATAGAAATATAATTAAATTCCGTATAATTTTTTTTTTAATTAAATAACAATCTATCGAGTTTTTTAATAAATAAATAAATAAATAATAATTTAATTTTAAAATTAAAAAACCAATTAATAAATAAAAGATAATTGAAAAAAATGTAAACAAACTTTTTTATTGAGATTTTCATCTATCAATAATTAATTTAAATAAGAAATGATCAATTAAGATGAGATTTGTCGAAGTCCAGACCTAGCCAGATAGCTTTCTCATTCTCAAAACTTGTTAATAGGGTTTGTTCCTTCAAAATCGGTGGAGCCGTTTTTGAAAATAGAACAAAAATACAAATATACTAAATTTTACATTATTAAATGAGCATCGCTCGGTGGCCTGGTACTAAATATATATATATATATATATATATACAAACAAACATATATATATATACAATTTGTGCTCGTTTAATAAGAGTAGATAGATAGATATAATTAAGTTTTTCATCCCATGTTTAGAAAAATCAAACTTAATTGAATTGAATATTAAATTTAATTTAAATGGCATAATTCCAGCAGAAGACACACTCTTTTATTGTCTCCATTCAATATATAAAAATTCTGCTACTCTCGGCAATAACTTTCATTTTAATTTTAATTTATTTATTAATTCAACCAAATGAATATTAAATTAAATATTTATATGATAAATAAAAAAATGTTCAAGTTTATATCTTTTCTTGTCTTAATTACGTATTATTCCATTGAAATACCTAACTACTAAATTTAACTATTCTAGTATTTTACTTAAATAACAATATTTTCATAACTTACTTATTGGTGCTTGGTTCAAATAGCGGCATTATATATATAACTATTAATATATCTAGAGTTACTGCCAAAAAATATGAGATTACTTAAAATACGTATATCATTTATTCATATTGAACAAAGATCGGTTTCGCAATAATTAAATTCACCATCTATTAATTTCAAATATAATTGCTTAACTATAAATATATCGTTTTTTCAGTGTAGTATTTCAAATACCAATTACAAAAGTATCTTGTATCTGATATCTCAAATACCTCAAAAAGTATCTTGTAACTTGTATTCCAGATACTTTTTATGAAGTATCTTGTACATATCTGCTCTTATTAAATATAATTTTATCAGCTGCGAATCCCGCCTTTGGTATTAATTTACCGAAATTTTCTAATTAAGCAGGGGTCACTCAACAAACGAATTAATTTCGTTACAATTACCATAAAGCTAGACCCTATATATAACACAAAAAATATGTATATTTAAGTAAATAAACTGGGCTTTTTTTTTAAGTCAATTTCATAATTTATTAAATAACCCCGACAGTTAATTCTAAAAATTTCTATAAAATAATAAATAAAAAAAATGATACTTTAATTAAATTTTAATTACATGTCGGAACATTACATGTACATGTTTTGACATGTAATTAAAATTCAATTAAAATATTCATTTTTTTTTAATATTTTATAGAAATTTTTAGAATTAACTGCCGTTATCAAGCAAATTACGATTTTAACAGGAATTATCAACCGGTAAAGATTTTATTGCTGGAATATCTTTATTGATGCTCCACTATTTCCTACTATCCTAAGTTTTCCTCCAAATTGTGGAATTTGAGCTGCGCGCCTCAAAGTGGGCAAATTTCGGGGGTTTTCAGTTTTTTCTTGAATAATTAATCAAATAAAGGGTGTGTAGTTTCAAAGTGAATGAAATAAAACTCCAAGACGTTTATACAAACTCAATATATTTCGGATTATTAGTCCATCATCAGGAGTTTACAGCTTAAAACTTGAACGTGCGATCACAATTTTTAACATCTAAATCATACGTACCAATATAACACAAGAAAAACATCAACATTTAACAATAAATAAAATAAAAAATTTAAAAAAATCATACAAAAATGTTTTCTGTTTTAAATAAAAAAATATATAAATATAAATAATCTAGGTAAATATGAATTTTTAGGTTAAAAATAAAATAAAAGATATGATATATAGACTGATGATGAAGGCAATGCCTTCGAAACTATAGTCTCTAGAAATAATTAAAAATTATTTTATTTAAAAAACAGAAGACTCTCTCATTTTATTTTATTTTTAACCTAAAATAAAAACAATTCTGTTACCATCGACAGTGAAATCTTTTATCCAACTAGTAAATATGAATATTAATATAAATAAAAAACCTTTAATTACAAGAATAAATATAAAAAATTTTATAGAATTAAATTATAAAATAAAATTACAAATTTAAATCATAAACAGAAAATTAATTATAAATATCAATGTACAAATAAGCATAAATTACATTTAGATATAAAGATTAAAATAAAACATAATTAGAAAGAATTTAATTTATAGGACAGATTGTATGATTTTAATAGAAATATTATTAATTGCGATATCAGAGGGGATTAATCCACCCAGGAGTCGAACCTGAGAACTAACATGCTTTCCGGGCAGTTAGCTAACTGCCCGGAAAGCATGTTAGTTCTCAGGTTCGACTCTGGGTGGATTAATCCCTCTGATATCGCAATTTAATAATATTTCTATTAAAATCATACAATCTGTCCTATAAATTAAATTCTTTCTCGTTTATAATTGATTTGTTAATCTGAACCCGAGCTCATTTTTGAAAAACATTCCAACTCTTTTCAAAAATAAGATGCTCAAATCTTTACTTTTATATAAAACATAATAGAGATAAATTACAATATACAACAATTTTGTGGTTATCTCATATATCAGTATATCTCATTTATTTTAGAAGGCTGAGGGCGCGTGGTTTGAATTTAATTTTAATTGTACTTTGGAAAATAGTATATCGTTTGAGAAAGTTTGACGTAAAAAGAGTTAATTTTTTTTAATTTTTGTTAATTAATAGATCTATCATTGTGGAATTTCCGAATAATCCGAAATATATTTAGTTTGTATAAACCTCTTTGAGCTTTATTTCATTCACTGTGAAACTAGACACCCTTTACATGATTAATTAATATCATGTTTCACCTAAAATCTACACCACTTTCTCTAAGTAAAATTTTTTTGAATAAATTTAAAACGTCTTATCAGATTAAAAAATATGTATTAGATCAGTATTCCACAAAATTTTCGTGTTCAAGGTACACCTACCTAATCAACAAATTATAAAGGTGCACCAAAAGAAAAAACCAATGTTTATTTAATATTTATTTATTATTAAAATCAATATAATATGAAAAGATGTTTAATGTGAGTCTGCTCTATTGAGCACAAGCGATCAAAATTTGGAGCAATTGTTGATAAGGCTGCTTGTATAATTCTCAGCTATGTGTAGGTAACTTATCTTCATAAAACATGACATTTTTCTGCGGCACGCCAACTAATGACCACGATACACCAGTATGCCGCGCTACACACTTTGCGGAACACTGTATTAGATAAATTAAAGCTCTTTAAATTCCGCGTAAAATGATAACAATTTCATCCATTTCGGTTTTAGGGTGTGTGCCTGTGTGTGCGTGTATACACATATACTGTATAGTACATATTTATAGGATTATGAGTGAATACTCAGTACTAGGGTATCCAAATACATGGTATTGGTACTCAAATATTGAGCAATAGGCGTTAATATTGGCATTTTTTTAGAGAAAATTTATCAATTTTTGAAAAAAATTAGAAAAATATTCTAGGTATTTTTGACAGGAGCTAGTACCGGTTCTACTTAACCGAAATAGATGAAATTGTTATCATTTTACACAGAATTTAAAGAACTTTTATTCGTATATTGGATATGTTTTTAACTGAATGTTTTCTACATTTGATTCAATCGCGAATCTAATGTAAGGAATTTTTGTCAAATATGGAGTGAAAATAAAATTTGAACTTAGATATTTCTAACTTGAAATAATGATATTAAATAAATTTTAATTTTCCTGATTAATATATCAAAGAATAATTGATACGTCAACGAGAATTATTTTGACCGCGCTGATTTGAAAAAGATATTTTTATCTCGCAAGACTACTGCGGATTACGCATATTGGAGTCTGCGGAGTATTAAGTCTGGACCAAGAGAAAAAGATGTGATCCACTTAGCTACAATCCAACGTCATTTTGCGTATAGCCCGCTAGACATTCGGATGGATCACCAAGTGAATTTGAAACTCAGATGTTATATATTCGATCTGAGATTTCAAATTCACGATGATCCATCGAATATTAGCTATCGCTATGACATTGTAGCTGAAGTGGATCTATGTTTTTCTCTCTTGATCCAACGTCATTTCGAGTATAGCCCGCTAGACATTCGGATGGATCACCAAGTGAATTTGAAATCTCAGATCGAATATATAACATCTGAGATTTCAAATTCACTTGGTGATCCATCCGAATGTCTAGCGAGCTATACGCGAAATGACGTTGGATTGTAGCTAAGTGGATCACATCTTCTTCTCCCTTGGTCCAAACTTAATACTCCGCAGACTCCAATAGCGTAATCCGCAGTAGTCTTGCGAGATAAAAATATCTTTTTCAAATCAGCGCGGTCAAAATAATTCTCGTTGACGTATCAATTATTCTTTGATATATTAATGAGGAATATTAAAAAGGATATTTTTTATTTGATTAGCCCATTTTAGAGTTATTCAAGAACAAATGAAAAAAAAACTCCGAAATTTGCTGATTTTGAGGCGCCGCAAATTACACAATTCAGGTTTGGGGCATTAATAAAGGTATTCCAGCAATAAAATTTTTACCAGGACATAATTCCTATAACTGCCCTTTTTTCAAGTAATTTGGCTTGACTATTTAGGGGGCTTCCATTAATTACTTGAGGCGATTTTGGCTATTTTTCGACCCCCCCCCTCCCAGTCTTAAGATGTCGTGAGATTTGGCTCAACCCCTCCCCCCACCTAATTTTATGTGAGATTTTTCAAAAATGCGTATTTTTAGTGTAAATACGTTAATTTGTGTTGGATTTATTTAAAAAAAACATAATTTTCTTAATTATTTTTATTTAAGACTGAAAATAACGTAGTCTAGAATCTCGCAATTTTATACTGTTTCTTGGGGGAAAAGGATATTTGCCAAGACCCCCCCCCCCCCTCCTAAACACCTCACCTAATTAATGGACCTACCCTTAGTGCATCTCTAGAAAACATAATAAAAAATAGTTTTTACTATTTATTTGTAATATAACTACGATAAGGCAACAATGATATATGCGGTACACTATAAAAAACCTCGTAAACACACACACACACACTTAGTTAGTTCTCCAGAGAAATGAAAAACAAGATAAGAAGCAGAATTTAAGAATTCCAACTCTCTTTGATGACGAACAAATTAAGATTGCTTATAATATTATAGTTAAGGTAACAAAGGTAGGTAGGTAAGGAACAGCGCGTTTTCCCTAGAGCAAAGGCAATCGCATTATAGAATTAGACGCAGTACAATACACAAAGTTATATTTTCTTTGACTCAGGATAATAATAAAAGGAATTTCAAGCAAATTATTATTATTCACGATTTTATCAACTCTCTCTTGATAGTAAGACAAAAACTAGCATATAGGCAGGGTCGACAACACTCTTAAAAATTTTCCCCTCAACGAGTGAATTCAAAAACCTCTAAAAAGGCCAAAATTTATATAAAAAAAAAAAAAAATATAAACAGACATTTCTTAAAATATAGTTTTTTTTTTTTGTTAAAATATAGATAAATAAATTAATGTAATTCGAATACAAATAATTCAGAAAGTTTCCGAAAACTTTTTTATTACGTAAATAAAAAAAATTAAATATTTATAGAGTAAAAATTTAATTAATAATTTTCTAAATTTTAATTTAATTTAAATGCATGGAAAGCCTATTTTAACCTAAAAAAACCCCTAAACATTAAAAAAAACAGATATTTTTTCCCGTTAAAAAAAGGTGCAACTTCCCCCCTTCCCCCCCAAGTTTGCGAACATGCGTATAGGTAGCTCCCTACCTGTTTCTTTACTATTATCTCAAAGAACAAAAGAATATCCATCAAGTAATAGATGAGAATCGATGGTCATTTTTTATTTTAAGTCGATACTCGATTCCTCTATGTCCTCAGCAAAGGTAACGGATAAGAAAACAACGCTGTTGCTATGGTTACATATAAAATTTCATCCCAAATTCTTAGCATTTCACAGAGAGAAGCCTATCCACTCTTACTTAAGTTAGGTTAAACGAGCTAAATTAAATCGATCGAATGAATAAATTTTAAAGAATAAAAAAAAAGTACTTTAAAATGTAATCTTACTAAAAACTTTATTAAACCTTTTTTGTGGTACCCCAAGGTATTAAATTAGAATATTAAATTTCATCAAAATTGGTTAAGTCATTTTCAAGATATTTAGAAAAAAACTGAAACTTTAAATCGTGGTAACAATTTATAAACAAAAGCTCAAAACAAAAACAATTAAAATCAACAATCATTTAAAAAATCAATAAAACAAAAATTTCAAATACAAATCATATATACTTATTTGCGGAATTTAATCGAAAACTAATTAATTAATAATTTATAATTATTATAATTTTTGTTTAATTTAAAATTTTTATTTCTGATTTTAATTAGCCACCTGTATATTAAATGAGATCAATAATTTAATTATAAATAAATAAAAATTAATAATAGTAGGTCACCTGTTTAAACATGGTTGGCTGGTTTTCTTGCCATGAAAGAAAAATGTAGGCAATCGCTTTATGGCATTTTCTACCCATGTCTTTTAGTTCCATTGATACTAAATTTATTAAGAAAAAGAATGAGGGTAATTTAAAAAACCAGGCAGGCGATCGCAATACTTCCACATTATATTCTATTGAATTATTGATATTTTTGAAAGTTGAATAAGCAATAGGAGTCTTATTTTTTACACTTTTCAAGCAAATGGCCAACTACTGGACTGCTTTTACCTTAAATGTGAAGGTAAGAAATTTAATAAAATATTTTTTATTAAAATTCTAAAATCTTTATTTATTATAAATAAAAAAAAAAAACAAAAGCATTATTATAAATAAAATTTCCGTCCTACTCTCAAATTTATTCAATATTAATTTTAAAATTTTTGAAACTTCCGCACATATAAGTTAAAAAAATGACTATTTATATATACCTATATAAATATGCTTAAACAAATAGAATACCAACAATAAAGTATATAAAATAATTGCAGCCTCCTTTAATACCCAATTTAATGTGGCCTTCAAGGGCAAAAAGGTTCCCCCCCCATCTCTGGTATATATTCATTTATAAATTAGTAGATATATAATTATTTGCATCAAGCAGAGAACACATTTTTTGATTTATTTTTTAAAATAATAATACATTCTAAAAGCTAGCTTAATATATTTTTTGAAACTATATAGTAGTACTATTGAAATATAATTATTTCTTGACTTACCCAAATCGCTAGTGGATTCTCAACAGCAGACGAGAAAACGACTTTCTGTAAAAAATAAATTCAAAAATTTTAATTTTGAATAATAACAATAACTTTTAAGGAGATAGGTGTTGGTTCTTGGTGAAACATTTTTATATAATAGCAAAAAATTGAGTAAAATTACGAGGTAGGTTTCACAAAAAAAACTACCTCGCAATTTTATCCAATTTTTATTATTGAACTAGCTTCAAGGCCCTTTTGCTAGCCAGGGGCTTCGCCCCCTGGACCCCCACCTGATTGCTTTATTGATGTTTTATTAGTTACAGAGAATAAATATATTATATATATTTGGTTTTAATCTTTAAAATATATTTTTAAAGAAATTCCAAAAGCTAATTAATTCCTTTCAGTTAGTTTAGTTAGTATAGTTTCAATAATCCTTTATAATTAACTTTGAAATAAATAAATAATATTGAAATGAATGAATGAGCTCGAATACAAAAGCCAAAAGGCTTAGTTCTTTTGAAATGGCTGAGGGTCTTAAATACAATAGAAAAAGGATGAGGTGAGATTCCCAAAGGTATTTTTAAGAAAAATGATTTTTCAATAACATATTTTATTTTAAATTAAATATTTTTCATCTATATATATATAATCAAAAGTCATTGGCTGAAACTTTTTTTATTTTTTTCTACCCTATTAAAGACGGTTTTCAGAATTTTTAAAAAAAATTTCACCCATCCCAAAAGAAGTTAGGAATTTTTGAAAAAATAGCTTTTTTTAAATAACCATAACTTTTTCAAAAATTTAGTTATCATGACATTTTTTTTTAATTTTTGTTTTTAAATGTACTTTAAAAAAAATAGAGAGTTTTTTTAAATCTTTGTTGCAGTATTAAATTCTTCTTCAACGATAATGTGGTTAGAACTATTGAGAATGAATGACACTCAAAAAATCTTACCAAACAGGGCCGCCAACACGTTTTTTTGCTACTTTAGTTCTTTTATTGTTTGGCGAGCTATGTTGGCTAACCTGAATTTTTTTTTAGTTTTTCCTGATTTTTTTAATTTTGCTGGCAATTTTTCCAATTTTTTTTTTTATGTATTAACCTGAATTGGACTATTACCAACATTAAAAAAAAAATTTGCCAAATCGGTCCAGGCATTTGAGAGATCTGCGCTTACGAAGAAACAGAAATTCATTTTTATTATATAGATTATAGAAGCTTTAGACCGTGCTCTCAGGGCATAAATAAAGATCTAGAACAATCACTTGCATATAATATATATTTAATTTGTCTCTAATAAGATTTTATGGATATTTTTATAAATTGTATTATATTAAACTGTTTATGGGTTTTAAAAATATTAAATTTAAATTTGTAGAAAAAAAATTAAATGTTTTTTTTTTTTACAATTATACTGGTACATGAAGAGTTGCACCAAAAAGGTTCAACCTCTGTAGTCCGCGGTCGACTCTTGATTCTTAGAAATAAGAACAGATTTAGAGATTGGGTCGGAGTTGAAGGTATTCGAGAATGCGTGTCTTGAAAGATTGAAGGTTATATATTGCTGGAGGAAGAGAGTTGCAGTCCCTAGATGTCATAGGGATAAACGAATTGGCGAATGTGTCCGTTAGGTTAGTATCCAAATTAAGCGCGTGTAGGGGTATTTTGCGCAAATGAAGCCTTTGGAGGGATTATTGATTTTATCTCTTCAGAAAAAAGTCATGGTAATATCTATAAAAATTAGAGTTTCTTATTAGAATAGCAAAAAAGAAAAATATTAGGTCGGTGAACATATCCTCCTGGATTGGGGGATTGAATATATAACATCTCAGATTACAAATCCATTTGGTGATCCATATCAGTGTTTAATAAAAAAAGCAATGGTCTAATCGCGATGAGCTATGATAGCTAGACGGATCACATCGTTTTCATTCTCTTTGTCCAGACTTAAGATTCCGCAGACGCCAATAGCCTCAACCAGCAGTAGTAAGAGATATATATATATATCGTTTAAAAAACGCGATCAAAAACAATTCTCGTTAATATGTCAATTATTCTTTGATATATTAATGAGAAAATTATAAAATTATGTCTCTCCTTGGGATTAAAAGTTCACTTTTTATGAATCACACCGATTACTTGACCCCTCAGGAGTATATGTTTCAAATTTCAAGTCAATCGGTTAATCCGTTTAATCTGGAGGGCGGTGAACATAGAGATATAGAATCCAAAAATTTGATATTCCAATTATTACTAGGAGATTTTTAGAATAATTATATGGGAAGGATTTTAAAACGTATATTCTCTCAATATGCTTGGGTGTATATTATAAGAGAGGATGTGTCCGCATTAAGCGGAATCAACTGTTTATTCGATGAAGGTCTTTATATCTTATTCTGCAAATTTTGGGTTATTCGATTATATGTATATAGTTAAAGCACAATCGAGTGGATTTCTAATCATGCATTGTTGCAGAGAATGGTCATGACAGATGAACACCCCTCTGGGATTGGTTAATGGGGGTATATGTCCAAATAGGCGTGGATTGAACAGAAATGGGCGGGTATCGCGGGTATCAGCATCCACAGATACATCACCCCTAACGTAGGCGAAGTCCCCCCCCACCCCACTCGATTCAAGTATTCTTATACTAGTATATAACGAATGAATAAACAACACTAACACATCTATTGTAAAAATGTTTAGTTATGTGTTTGTGTTTGAGAGCCATTGGATGAATGGATCATCATTGAAATGAAAAACAGCAACCTTCGAGTGGATTAATATAATATGAAAAACCCTCATCTGTTCGGCTATTATCGATACTTATAATAATCGGCTTTTGCGACGACGCGGAAGGGATTTTTTTAATTTTAAAACCCACTAATAGTTCATCTATATTAATAAAATAGACTGTTTTGTACGGGGATCAAGCTTGAATCATTTGCCAATAGATGGCAGTGCTTTATTTCCAAAAAACCAAAATTTCGCAAACTTTTCTCTGTAAAAATAAAAAAAATGAAATTGGCATTGATCCGGGGAGGGTCCTGGAGTTGGGAAGAGGGTCCAGGGGCGCAGGGAGGAGGGAGTCCGGTGGCGGGGGGCAGGGGGCGTAGCCTGTTGGCTAGCAAAAGGGCCGCCAAAGGCGGGCCTTGCACTTGGTGACAGAATTTATTAAGAGTGGAGGGAATTTAAAGTATTAATTTAAAACCAACTACAGAGTCTAGGGGGCCTCTGGCCAGGCAAAACGCCTGCCGAAAGCGGGCTTTGCAGATGGTTCTTTTAATATTTCCTAACAATATAACATTCCAGCCCAATTTTAAATTTGCCTTATATTCAGAAAACAATTTCGGGGCTAAAAGGGTAAAATGTAGAAAAATACTGCAGGTCTGTACCAATTTTCAGCTAATTTGCTATCACCATTCAAAATTGGCAATTTATATTTTCAGACAATGTTTTTGGAATAAAAGGGTAAATTTGATGAATCGTAATTAGAAAAAATATAGTTGGCGTACCAAGATTTAGCGCAATAGATACAAACATTAAAGAATGTCAACTTATGTGCTGAGAAATCACTGGCAAGGAAGAAGCCAAAAATTTTGGCACATTGTATTGTAGAAACACAGTTGCATACGCAATTTTTCAGCTCACTAGCTAATAATCGATTCAAATTTGTTAAATTTTTATTTTCAGGGAAGGTTTCTTGGATAAAAATAATAAAATGTGATACATTGTAATATAGAAATAAAATAGTTGTGTTACCTTTAATTTTTAGCTCACTAGTTAAAATAAATTAAGATAGTCAATAGAAAACATTCTCAGAATAAAAGCTAAAAATTTGGTTCATTGAAATGTAGAAATATATAGTTTCGTGCCAAATTGTCATTTCAATAGGATACAAACATTCAAGAATGACAATTTGTATATGCTCAGAAATCATTGCGCGGGTTAAAAAGCAAAAAGATGGTATATTTTATTCCAAGAAACACAGGTGTGTACCAGCTTTTCAGCTCATTTTATATTCTATCAATTATAAATATTTATTTGAATAACCAATTATCACCTCAATAGATAGAATCTCTACATTCTCTACACATGGCGATTGTTTATGTTTTTCTTGTACTCTTTGTTTTGTTTGCTTTGTTAATGAGAGAGCATTCATTGTTGATCAATTGCTCTCTCTCGCTCTCTCTCTCGGTGAGCAAGGTCAAATTAGTCTTTGGGTCACTCTCGACTAATTGATTTAGTGCTTGTTTGTTTTCCCAAAGAAGAAAAGAAAGGCATTTTTATGGCCGTCATAAAACTAATAAAATGAAAAAATAATAAATAAATAGAGAGAGAAAAAAATAAAACAACGTGTAGCAGTGTGAGTGTGAGTGAATAAAAAAATTCATTCATTAATGCGTTTTTGTATCCATGAATGAAAATTTGAAACTTGAATAATTCAGAAAGTATTAGAGATATCGAAACGACGTTTTCACAGCCATAATCTCGGTTCAATTCTTCATTACATTACCACGAGGTGAGACCGAGACCTATTATCGTGTACACCTACTTCCGCTTCCATTTTCAATTCCAAGTAGAAGACAATAGATAAAGGGGCATTATCTAATGAATTTCAAAATAAATCTATATAATTCCAGAAAAAAGTACACCTAATTCCAATCGCGGTACACCCCTCTCATTACTATATTCAGGGTATGCTCAAGTATTATTATCGTGAATTAAAAAATTATTGGTTTTTTCGAAATATCTCAAAAACGGCTGAACATATTTTGATAGAGAAAATTGAGCAAAATCATGGCGTTTTGGTCTACAAAAAAGCCCTTATAAGTGAACAGCGTAAAAATTATATTTTACGAGATATTAATTATTTCGTCAAAATGTCTGTAAGTTAGTACCTTAACAAATTTAAATAAGATTCATTTAAAACCCGCAAACGTTTCGAGAGAATTTCTATATTTATGGAATGAATTTTATTATCATTTTTTGATTCATTCGCCCGACGCTTTCTCTTACGAGATGCATACAAAGTATTATATTAAGTCACTATTAATAACATCACTAAAAAGAGAAAAATAGAAATAATTTTTATAAAAAAAAATAAAACCGACTTTCAAAAAAATTAAATGCAATAAATAAAATAATAAGAACTCAAAAATCAAATAAAATTCACTAAAAGGTATGAAATAATTATCTAATTTAGTTACAACTAAACGACGAAATATTAACATGAAATCACTTTTTGAAGTCGGTGCCAAACATATACATTTTATGAATCAAACTCGACGGATCTTACTTAGTATGTTTGGGGGTTACGCCTCGCTTATATAGTTTGTTTGGTCGACTTCAAAAAGTAATTTCATGTTAATATTTCGTCGTTTAGTTGTAACTAAATTAGATAATTATTTCATACCTTTTAGTGGATTTTATTTTATTTTTTAGTTATTATTATTTTATTTGTTGCATTTAATTCTTTTGAAGTCAGTTTTATTTTTTTTTTTTTATAAAAATTATAAACCTAAACCTTTCGGTAAAAATTTCTCCCTTTATCAATATTTTTGAAATTTGAAAAAAAATTGCTTTGTTTTCTAGAAGATTTGTATTTTTTTTTAATATATATTTTAATTTATTCAATATAATATAATATATTCAGGGAAAAATTAAAATATACGAATGAAGGTGGTTATTATGATTTGAGAGGTGGGGAAAATTTCAGGATTGATATTTGTAGGACAAATAAAAAATTTAGGACTTTATTTTATGGGGGTTTGTCCGATTACAATAAAGTGCCGAGTGAGATAAGAAATGTCACAAGAATCCAGGAATTTAAGGAGCGATTGTTGGAATTCGTAATTTCGAAAAGATAATCTTCTTGTGGAATCTCCTCGAAAATTATAATGTTGTATTGTGATTGCGTCATTATTGCATTGTATTGTTAAATTGTATTGTGTTGTATTGTTTTCTTTTGTTTTGTGATATTATAATTGTATATTATTATTTTTGTGATGTTAACATTGTATGTTCTTGCATATTATTATTGTATATGTTATGGCTGAAAATAGCTAATAAAGATTATTATGAAAGATATTAATTTGCCGATGGTAATAGATTCAAATTTACTAGAATTCATAGATCAAAGATGGTGTCATCTATTAATTCCGATGGAGTGGAATATTTTTAATTATATGTCAGAGGGGTTGTTTTCACCCCCTCGGGAATCGAACCCGAGTGCCAGTAATCGCAATTCGTATCCCGCAGGTGAGCCAGGTGGCCCGGATTGCTGTTACTGGCACTCGGGTTCGATTCCCGAGGGGGTGAAAAACAACCCCTCTGACATATAATTAAAAATATTCCACTCCATCGGAATTAATAGATGACACCATCTTTGATCTATGAATTTCTAGTAAAGTTATTATTATTATTATTATTATTATTATAATATTCTATTAAAAGTAAAAAGTTTAAAAACGTGTTTTTTCATTAATATCCCTTTGGATTGAATATCCTAATTATTAAAAAAATATATATGAGTTAAAAATATTTATTAGTAATGAATGTAGCTGACGGGGGTTGTCAACTATTGGGGGGTTGCTTAATTTAAGTTGTAAATTTAAATCTCGCAGAGGGGTTGAATCAATTGACTAGTGATGGCCACAAGCAAATGATTCGCATAGGTCGCTGGGTTTAATTTCTATTTCTTTCACAACAGTGATAGTAAACTTATGGACTGTAAGATAAGTCTGCTGCGTTGATTTCGTTCAAATAAAAGGCGAAAAGTTGCAATGAGATGCTTTTATTTTTAATCTTAACAATTTGTATACATATAATGATATATGTATAAATAACAAAAAAAATATACTTTATATATATAAATATTGATTTATATTTAAAGCTAAAATGAGGAATAATAATATAATGTATGTTAATATAATTAGCTCTTGTTTATGAGTCTAAGTTTCTTGCAAGCTGATTGCAGAAGAAGGTGTCTCCACTGGTTGGCGTCAAATCAGTTGTTTGCACACAAAATGTTTTTGTCTGGATTTTTAAGATTTGAAAGGGGTTTTGATTTTGTTTCAATTCAAAACCTTGAACCTTGAACCTTGGACCTTGGACCTTGCGACCAATATATGTGTTAATTGGATATTAAAAAATGTTCCTGATGCTACAAGTTCAGCAATAATGTATTTATAAAACTATAATTTTATTTTTATATGCAGAAATATAGAAATTACTAGTTTTAATGCCCAGTTGAATGATAAATGCGATTGGCTTTTGTTTGTCGAAAATGAGAGAATGATTCAACAAAATGTTGTCTTGAGTGAAGTTAGAAATTTCGAAAATGGATTGGTCACATCTCAATATGAATCAAATTAAAATCTTCACTAATAAATATATAAAATTACATCAATTGATAAATTAATCTGTCTTGGCAGAAAATTAATAATAATTATATAAACTTGATTTGTAAAATCAGTTTTAATTTAAAGACACTATAAATTGATTTATGAATAGTGAAAATAGAGAAAATTTATAAAATGTCATTATAACTCTTCAAAATTTAAATTAAATACAAATAAATGAAATCGCATAAAAGAATGTTATAGACTTTTGATGTATAATATATTTAAAATAATAATAAATTTGGAATTTTATAACGAGAATTTTGACTGATCTGAAGATAGCCTGGATGACGCGCCTTTTTTTAAACTTGATTAGTGAAACTGAAAAATGATGATTTTTCAAAAGAGCGGCTCGTCAGCTCCAATGAAGCTGATAAAAGTATTATTTTTGTGGTTAATTTTATTAAAGTTTGAATTTCTATTTAAATTTCAAACTTAAGTTAAAAATAGATTATCATTTTAAAATTGAAAAATTTTTTGGGTCGATGAGAGTCCGTGACCAAATATTTTATAATATTTATTTTCAATACTCACTCAGTGATCCACAATTTTTTTTAATATTAAAATCATAATCTATTTTTAACTAAAGTTTGAATTTCTATTTAAATTTCATACTTTAGTTAAAAATAGACTATCATTTTAAAATTAAAAAAAAATGTGGGTCGCTGAGTGTCCTTGACCAAATATTTTATAATTTTTATTTTCAATAAGATTAAAAATACATTTTAATTTAATATTATATTTAACCACACAAAAAATGGTTACGAGGCCACGAGACCACGAGACTAGACACGGGACTCTCATGGGCTCGTATCGGTATCGTCTCGTTTTCGTTGAGGCGTTATCGTCTCGTAGAAACGAAACGTTACGAGGCGAGAAGAGACTAAGTATCGTCTCGTAGAAACGAGACGTTACGAGGCGAGAAGAGACCAAGTATCGTCTCGTGTGCAGCCCTACTCATGTTACCATTATCCAATTAGAATGAAACTTTATTTAAATTGTAGCAAATTTAATGAGATGAAATTTTGATCATTTTAATTGTAATTTAGAGCGCTTTAATTTATCTAAAAAAAATTATTTTGATTTGATAAGCTGTTTTTGAGTTATACAAGAAAAACAGAAAAAAACTCCAAAATTTGCTCATTTTGAGGCGCGTAGAAACAGCACAGATTTGGAAGAAAACTTAGGATAGTAATATTGGAGTACCAATAAAGGTATTACTAGTGACAAAATCTTTGCCGGGAATTATTTCCTGTTAAAATCGTAATTTGCCTGGACTAAAGAAGCTGTAACTAAATTTTTTTTTAATTTTAAAAAATATCTAATTTTCATCAGTAGTCTCAACCAATTTATTAAATATGAAGACCTCAATTAGCGAAATATAGTCAAATTATATTATAATATACATTTAATAGGTAGGTAAACCTGTAAATTTTCCACTTCTTAAAAACTATTTTTGAAGTCCAAGATTCAAAAATCCTCCCCTGGGGGGCTACCGGCTCATGATCTCTCAAAATAAAAGTCTGTTACCCACCCTGGTATAAGTGTAATATTTCTTTAGAATGAAAGGGTATATCGTTTTTGAAAATTCGCGCCAAAATACATATTTTTAGTTTCCGAAATACCCACCCTGGTTTGAGAAACTTCTTGTCAAATTATTTCCAACAACATCTCATTATAAAATCTCGTCTTGTTTTTGGATTTTTATAAACTTGAGAACTGTTTTATTTTCTCAATTTCGGTGCAAATTTGTGGTGAATCGTGTATCTAGCAGCTGCTATCGTTCTATCCCATTTGGTAAGTGATTTATGAATATATTTATTTATTTATTTTAATAGATTAGAATTTTTAGTCGAGCATGAATTTATTTGTTCAGTGTATATGCGTAGATATTCCTATTATGAATTCCAGAGGCAACTTACATTACAGAATTCTGTATCTGTTTTCGGATTTTCTATGCCTATTTATTTATTTAACAACCATTCTATATATTTATTTATTATTTTTTTGTACTATATTATAATTAAGGAGGTTCTTTCGCGACAATCCAAATGGAAAGTTTTAGCCTCGTAACCACTCTATAAATATAAACGGAAGTAAAATTTTAGGTTATGTTTTTTTAAAAAATAGACAAATAATAAACCATTTCAAGGGCAGAAAATATACACTCGAAATAATTTTCAAATCCAATCTTATAAAAATGATATTAAAAATTAAATTAAATTAAAAATAACAAGCTAATAACAGGGCCTTCACAGCAATTGTGTAAATATAATTCTAAAAGACGTGTTCTCCAACTCCGTGAATTATAGTTCATTAAATAAATTCAAATTCAACATTAGGTATAACAATAGTATTTTTTTTTGTTTTTATAATTATTTTCATTCTCGTGAAAATTTATTAATATTTGTTAAACATTTAATTATTAATATAATATTAAAATTTTACGGTTGGTATTACCATGTGGCTTTTTTTTGCGTTTGGATCCTTGTGGAGGCCATGTTTGTTTAGGCATAACTCTTTGTTTATTAACCGATTTCGATGATTCTTTTTATATTTGAAAGAGGGTCCCTTGGGGGGTGATCCGATATTAATTTAGTCAAGTTCTGATTATATGGTCAATGGCGAATTAACGTAAATATACAATTCTTATGAGCAAATAATCGAAATTATAAATAAATAAAATCTTTTATAAAAAAAAATCAAGCTTAAAACGTTAAGTTAAAATCAAATACATATAATACAAAAGTTTCAATTCCTATTAAAAATAATTATTTTTGTATCTAGAGTCTTCTATTTATAAAATAATTTTATGAAAATAGTTTGTTTTTTTTTTAACATTTTTTTTAAATATTAATAAAGAAATCTCTTAACACTAGAACGCCCAAAAGCCGTCAATTTGACGGTAACACTTTTTTACCCCAATTTTTATATTTTAAGTTAATTTTTCAAGTACAAATAATTCCCATTCTTTTTTTTTGAACATTTCAATCCTTTTTGACTCTCGGATTTGTTCTGACTTTTTTTTTAATTTATAATCTTCCTTGAAAAACTTGGGGTAAAATAAAAAAATTATGTTTCTTTAAGTCAATTTTTTTTATCTTTTGATGATTCACTTTATTATTTTACAACATTTCGAGGGAACCTACTGTTTTGAAATCCATATATATATATATATACTATTTTAAATATTGATAAAAAAATATTTTAAATATCATCAATATTAATTTTTTAAAATAATATTTAAGTAAATTTCCGCGCGGATTCCTTAGGCAGTGTTTTTTGAAATTTCCCTCCAAAATAAATATATTTAATTTTCGAAATACCCACCCTGGTTTGCGAAACTTCTTGTCAAATTATTTCCAACAACATCTCAGTATAAAATCTCGTCTTGTACTGTCTTGTATTTTTATAAACTTGAGATTTGTTTTTATTTTCTCAATTTCGGTGCAAATTTGTGGTGAATCGTGTATCTAGCAGTTTCTATCGTTCTATCCCATTTGGTAAGTGATTTATGAATATATTTATTTATTTATTTAAATAGATTAGAATTTTTAGTCGAGCATTAATTTATTTGTTCAGTGTATATGCGTAGATATTCCTAATATGAATTGCACAGGCAACTTACATTACAGAATTCTGTGTTTGTTTTCAGATTTTCTATGGCTAATTATTTGATTTACAAGCATTCTATATATTTATTTATTATTTTTTTTGTACTATATTAGAATTAAGGAGGTTCTTTCGCGACAATCCATGCTTTCTTGGTTATTTTAAGGTCAAGTTCTGTTTTTTAAGGAAAACGCTCGGCATTCATTTCAATAACAGCCCCATTCACACACATTCACGGCTTAAATGAAGAACATTTCAATAATTTCTTTAACAAAAAATACCCCATTTTTATTATGGTATACAATACTATAACTATCTACTGGATTGACACGAGAAATAAATTTTTTTAAACACAAGAATTTGTAACTAGTTCTATTAAGTGGAAAATATTCTCTTAAATCTGAGTATAATGAAGTATTAATATCATTATAAACACTTATTGTCATTGTTGTGACTTTTCGATTTAATAAATATTTATTTAATAATTAATTATTTATTTGATAATTAAGTTAAATAATTATTAAGAATTTTTTTGAGATCTTATTGATTCATTTATTTTGTTTATTTGTTGTCATATAAAAAATAGTTCTTATGAAAGTTGTTCAGTTTTTTTTTGTAGATTAATATATAGAAAAATATAAGGTGTCATTTAAAAAACAGAACTTAACATTGAAATACCTTTGAAAGCTTTTTCTACGTCGACAAATAAAAGCGTTGTTTAGTTTCCCCTTGGTATAAATAAACTTTTATATGAAACTGTTTTTGAGTTATAAGACAGTCTCAAGATAAAAAAACTCACCAGGTATATTTTCATTTTATTGAAAATTTATTTGGCTGCTTAATCATTAGTGAAAGCACGTGGTCTAAAAATCTGGTGACGCATAAAAAAAAATTAAAACATTAAACTTTTTAAATAATAATTTAAAAAGATATCCTATAATTTAATTGAAGGAATCTATTTTACAATATAATATTTTTTTAAAATGTAACTATTGAATTAATATAATATTAAAACTTTACGGTTGGGATTACCACGTGGTTCATTAGATTTTTATTTATATTTTAAACTTCCCGCCAAATGGCATATTTTTAATTTGAAAACTACCCACTCTGGCGGCGAAACTTCTTCATTGGTTATTTTTTTTTGATCTTTCATTTTAAATTTTCTAGTTGACCAGAATGCTTCGAATATTTTATTTGTAAATTCAAACTTGTTTTTATTTTCTCATTTTTTTGTTATTTTGTGGTCTATTTACAAGTTTAGTTTCCCATTAGGTAATCCTTTTATGAATATTCTTATTTATTTTTTCCGATAGATAGATTTTTCCCTTCAAACATGTATTTATTTCCTCTGGATATGCGTGGGCGGTTAAAATATTTCCGGTTTTATATGTGATTTCAAGAAATAATTTTATTGAAAGGAATTGTTTGTCTGTTATTAAATTCTGTATTAAAATGTGATCAATTATCACGCATTGCATATATTTATTATTTTTCTGTTCTCTTAGAAAAGAATGAGAGATAATTTTTCTTTTATTTAGGAAAATATTCTCAAACTTTTTTATTCAACTTGTTTTAATTTTGGTGGATCACGTGGTCCCCATCGTCTGACAAGCCCTTTATTATTATTTTATATTTGATTGCTAATATATAATTTTTTTTTCAGGAATCTATATTTATTCAAAATGTCTAATTTCGAATACTTTGAAAACTTGTTAATATCATTCGATTTAAGGCCTTACAATGAAGTTAATTTTGATGAGAGCTGGGGCCGTATACAAATAACCGTTCAAGATTATATTAATTCGGTAAATGTTCCAGAATCGACACTCAATGAAAGAAAAGAGTAAGTAATCAAAATAATAATATATGATTGTAATAACGCTGTATCTATTTGGGTAGAATTTCGACTCTCATTAATTTATTGGGTTATCGTTTCATAATTGATTGATTGACTCACATATTATACAATGTGTTTAACAAATTGACTGTTGTATACTTAAGGAATTATCACTACAATTGTCTTAAAGTATTGTTTTAGTTGAATAAACTATTTGTATCTGAGGTCTCAGTGCCATCTAGCGGAGAGCGCTAGACCTGACCGGACAAATAAATACTAAACAGAGCATATGCCCTTCACTTCACTTGAGAAATACTTATGGTACTCATCTTGCCACATAATCTTATCTTAAAAGCCCCACGTGCCCGAATGAGTTTCCAACTAACTTCCTTTCGAGTAGAGAGATCTGTTTAGACACCAGGCTCCCGGGGCATAACCGCGGCAAATTTAATTTGGTTACACTACATTTAATATCTATGGTTGCCACTTCTTTTTGTTCTATATTCGAACCAAGGCTTAGAATTAAACAATAAAATATGTTTTAAAGCTATGGCGGTGCTGGACTGATTATGAGTCAGCTAACCGTTACCATAAGTATTTGTCAAAGATTGTCTTTTCAACTAACAGCGCGTTTCAACGGATATTCTCCGGGCTGAAAGTCTAATTAACAAGATTCAACTGGACGAAGGGTTTAGATCTTTTAATAAACACTAGAATTCTAGGTAGATCAGTTTCGACAATTTGACATAAGAATTTTCCTTTTATTTATATTAATCCTTGACTATTTGTAGTCATGGAATATTTCTAGAGTTGAAAATTCCTATTGCCAAATTGCTAACCTTTATGTTTATTCAAATAATTTACAATTTACTTATTTTATTTTCTTTACATTTTGTATTTATACTTATTGTCCTTATTTGATTCTGTAATTACATATTTTGTATTTCTTAACATTAGGGACAATTTCATAGAGCGCGGGCGGCATCTATGTGTTTGCTGGTGAACTATTTCATTCACTATATTTGAATTCAATTGGGCAATGTTATTATTTTACTAATTGTCTGTCCCCAACAAAGCATTTTGAGCCGCGAAACTTAAATATGTACTCAATAATATCTTATGTTAATAATACATATTTTTTTTTTTAGAGATATAGAAACCCTTTGCTCGACACTTCCCTATCAATATGATGAAGAATTGTGGGTCGCAACAATATCACTTTTAACAAATCATGTGAGACAACTTGTAGAAAAGTTTCAACAAGATGATGGAAAATTCCAACTCAGATTATATCATGAAACTTGGATCCAATTTAGCCAAGCCATGAGGCATTTGGATGAGCTGTATCAGTAAGTATTTTTATTTTAATATATTATTGTAAATATGAGCAGAGAGCGTAGGAATTATAAAATCGTGTTCGGTGGTCCTATTTTATTACAATGAATTGGCTAAGGGGCCTGTGTGATGTAAAAAGGCCAATTAAAAAAAAATTATCTCCTATTTAAACATTTATTTTAAGCAAAGGTAAATCGATATTTTTAAAACATTTGGGAACTCTACTTTAGTGGAGAGTAGAAATTAAAAATTCACAAATGGGGGCCTAACTAATTTGTTCCTCAATATACAGATATAGTTATTTATTTATTTTAACTGGAGATAAACTAGAAAAATTAAAATAAAATAAATGATTTTTGCCTAGCAAGATACAACTATTTACTCAAAGGGTTCAATTCACCCCTGACAATGTTGGGCTCAAAGGTTACTAGTTCATTTATATACAAATCGAATTAAACGAAATTTGTAATAGTAACATGTTGTTGAAAGTAAAGTAAAGCTTTCAGATTCAAATTTATAAGAATTATTTCTTTAATTCACTAATTTTTATTTTCCCATATTCGTTGTATATAAAAATGAATTTTAAATGAATATCTGATGTGATATCCTTATACTATACCGGGGGATTTTTTTTTTATCTTGAGACAGTCTTATAACTCAAAAAAATTTATTATATGAAAAAATATAATTACTTATATCGATGGGGAAACTAAACTACGCTACCGTTTGTCGACCTAGAATAAGCTTTCAAGTTTTTTGATACACAAAGAGGTTTTCCTCTGCTTGATGCAAATAAACATCCACACATATAACTAAATCAAATGTATATATAATTTTTATTTGTTTGAGACTATTTTCGAGGGCTTGGCCTTCATCAGTCTGTTTTTTTTAATTATAAATATTATTTTTAATGTGGTCAGTATCGCATGAATATTTAAAATGTTTTGTTCTTAATCAGCCGATAAAGATACAATTTTAAAAACTTTAGTCTCAAACAAATAAAATATTATATATACGGCTATGCGATTTAGTCGCTAGTATGAAAACAGTCGTATATGTACATCTTTCACTTTACCAAACAGGGTATGGTCAAGTATTGTAATCGTGCATGAAAAAAGTGTTTTTTTCCTTCATTCTTTTCAAAATATCTCAAAAACGGCTTAAAATATTTCGAAGAGAAAAATTGAGCTAAACCATGGCATTTTGTTCTACAAAAAAGCTTTCATAAGTAAACATCGAAAAAATTATATTTTTTGAGATAATAATTGTTTAGTCAAAATGTCTGTTAGTATGTGCGTTACCAAATTTTTGCGGACGAGCTAGCTCAAAAACTAGTCTGAATATCGAAACCAAATTTCACACGTAGTTTGGTCCATTAAGAGCTGATTAGATTTTGGTGCAAATCGACCCAAAATTAAGGGGGGTAGAGGGGTTAAAAATTAAAAATCTAGGCCATTTAAGGAAACGCAACCAAATTTTGTATACATAATCAGTGAACCCCCAGAAGTCTAAAATGCAAAAACTAACCCCCCTACATGAGTATAAATAATATTGGGGGCCAGGTTGTATGGTAAAGACAAGTGGATGGCCACATCAGAACACGTCAGCTTATTTTTTTATTTTTTAAATATATAATATTATTAATAATAATTATTTTCTTAGGTATTTAAATTACATATTTGAAGAGAAGAAAAACGAAATAGGTCATTATGTTATAGATGGCAATTCTTATACTGGAGCTGGAAACAGAAAACTCGTTGGAGAATTGGGTAAGATTTGTAAACCATATTATTATTTAATTTAAATTTTTAAAAGGTTTAAAATAATAATTTTTTTTCTTCTCAGGTCTACAATTATGGAAAGACAATATGATGATATTTTTTCATGAAAAAATATTAAATGAAATTTTTGAAGGTATCCACCTGGATAGAACCGGTGATTCTGGAGAAGATTATTCAACTATAATCGGAGGAGTCATCCAGTCATTTATTGATGTGGAAGTTTATAAGAAAGGTTATAACAAGATGAAGGTTAGTACAATTTCATTTAATGTTCAAAATAAAAATGTCTACACAGTGTAGATCAGGGCTGTCCAACCCGAGGGCCGTATGCGTCCCAGTACTGTAATGAATGCGGGACGACATAAAATTATAAATTTCTTTAAAACATTTAAGATTTTTATATATACTTACTGAAAAACTTATCTCTGATACAATATGACCAAATTTTTTTTGTTTTTAAATAATTGGATAATATAATAGAAGGGTAGCTTTTATTAAAGGGATTGTATGGAGTTGGAATTGACTTTAAATTAAATACATAGATGGAGCATTTTCTTTATTTACTAAGTACAAACGAGAGACGTTTCAGCCGAGACTCACAGCCATCTTCAGTCTCACTGTTGTATATATATGTACGTTTTTATGAAAAACTCATTTTTAAATATATGACATGTATTTAAGCTTCACCAGTTCATCAAAAATCAATTAAAAGATAAGATCAAAAAAATCAGATTACCCAAATATATTTGTGTCTATTGGGTTACCGATTATTGTCTCGGGCGAAAATAGAATCTGATGTCGGATAGATCTGATCATTTTGTTGTCCTAACGATACTTGAAAACAGCATCAGTTTGACATCAGAAATTTGTGTCAGAACGATACTGGAAAACAGTATCATTTTGAAATCAGAAATTTGTGTCAGAACGACATTGGAAAACAGGATCAGATTGATATCAGTAAATTGTGTCAGAACGACAATGGAAAACAGGATCAGATTGACATCAAAAATTTGTGTCAGAACGATACTGGAAAACAGTATCATTTTGATATCAGAAATTTGTGTCAGAACGACATTGGAAAACAGGATCAGATTGACATCAGTAAATTGTGTCAGAACGACAATGGAAAACAGGATCAGATTGACATAAGAAAATTGTGTCAGAACGACACGGGAAAACAGTTTCTATTGGATAACCGTTTATTGTCCCCGACGAAGGTAGAATCTGATGTCTGCATAGTCTGATCATTTTGACACAAGACAGACACTGCTTTCGGATATCAATCTGGTATTGGATGATGGCCGGAATCATCTCCGACCGTTCCAAAATTTCCACATTGGTAAAAATAAGGGAAAATGGCTCAGGAAACAACTCAATATAACAAACAAAAACATAGTCAAATCATATTAAATGTATACAATATCTTCCTATAAATATTTGATGAACTGGTGGACCTTAAATGTTTAAAAATGAGTTTTGCATACAAACGCACTTGTATTTACAACAGTGAGACTGAAGATGGCTGTGAGTCACGTCTGAAACGTCTCTCGTTTTTTATATTTTGGAGCTATCAATTCTCCTATTTGACAAAGTTTTTATTTAATTAGGCCAAACGTTTCGTTGCTGGTTCGAAACTTCTTCAGTGACTGAAATAGCGAAACATAGTCGTTAGACATCTTTTTATTAATCGCAATTATTTCATTTTTACAAAAAGTCCAATGGTAAGTAAGGTTAGTTTTTCTCACCTCATTTATTAAACTTATCTGTCTGGGGTTTTGACTAAGAGGAAAATCATTTTCAAACAGTATCTTTACAAATCACTCAATTTTATAAAATTATATAAAACATTTAACATAATATAAATCTTTCCCGTTAAATTAATTAAAAGAATCAAATTGAATAAAGAATATTAAGAAGCTCATTTATTTTTCAATATTTAACCTCCCAAATAACGTCCTTAGTCAAAACCCCAGACAGATAAGTTTAATAAATGAGGTGAGAAAAACTAACCTTACTTACCATTGGACTTTATGTAAAAATGAAATAATAAAAAGATGTCTAACGGCTTTGTTTCGCTATTTCAGCCACTGAAAAAGTTTCGAACCAGCAACGAAACGTTTGGCCTATTTAAATAAAAACTTTGTATTTAATTTTAATTCAATTCCAACTCCCTACGATCTTTTTATTTTATCTGCGGCTCAAGGGATTTGTTTTTGCGGCCCGTGTTAGTCAAAAGGTTAAACACCCCTGGTGTAGATGATTAGCTAATACATATCTTTGTAATTTTTCAAAAAAAAAAAAGAATTAATCATTAATAAATTCCTGTTATTTTTTTTAGTTTTATCAAGATAAATTTGAAAAGCCCTTCATTGCTCTGAGTGTCGAATACTATCAAAAGGAATCCGAAAGGTTTCTCTCGGAAGGTAACATGATTGAATATATGAAAAAGGTGACTCAACTTCGAGAGAAAGAGAATCTACGGTGCTCACAATTCATAGATCAAAGGTTGTATTCAAAATCCACTAATCAATACATTCAAGAAGGTGTTTTCAATAATTAATAAATATTTTTTCTTATTTTTAGCTCTTATAACGTACTTGGAGTAAGATTTAAGAAAATTCTCATTTCCAATGTTTTACCACGGTTGCTGGAGGAATGTTCCCCGATAATAGCTGAAAAACGATGGTCAGATCTATCCTTGCTCTATGGCCTAGTGAAATCTGTCGAAGGAGGATTTCCTGCTGTTATGAAACAGTTTGGAGATTATATGAAGCAGCCTGGAGAAATGTTACTTAAAATTTCAGCTCCTGGGCCAGATGGTCCAAAATCCCCAGAGGAATTTGTAAATAGGATAATGGCTTTTCATGCCAAGAATTATGAGTTCATTGAACAATTTTTTCACGGAGATAAAGAATTTATTAGAGTTATAGATCAAACATGTGGGTCTGTCATAAATCACAATTCAAATCCTGATAGAAATTGCCCATCTCTTGATTTGGTAAGTTTGTTTGTTTGTTTGTTTGCATTATTATATTATTTGTATAAAATTTGATTAATCGTATTAATATTGTCTTTTTTGTTTTGTTTTTTATAGCTAGTAAAGTATTGTGATGGTGTTCTCAAAAAATCCTCAAAAAATATTCCTGAATACAATATCGAAGACAAGCTTTCAAAGGCTATCATAATTTTTGAATATATTAAGGATAAAGACAAATTTGAGCAAATGTACAAAGGATTGTTAGCCGGAAGATTACTACAACAGAAAAGTCAATCTTTAGAAGTTGAAGCAGCTATGATTACTCGGCTTACGGTAAGTTTTATAAAAGATAGCTAATTTATTTTTTAAATTTGTTATATTTTGATGAAACACTACTTTGTACATCAAAGGAACGTAATTTTATAATTAATTGAAGCTAATCTTTAACTTCAATATTACGAAATGAGCTTTTCATCAAAAAATTGAATAAGCAATTCAATAAGACCCCCCTCTATAGAAAAAAGTAAAATATTAGCCTAATAAAATTTTCCAATTTTTTTTTTATTTCAGAAAATCTGTGGCTTTGAATTTACCAGCAAACTGAATCAAATGGTCAAGGACACGACCCTTTCAGCTGATCTGACTAACCAATTCAACACGAATATAATTAATGACAATATTGAATTAGGAATTGATTTTTCTATTCAACTTTTACGAGTAAGTATTTTATAAATATGTGTAAAATTTATAAATATTTTAGCTAATTCTATTTGATTAAAATAATTTTAATTTTTAATTTTTCAAGGGTGGTACTTGGCCTATAAAAACGACGATTCCCTCTTTGGCTCTCCCACATAAATTGACAACTTCTATTCAAAAGGTAAATTTCTATCTTATTTAATATTTCAACAATCTTTATTTATTTATTTATTTATTTAATTTTAATTCTTTTAAATTTTAGTTTGAAGACTTCTATAAAGGACAATTTAGTGGCAGAAAACTCACTTGGTTGCATCATTTATCTCAAGGTAGATACCTCTATCTGTTTTATTTTTTGTTTTATACCATACTATATATTTATTTTTTGATTATTATTAATTTTTTCTTTCTATTTTTAGGTCAAGTCCATCTTACATATCTGGACAAACCATATCTCATTACAATGTCTACTTTTCAAATGGCAATACTTCTTCTTTTTGAAAATGACGTAACTTTAACAGGCAAGGATGTTCAGGATACATTACAACTTGATTCTGATCAATTTTTGAAAAATGTTTCAAGCCTGGTTCAAAACAAATTGATCAAATCGAACACTCTGGTAATTTCATTTTTTATTCACATACCTACCTACCTATATACCTACCTAAATAGATAAATTAAATTTTAAAATTGAAGAAATTACAATTTAAGAGCCACTTGGCTAAACTAAATATCTACAACACATTTCGAATATATACTTATTTATTTTTATACATTTAATTAATTAATAAATTTTAAATCTTTTTCGTAGACTATTTTGCCTGAAACCGTCTTATCTCTAAATCGGGAATTTACGAATGAATTTACAAAATTTAAACTGGGTGCTCGCCCTCAAAAGCGAGATATTCGAAAAAAGGCGAGACTTATCCAGGGCAATGTTGACTCAGAAAGGAAAAACCACAATACGGATTATGAGAGCACGAAAAACCTTTAGAGATACGGAACTTATCCAGGAGGTGAGTTGAATTGATTTATCTTAACATTACTTACTCATAAATGAATATAAACTAATGATAATTTGTTATTTTAGGTTCTTTCTCAACCAAAAGGGATCTTCTCTCATGGACATCAAGACAATTAAATGATGTAGTGACTATTTGATTGAAAAGGGTTTTATTCACGTAATCCGAACTGTTCGGACGAATTTAATTATATTCCATGAAGAATACAATACTGTTGAAATTACTTATTCATGAAATCTACTAGATATATACTTATTCATATATTTTGATAATGGATTTACCAAAATTATGGTAATAGCTACTTATTCTGTTAATAGTTGACTTGTTATAGTCAAATCTAATTACAATAATTTTATTATAATATGTATTTCTAGATTTAATTTAAATGTTTTATATTTTTAAATAATAAATTTCTTATCTAAATAAATTTGTTTTTATATTTATTTTTAAAACAACATATAACATGATTGAAAAAGTTTAAATTAAATTTGATTATATTAATCAGAAGGATCAGGTGCTTCTAGAAGTTTAAAAGTGCCTGCAAATGCTGGTAGATTTGGTGCAGGAGGGGAAGATAAACCAAATAAAATAACAATTGAATTCAACCGAATAATTAACTAGAAAATGCATCAAACTTCCGGAAATTCCTGAAATTTTTAAAACGTGTGATTTTAAAATAAAATACTAAATATGAAAAGAGTTATTCATTTTGGAAATAAAATTATTTATTGATTAAAACGTTGTTTTTAAAACTATTTTTTTAGAAACTAATTAAGCTCAACATTGACAAAAATATCTCAATTTAAATTTCGAAATTGTTACTAATTGCACCTAGAATTTCTGAATATTAAAATTTTTGTTAATTAAATTTTATCTGGGTTTTTGGGAGCCTGTTATATTAAGAAAATCATGGAAGGGTGTGATTCGGTCTAAATAATTATAAATATATTATTTTCATATTCAAATAGCGCTTTTGGAATGTGAGGTGTCGTTGTTGACTTTCTTACCTAGCGCCCCCTACATGGTCATTACTGTAACCTTAGCTTTCTTACTTAGACATTCTTACCAAGATATCATATTAGTGTTTTCAACAACATTCTAGCTATATAGACATTCAAGTTTTTCCATTTGGATTCCTCACATAAACTTCCATTCAAGTTTCTTTGTATTATTATAAAAGTCTCATACGCTTTTAAACATATTTGGTGAATATTTTATCAGGTTAGTAGTAGTTTTTTTAATACATTATGATTGTTAGAAATTCCTCATTTAAAATAATACTCGCTTATTTTTTATTTTAATTCTTTTATATTATGAAATTCAAGTAAGTTTTTGAAAACTTGACTTAATTCAAATTCTCTTATTTTAAGATTTATATTCTATTCAATTTATAAATTTTTATGAAAAAACTTTACTCTTTCATATTTAAACATGTGTGATTTAAATAAAAACTTAAACTTTAATCAAATTAACCACAAAAATAAACCATTCAACAGCTTCATTACTAATAAATATTATATATAAACATTTTGTGATTTTTTATGTCCATCGATTAAATTAATAAATTGTAGGCAAATAAGGTCAACTTATGCAACCTTATGCAAATATTAACAGACTATGCAAGTTTTACTTAGAGAAAGTCGTGTAGGTTTTAGGTGAAACATGATATTCATTAATAAAAGTAGTATTCTCAGTGAACGAAAATAAAACTCAAAAAAGAGGTTTATACAAACTCAACATATTTTGTTAAAAAAAGTTTTTAACCTGTAAACTTCTGATGATGGACTAATAATCCGAAATATATTGAGTTTGTATAAACCTTCTGAGTTTTTATTTCATTCAGTGTGAAACTACACACCCTTTACTTTATTAGCTTATGCAAGTATTTTTTATTTTATGCCAACATTTCGTCAACTTTGTTGACTTACTCAGTGCTCAAACAAAGTCATTTTTTTGCATATTTGTCAATTTATAAATATACATTCTTAGCAAACACATATAGTCACAGATTGATGATTATCTTCGATATTTTTAGATAAAACTATTATTAATTACCTATATATATATATTAAAATAATTCCAGCAGAAGACACACTCTTTTATTGTCTCCTTCAATATATACAAATTGCCACGTGGTACAAAAATCTTTCAATTTAGTGAAAAGTCTCCGAAACGTAGGTATTTGAATACGAAAATTTCAATAATTTGGACGGCCTTTCATTATAACCTACTCATTTCGCTTACCATTCCGTCTTTCTAAGAAAAATAAATAAAATTCTAATGATGATGATTTTAAATTAAAAAATTTTATTTTTCAGAAAATGGGGGAACCAGCTATTAATGGAATTTTACGAATCACCACACGACCGAAAAAGCTTGTCCATTCATCATCATCGTCGTGGAGTTCTCACCAAATGTTGTTAAAATGAAGTGCGACAACAGGCACGGTTAAACGACTCGGATATTTTGAAGGTCCGATGCTTCCTGCTAAAAACAGCGAATCTCTAACTATCAAAACCTTTGTTAAACCTAGCGCAATCACTGATTACTCTAAGTCTCAAAACATTAACGCCATTTCCGACGGGAATGTACTTAGTGAGAAACCAGAAATAAATCAGAAGTTAATATTCCTCGAATTCCAATGAGTGAGAAAGAACTATCGGACCCGAACAAGTGCCTAGAACAAACGGAACTACTCGGCAAAGTCTTTGGTTCATTAGTGAAAGAGAAGCGCCTCTATACACGAACATTATCTAATAATAATAACAACAACATTATTCATGTTAAGAATCCCAAAATTAACACTTCATCTAAAATAACACCTAATCACATTGAGGTTTCAACCATCAACTCAACCACCACCAGCAACACGTTATTACCATTTATTTCCTCTAAAACAAGTCTAGATCTCAAAAGTTCAAATGTAGATCGACCGATAAATGAATCAAAGAAAATATTTGTACTGCGAAATCCAAACTACGTGGTATTAAAGCCATTGGAAGCGAGAATGTGCAACCATACTACGAGTGTTAACTACTGACATGAGCTGTGTGATATTCAGCTCTTATGGGAACCAGTTTTAGTGGATTTTATCATCGTCGTCTCATCAAATGTTATATATGATCTTTACTAAGAGATTCATCTATTTACATAGCAATCAAACTTTACAACAAGTTAAAGGAGTCATTTGATCGATTAGCAAAAGAAGGTATAACAGAAAATGATAGAAGCCATTTGACTAATACACTTCAATCTATATCACAAATGGTGATAATACTTTACATCTTACCCCATGTGAATGCAAGCACAAGATCATTTTATTGTGTGAACATGAAAAACAAGTTTTAACGGCGAAAATCTCAAAGTTCGACGCCTCCTGGTTCCAGCGATGGAGGAGGATCTTCAAGTAGTAGGACATTCGACAAGAACCTAACTAGGAATAATAACTTCGGTTATTGCAACAACAGGCATGGTTAAATGACCTGAATATTTTGATGGTGCGGATGGATCTCCTGCTAAAACATCAAATCTTCATTATCAAAAACTCAGCAGCAACCTAGCCTTCAAATCATCGATTACGCTAGTTCCCTCAAAACATTAACGCTATTTCCGACGGAATGTAATTAGTGAGAAACTAGAAATAAAATCAGAAGTTAATAAATCCTAAAATTAACACTTCATCTAAAATTCGGTCCAAAAAAATAACACCTAATCACATTGAGTGTTCACCATCAGCTCAACTACCACTAAAGGCACGTTGGTCACTTACTTATTTCTGAAACAAGTTCAGATCCTCAAAACCAAATGCAGATCGACTGATAAATGAATCAAAACAAAAATGTGAATATCATTTTTTGAAGAGGAGAAAGAGACGTGCTCAAACTATGCTCGTTGAATTAGAAGTATATCCCGTGAATTTTAACTCCTTTATACAACAATTTTAAATGATGAATAACGTGTCAACGTTACAAGATGATTATAATGTTGACTATTATAAAAGAACATATAATTTCTTTCCATTAATAAAGAATATAGAAGATGAAAATTAGATAGCAAGTTGAGCTAATAGTAAAGATGATAGTAGGAGCATAAGAGCAAAGGATATCCTTAAGGAATATGAATGATATGAAAAGGATGCTAATTATAGAAATATAAAACATCACCAGATTATCTTGATAAAAATTGAGCCGTTAAAAAGCTAGTTAAAGAATTTGATAAAAATATAAAAGTGGAGCGATGTAATATAAAACTCTTGAATCGCCTGAAAGACTTATTTTCAGCCTTTATATAAAAAGAACAATTCTAATAACCATTTTTGTTTTAGTTAATCATTTACTATACACAGCAATATTTTCAAATGTATCTTTAAAATTTTATTTAAATAAATAAATGTAATTATTTTTTTTAATATTATAGTGTTCGTAATTTTATAATTTTCATATAACTTTAAAAATAGAATATTTCCAAAATTAATTAATTTAAGAAAATTAATCATCTTACAAATTGAAAAAAATATATAAATAAAATTATGTTGCTTTCAGTGACTAAATTTTAAAAATCATATAAATAAGATTCATCTACCAAACCTCGGTAAAATATACTTATATCACACGCTTTATTACATGTCCAAAAAATTACAGCCACCAATAAAACCTTATTAAATAAAATTGTTTTCAAAATTTTCATAAGTAAAATCATATAATTTGTTCTATTAACTCTTAAACTAACATATTCAGTCATATCTTTGTTGATAGTTTTTGAAATTTTTATAAAAAAAAAAAGTAAAATATTCAAAATTAAAAAGTTAGAAATTATAAAATTAATATATTTTTCAATATCGTTTTTACATTTAAATAAAGTTTTAATAAAAGATCAAATTGAATTTGGAAATATCAATAAAATGAATCATTTTTCAATTATGACATTCCCTAATAAATCGATTTTCATGCAACTTTTAAACCTTTGAATACACATGTAAGTATTTATAAGTGTCCTGTATATGTGCAAAATATTTATATTTTATTTTAAATTGATTTCAAAATATTTTTCAAATTTAGGTGCCAGTGAAATATAGCCAAATGTAAATCTTCAAATAGTAAGAAAAAGTAACACTAATAGTCAAATGCAGTGTTCAAACTTTGTAGCTCCATCGCCCTTCCTGATGTTGACTAGCACCTATCGCCTCTTTTTTCATTTTCAGAATATGCCTAATTTAATTTGAAGTAAAAGGTGGTAAATAATAAATCAGTTTTAGTATTTTAAACAATTTATTACCAAGATAAAAACCAAAGACATTTTTATCCAGTCACTCTAAATAAAATAGAAAGAAATTAATAAAATGTACTTTTCACAGATTTTTTTTAAGAACAAAGAAATGAAATAAATTAACTAAGATCTATCGACGGCATTTTGGGAAACAAAGATCACATATTTTCATTTTTAAATTGGAATTGAAAAATTAAGAAAGTTGACACTAGCCTAAAAATAGAGATGATCGTAAAAGGATTTTTCTAGGATCGCCTATGGTGGTAAGCGAAATCCCAGTTTGTGACTAGAAAATGTAGACAACTTTCGAGGCTGAAAAACTACGAAATTTTGACTTTTTCCAGTTTTTGCTTATAACTCAAAAATTCAGTCCATACTTTGTAAATAATCGTCCTATAGTAAATTCAGAGTGATAAAATTTGGAGCCGAGTAAAAAAATATGCAAAATTCGGTCCAGTAGTTGATTATTTATAGATTCAAAAACTTCTCGAATATCTATCCTAAAAATTGAGACTTTTTTGATTTTTCCAGTTATTGACCATGAAGGAGCACTTTTCGACAAAGACCACCCATATAATTTCTATATGATTAACTTTTCACAAATTGAAACAAAAGATCCATCTTAACTGTATACGGTAACTTATGTTGCAATGAGGTTTATGTTTGAAACTGCAAATTTTTTTGGCAAAATCGCAGTTTTTCATAAAAACGAAAAACCAATCATCCCAGAAAATGTAAAATTTCCATTTCAATTTCATTCTCTATGAAATTTTGATGACATTGAACGTTCACTTGAGCAATTCTTTATAATTTTCTTAGATTTAAAGATATCCAGCATTTTCCTATTAGGCTTTTCAAGATTAGGATCATATCCTGTCCGAAAATGTAGACATCTATAAATATAAAAGAGCTTAGTTTATAAAAAGTGGTTCAAAATATCCGTTTGGCAAAATAAAATTTCAAAAAATGAGAGAAACCGTTTTGTGATGAGGGTTTATTTACGCTTAAAACTGAAATTTTGGCGAAAAAATGATATTTTGCCGGTGTCAAAGGATATCTATAAGTTCACATTTTAACAAAAAAGTAGTCCAAGCAACGTTCAAGTAACAAAATTAGATAATGAGATAAGAATCGCTTTGTGATGAGTGGTTTCATTTTATGGAATGAAAGTTATGATTTTTTGCAAAAAAATGATTTTTTTTTTAAATTCAACTTTATTGCAGCAAGGCGACTACTAATATCCAATTTAGATGAAACTTAAGGTATGTAATTATTATTAATTATTCTATTAAATAATATTTAATTATGATAAGTATATTATCATTAGATAAAAGCAGTCCAAATTATTTAAATTTTCTTAATCAAATACCGACGATTTGGAGAAATTTTCTCTGTTACATGCAAGTCTGGGCTCACGACTCTTCCGTCAGGAAAAAAACGAAGAAGAAGAAAATATAACATTGTACTTTGAGCGCTTCTTCAGTTATTATTATTATGAGCCCCCTAAAATTATGAGGCCTGGGGCAGCTTGCCACTCTTACCCCCCCCTCCCTCAGGCCCTGTACATATATATATATATACTAGCTGCACCCGGCGTGAAACCTCCGGCACGCCTGTCCAGCTAGTCTCTCCGGGCGGGTTGCCCTGGCGGGCGGCGTCTCGGAAATTGTGCGTAATGAGGATGTCCAAAATTGATTACCTTTTATGTAAATTGTTTTTTTTTTTTTTTTTTTTTTTTTATATATATAAGAGCTGACCCGGCCACGCGCTGCCGTGGCTAAAGTTTTTGTTGTATTACGTGCCATAGTGAACTGTCTAAGAGGAACGACAAGAGAGCATCAGTCACGGAGTCCACTATGCTTTTTCACACAGATAGTATTTGTAATGAAATATGGTGATCTCCTTATTTGACTTTCTACTACTAAATAACCCTTTAGTACTATGAAGCGGCACGAGCAAAGACGAAAATGCTGATGTTGGTATACCGATTCACTGGATTGAGATTTGGAAGGGCACGTTGAACAATTGAGTAAAAATGTTCTTGCACTTGATATTAAGCAGAATCAATACAACAAAAATTTATCAGATTTATTATTTCCATTTAATTTTGATAACAAATAAGTATATTACAGTATAATATTATAAATAACATATGCTGAAACTCATAAATGAGGTAGGCAAGACAGTCTTAAACTTTTAAACATTGATATCTATTTTTTGAATTATAAATTATCTTCAATTTCAGAATTTAATTTATCAATTCAATCGGTACCGTTTTTGGTTAACCTGTCTTTAGCTAACACAAATAGATTCGACGGTTTCCTCAACACGGAAAGACGCAACATATAGTTGCCCATGAGAAAAACATGCATTTTCCAAATCTAAAACTACAATGGTGGACATTGTTTGACCTTCGAGATTTATTTATAGACATGGCGAAAGCTAAACGAATTGGAAACTGTAGCCTTTTGAAGGGTATGGTGGAATCTGATGGTATCATCGGAATACGTGGCAGCAGGACCATTTTTCCTTTAAACTTCCCAGCCAAAATGGTTGCTTCAAGAATGTTTCCGGTGATCTTTTTGATGACCAAACGCGTACCGTTACATAATTGAGGTGGATTCAAATTGGCTGAGGAGAATAATAGGGGAACCAATCTTTAATCGAAGATTATGTGGTGGCATTCCAGGGATACTCAACGAATTTAAAAATCAATCGGAAAATTTATACTTTCATTTTCATCAACAACAGTATCGATTGATTTAAAAGACATCGATCGCCTGGTAACAACTGTTAACTGGAAAGTTAATTTCGTCAACATCAACGTTTTTGGCTGCCAAAATCGCTCGTTGACTGAGCCATTCATGATTCAAATTATTAAATTATAAAGTTTTTTGATCAATGAAGCACAAATAAGTAAAAACAGGTTTAATTTAACTGTATTAATATCTTCTAATATATAATATGAATGCAATTTACACTTCAGTCTAAGTAACACGTGGCCGGCTATGCTAACACCAAAAAATTTAAAAGTGGAAATAATTGAATTATACGGTATTTCGTTCACTACGAAACAAATTTAATTAATTTTATAGCGTCAACAACACGTGGTAATTATGCCGTTAAAATGTAGCTGGTGCGACACGTTCGTAGATTTACCATAGCAGCGCCATCTATTGATTACTTAGTCAACCCAGTCGAAAGGTATCGACATTCGTTAGAATCATTTGCACAAATGACTGTCAAATAATAACAGACAAATAATTAGTAATAAATTCATAAATTGCGACTATAATTTGATTAAACTATCCTATTTCAAGTTGACTGAACTGCACATGGTGTGCGAATTTTATTATAATCGGTTCAGTGGTTTGGGAGTCCATTGAGAACATACATTGTGACACACGAGATTTATATATATACAGAAGGAATATATATATATGTGCGTGTGTGTGTATATTTGCATCAAGCAGAGCACAACCTCATTGATTTCTCTTCATGAATCAACAACTCTTTAAAACCCTCGGCAAAAAGAAGAACTTTTCAATTAAAACTATTATTTTTTGAAAACAGTTTCAAGATTTGAAGTCGAAACTTCGTGAATAAACTAAAAAAAATTAACAAAGTTCCTTATTTCATCACCTATAATCCAATTCAAAAGAATTCTCGAGATGAAAGAAATAATTTTAACTTAAAGGAGGCCCTAGGCGGTTAATCTTTTGATCAAAATGATTGAGCCAAGCATGTTGACCGTCTAGGAACCCGTTTGTTGCTTGAGTCATTCATTGACGGTGATTGATAGAAAGTTTGATTGACGCAAATAATTGAAGAGGCGCATGACCGACTAGAAGGGTTTTGATCAATCTTTCCCTCAATCCACGCACTCGGCAGCAACCATGGAGGACATTCTGCTAGCTTCCAACACTGAAATCTAATCGAAACTCCATTACGAATGAATTTTGATTAAAAGATTTAGGTTGATTGAGGGGATGATTGAAGCGCTCCTCAATGATTGTCTCAATCTTTTGATCAAAATGATTGACCCTCTAGGGCAGTGGTTCTCAACAACTGTGCCGCGGCACATTAGTGGTTTTTTTTTTTTTTTAATGATATTGATGTGAGAAGGAGATACACCAGAAGGTGGATCTCTTAAAGGCCTGTATGGGCTGGCCCCTCCATCGTGAAAAGAACAGAGTAGAAGGAAAAGAAGCCGGGATCACGAGCCAATCTCAGAAACTTAGATACAATTCAATATCCAATTTACTAAGGTTTTAGGGGCTTCGAGCAGTGGTAAATTCTCCGCGCGATAAATTCGGTTAAATTTATCTCCCACTTAATTTTTATTACCAGACCCTATACTTACAGAAAAAATGTCTGGGTATAGCCGGGAATCGAACCCGAGACCTCCGGGTTGCCAGCCAGTTATTCTGACCATTACACCACGGAGGCGGCCACAAGTGTACCGCCAAGCCTCTAAAAATTAAGAATTACTTATAAATTATTTGAATATAAATATATCTGAACATTTTTACCATATATAGAAGACGAGTTAATACAATGCAAGTAATTTCATTTACATAAACATAATTGTGAATCGTATGTATCGGATACAATTATTCAAAAAAGTTTGTCCCTGATTTATGACTTGTTTGTTCATTCTACAATAGATTGGTAATGTTGTATTTATAAAACTACAGCGATGATGTTTATTTTCTAAGTTTTCATTTTGAAGCCATAGTATAATTTTCTTATTTATTTCATATTTTTCTTTCTTGCGATTGAAGGTTTAAAGCTTATTTAAAAATTTTATTACATCTTTGGTGTGCCGACAAATTTGTAAATCATTAAAAGTGTTCCGCGATGGGAAAATGGTTGAGAATCACTGCTCTAGGGCCTACTTATTTTTTTTTAATGCAATCGAATGCAAGAAGGGGTGCACCAGTAAAGACGCAGCCCCTATGGATCTCGAAAGACCCTTGCATTACCGAAGAGAAGGAAAAGTTGATTAAGTGAGAGGGTGGAGACGTAGGTGTTTATGCACTCGGGTTTTTAAGGTAGTTCTTTCACAAATGCAAAAATTCAAGAAGTCTACGAAACTTTTGGAATATAAGTCATTAAAAGCATAATAAACACACTGTTAAAATTTGAAGACGATTTACTACATCAAACATGAAATAATTGCAATTAAAAATGAATTTTTTACATATGGTAGATTGGGAAAGGGTGGAGAAATGATCATTATTTTATTTTTTTCATTGAAAGACACTCACCATCTTGATGAAGAACTAATATTTGTTAGAATAATATATTCAGTTTTACTTAGAGAAAGTAGTGTAGGTTTTAGGTGAAACATTGATATTAATTAATAAAGTAAAGGGTGCCCAGATAGCAATTTAAAACGTGAATCCAACTTCGCAACAAGTTTGATGTGTCAAAAGTGGAGCTTGTGGCATAGTGTATTACTTCGAGTGCGTTTGAACCGAACCTCCTAGTATGAGAAGCTCCCAGCGACGATTGCTTGCCGCCATCTTAGCAAAAGCGTAAACTTTACCGGATTAACATGCTTCTGCATGTTGTTTTTTAAGCAAGCATATGCAACCTTGTCTCGCTTATACCTAGAACAGTGCGTTTGTTTTTTAGTATATGCAACATTGAGCATGCGTTTAACCTACTAAAAAGAAAATTTGACTATAATTTAAAAAATCAGTTATTTGACTTATTGTTCTCTATAATGATCTTGCATGTTGCCATCAACAGACGATATAGTGATTCTGCCTTATTGGTTTTGACTGTCATTTGTTAAATTAGAAAGAAGTGTAACATTCTCGCAGTGAAAATATAAGCAAAAAATACAATAAAACAAACCACTGATTTAAGCTCTTGACCTTTTTATTTTATTAAAATTATAAAAAATAAAAATAATGTAAAATATAAAAAAAAAAAAACACTTTCTTCTTTGTCATTTCTTAAATCTTATTTTGTGTTTGACCTTTATTCTTCTTCTAGTCTGAAACTAAACAAGATTACTATATAATATTTACGACATGAACTATTAGTGAATTATTTTGTCAAACACAGATGTGTATATGGCATATATATGCGGAACTATGTTTGTTGAAACTCCTATGATGAAGCAAAATATTTCAGCAGCAGAATAAAATAGAGATTTAATATGAAGAATCTAAGTTCAAAAAAATAAAAAAACATTAAATTATAGATAAATATTTTATCAAAGTGGAAACTTTATCTTCTGTTATTTATCTAGGATTTCTTGAAGAATAATGTATATCATATATGTATATAAAACTATTGATAATAAAACAAGGATTTTATATATATACAATGTATAAATAAACTGATATTTCTTTTATTTCTGTATATTTAGGTATATAAGCTAACATTTTGAAAGTCCATTCGATTTCGAGACATGTAGTTACACTCTGAATAAATAAAAATAATTTTAATTTTAATTCATAATAATTTTAATACTGCAAGTATTCCACCCGCTTGAATTCTGGATTAAAAGTAGTTACTTTTTTAGGAAATGTATATAATTATTATATTAAAAATAAATCAGATTGACATAGTTTAACGAGCTAAACATAGACTAAAGGATTAATATATTGTGGCTAGATGGCGCCAACGAACAAGCGGTAAGCAAGTTTGTAGCAAGTTAGAAGTTAATAATTCACTTGAACACTAAGTATCGCTGCAAAATTAACAAACTTATCTTTGAAATACATGACAATTTAAATTAAACAAGTTGTTTGCGGCAAGTCCAGCTATCTGGGTGTGCATAACAGTGAATGAAATGTACCTCAAGAGGTTTATAAAACTCAATTATATTTCGGATTATTAGTCCATCATGTAAACTCCTGATGATGGACTAATAATCCGAAATATATTGAGTTTGTATAAACACTCTTTGAGTTTTATTTCATTCACTGTGAAACTATGCACCCCAGATAGCAATTGGACTTGCCGCAAACTTAACTTTTGTTTGAATTTAAATTGTCATGTCAAATATGACAAGATAAGTTTGTGGTAATTTTGCAGCAATCTTGAATGTTCAAGGGTGAATTATTAAGTTTTTATCTAACTTGCTACAAACTTGCTTACTTGCTTGTTCGTTGGCGCCATCTAGCCACAAATATATTATTCGTTTAGTCTATGTTTAGTTAACCGTTAAACTGTCAATCTAGTTTATTTTTAATATAATTATAAGCATTTCCTAAAAAAAGTAACTACTTTTTTTAATCCAGAATTCAAACGGGCGTGAATACTTGCGAGGTATTATTAAAATTATTATCAATTAAAATTAAAATTATTTTTATTTAATTCTAGAGTGTGGCTTACATGTCTCGAAAATCGAATGGACTTTTAAAATAAAACAACTTATATACCTAAATATATAAGAAATAAAAGAAATATCAGTTATATTTATACATTGACATATAAGCTCCAAAATCCTTATTTTATTATCAATAGTTTTATATACATATTATTATTTTTCAAGAAATCTAAATAAATAACAGAGAAAGAGGTTATGGGTAAGTTTTCCACTTTTATAATATATTTATCTATAATTTAATGTTTTTTTATTTTTTTGAACTTAAGATTCTTCTATTAAATCTCTATTTTTATATCTACTGTACTGAAATATTTTTGCTTTATCCATAGGGAAGTTCAACAAGAAGGTAAGTTTTAGATTACATATATGAGTGCTCCTTGCAGCATCTGATGGTTTGACAAAACTCTATAATTCACTAATAATTTTATGTCTTAAATATTATATAGTAATCTTGTTTATTTGTTTCAGACTAGAGAGAGAAAATAAAGGTCAAATACAAAATAAGATTTAAGAAATGACAAAGAGAAAGTGTTGTTTTTTTTATATTTTATTATTTGATTTTTTATAATTTTAATAAAATAAAAAGGATTAAAAAAAGATTAAATCAATGGTTTGTTTTTTGTTATTTTTTTCCCTTGTATTTTCCTGCCCAATATTTACTTCTTTCTAATTTAACAATGAATCAGCCAATAAGGTAGAAGCACCTATCGTCTATTGATGACATTCACCTAAAGATGACATTCTCCAAGGAACAATAAGTAAATAACTGATTTTTTAAATTATAGTCGATTTTCTTTTAGTAGGTTAAACTTACTTATGTCAATGTTGCATATACTTTAAAAAAATAAACACCCTGCAAGTATGTTAAGACAAAGTTGCATATGCTTTGCAAAAACAAACAACATGCAAGCATGTTATGTCAAAGTTACATATGCTTTGCAAAAACAAACAACGTGCAGGCTTGTCGCTGGGAAACTAGGAGGTTTGATTCAAACTTGCCTCAAGTGTATATATGCCACTGACAAACTTGCCACAAGCTTCCACTTTTGACACATCAAACTTGTTGCAAGTTGGATTCAAGTTTAAATTGCTATCTGGGACCCTTTATCTATATTATTTATTTATTTATTTATTTATTTATTTATATATATAAAATTAAGGTTTGGTCTGTACATTGCTCCAAATCACGCCAAATTTTGGTTGCACACGTTTCAAGAAAAGTTATGAACGAAAACACCCTCAACAAAATTCCTGTCTGTCTGTCTGTATGTTTTCGTCGTTTCCGAAAAGTTGCTCACGATTCACGTAAAAACGGCTCAAGGGATTATTATGAAATTTCATATTTACATCAGATTTGTTCTAACTTACGTTTGTAGCTATATAACGTTTTGAAATTTTGATCTCATAAGGGGGTTTAGGGGGCGCTCGAATGAAAATTATCAAATAACTCCTAAATTATTAACTTTATGGCAATGTTTACGGGATATGATTTCTGACAACTTTAGTTCAAAAAAATTCCTCTAAAAAAAGGGGGGGGGCAAAATATGAAAATTCTTACCCTTAGAGCCAACTTAACCAAATTTTGTATACATAATCTGTGGGTCACTAGAAGGCTAGAAATGAAAAAAACTGGGTGCGGGGGTGGAGGGCACGGGGTGGGGTCCGGGGGGTTCATGGCGGAGTGGAGGGTTTAAGTGAGGGTCCAGAGGCGTAGTGGGGTGGTGCGGGTTGGGGTCCGGGGTGGTGATGCGGGGGTGGGTCCGGGGGGATCCTGCTGGGGGTGGGGTGGTGCAGGGTGGAGTGGGGGGTTCAGGTGAGGGTCCAGAGACGTAGTGAGGTGGTGCGGGGTGGGGGCGGTGGTTGAGAACGGGGGGTGAGGGGGTTCGTGGGTTGGGGGTCCGGGGGCGTGCCCCTGGCTAGCAAGAGGGTCGCCGAAGGCGGGCCTTGCAGCTAGCTAATTAATATATTCAGAGTAACTAAAAAAAAATTGAAATTATTTACCTCATAGTTTTGATAAAATTAAAAAAAAAAAACATTTGGGCGATTATTTTTAGTGGAGGGGATATAAGATCAATGGCTTGGAAACGATCCATTCATAAAGAGGATATAGTAGCGTGAGAAGTACAGTCATGTTAAAAAAACATAACCTAAAATTTTAGCACCGTTCATTTTTATAGAGTGGTTGCAAGGCTAAAAACTTTTGTGTGGATTCTCGCGAAATAACCTCCTTAAGTAGATTCTTATTTTGCGCTCTGGTATTTGCCCGCCATCTATTGGGTCAACCAAACACAATCCAGGATAATATAGGACGTCGAGCGAACAAGTGTTTTCTGTTTTCCATTGCTCTTGTAAGTGAACGTTGTGCCTGTCCACTTCTAATTGACCTTCATACTTAATCATCGACTAACTGAAAACCCCATAAGGTCTTAAAATCAGCCAAAATGCCACCCTTAGCAGAAACAAAAATCAAACCAGAAGTAACAGATCAGCCAACGGGGATAAAAGCGGTGCTTTTGGGACCGCCAGGCTCCGGGAAAGGGACACAGGTAATGCCAAACAAATTCCAATATTTCTCGTAATTAACTTTTGGTGTATTTTTTTCCTACGCTTTTTTATTACTTTGATTCTTTGAATTTAACAACCTAGGCACCGTTACTGAAAAAGAAGTTTTGTGTATGTCATTTATCAACGGGCGATATGTTAAGAGAAGAAATTTCTTCCGGTTCTAAATTAGGAAAAGAAATCAAGAAAGTGATGGATGAAGGTTGGAGATCTCATGTGCTTCTTTAATTTATTTATGAGAGGGGTATTTTTTTTTCTTTTTTAGATTTCCCAGCAACCTTTCTTCTCCTTTTGATCATCCTCTCCCCTATAATCTAGGCAAAGCTATTCCTTAATCACCTTTCATTTTTATTATCTTTACCTAATCTATTTAGATATATTATAATTTATTAGTATTTAGCATGATCATTCGAAAAAATCCATATTTACTTATATAACTTTATCTATTAAAAATACATCTTAAGTATTAGATAATTCGTGTATTGGTAATTTTCATAATATAATAATAATCTTTTTATGTATATAAAGAATTTTTCAAATTCCACATCGATTAGAAAGTTTTATTTTTATCAGGGTGTGTGAGCAAAAAAAAATATTAATATTGATCAATGGTTTATTCAAAATTTTCAAATATTTATTTATAAACAATGAATTTTTTTTTGGCTTTTCGGCCTTACCAGGCATAAGCCAATTTACGATACTACTTTATATTTTTAATTTTTAATTTGTCTCTACTCCGGGGTCGGACCCGGGTCCACTTGGTTAGTAGGCTGGCACGCTACCTCTAGCCTAACCCGACCCTCAACAATGAAAAAATAGAAACATTGCTCTTGACGTCATAGGTCTGTTTAGTCACTTTGCTCATTACAGTCAAATAACTACTAAAAAGTGTTTCTAACGTATGAGTTCACTTTTAAAAATTAAAAAAATATTTTGCTGTGAGAAATAGTTTTTGTATTTTGAAAATGAAAACCAACTTTTCGATAAGCTAGAGGGCTGAAACTTTAATCACCCAAAAGAGAAAATTTGAAAATTGAACAACACATTTTCGATAAATTATCGTCGATGAATTTTCCTAGAGCCAATTTTTAAGCTTAAGAATTAAAATTGGAGTCTGAAAAACTAAATAAAATAAAATATTGAACTCAAATTAGGGGTCACTTCAGAGCTCATATCCGATTTTTGTTTTCAAATAAGACTTTTGGGGCCCTTTTTCGAAACCCTTAACTATATATTTGAGGTAATAAAAAAACTACATTACTCTCGAAAAAATACTATTTTAATTTTAAATCTTATTCAATTTTTAATGGTCTACTCACACATTAGAAATAGACCATCTTATAATTATTTTTTCATGATTTGAAAATTCCTTCTGTACATTCCTATAGGAGGGGGAAATGGTCTAAACAGACTGTTGATGTCACGCTCATTATTTCTGTTATTTCTCGAATTTTCAATTATTTTTATTTTTCCAAACAAAAATATCTATTCAGTATTTGATTTTATTAAAATTAGCGATTAACAATAAAATTTTTGCACACACATTATACATATTAATTAAAAATATATATATTATCCTTATAATGAAATTGAGATGAATTTTCTTTAGGTTTGCATTTTAGAGTATTTTAATAGAAATTCTTTAATGGTTTCCTGTGATTAAAAGAATAATAATATATTTTTTATTATATAATCTAAGTGGCGTAACGAGGTATGAATATGTGAGCTATGCGATCGCATAATACTCTACCATTAGACCGACTTTTTTTTTAGATAGCAACTATTATTTTTCTAAACACCCCCTAAGAGAGTAGCTAGGGGGTTCAATAACTTCTTTACAAAAGAATCTATTCCAATAAAATCAAAAAGAATTTTTGCCGAGAATAATACTAGATTTATTTAATAGTTGCCCCAACGCTACGGTCAACGCCTCTAATTACAAAATGAAAGCAAAGATTTAGATACGAAATTCTTCCTTAAGGGGGTTAGTGACTGTTTATCATTTTTATAAGAAAATTCTCAAATTTTTACCATCAAATCATTGATGTATTAAATATTTATGCCCGAAATTTGAAGTTGACCCTTACCGAGAAATAAATTATTGAAAATTGTCCTTTTAAAATGGAAGTAAATGGATCGAGCTTTTAAAAGGGCTATAACATTATACCATTTTCAACAAATTTATACAGATCAATAATTCAACTTTTATGCATCGAATGATACATTTTTCAATAGATTTGACAGTCTAGTTAATTAGTTATCCATAAATGTAAAAAATAAAAAGTTATTTGCAGCCAACAGAATATAACAAAAACACTAGTGTAGAATTCCAACTCTATTTCTTGAAATCGTTTTTGTATTAAACAAATGTTTTTATAATGAGAAAAAAATCTCAATATTCTTTTCATTAATATTATCAAAACAAAGATTTTTATTCGAAATTAACCTCATTATTAACAATTTTTTGTATTAAAAAATTTTGTAGGCAGAAGTTGTCACTCTGCAGAAATACAAAATATTTTTTCGAAGATCAACCAGATAGATAAGCTGTCCTGAATCTCCTTAAACAAAAATATTTAATAAATCGAAAGAATTAAGTATCTTTTTTTGAAAATTGGATTGTAAATTTTTTCCAAAATCAACTAGTCTATCTGAAACCAGAATATATTATTAAGAAAGATTCTAAATTTAAGGTCAAAATTTCAAAGATTTTAGTAGAAATAATTTCAGAGGGGGTTCATCCCCTCAGGAGTTGAACGTGAGTAACAACATGCTTTCCGGGTAGTTGATCTAACCCTTGAGCATGTTGGTTCTCAGGTTCAACCCCTGAGGAGATGAACCCTCTGATAAGCAATATAAAATTATTTCTACTAAAATCTTTGAAATTTTTACCTTAAATTTAGAATCTTTCTTAAAAATACTTACTTTAAGCCAAACTTACAATCTTTAATTTAATTTTAATAAAATATATTTTTGAACCATAATGACCTTAACAATCGATGCGCCTTTAAACCCACCCAAATATATTTTTGAAAAAGTTGACAGAGTACTTTATCTTATTTAATTTTCGAATATGGGCCCAAAACCTTTAGTTACGCCACTGATAACATTACTACTATTATAGTATTACACATAGATGAAAAAGATTTAAGATTTTGTTTATATTATTATTATCAATTTTTTATTGATATTTTCTATCTTTCTAGTATCTTTCTTTAGAAAAACAAATTGAATGAATATATGATCTTTGGGGCTCTTGGCATTTTTATCAATTAAAATTTACTAATCAATTACTTTTTTTACACTCTGAGAAGGAGATAGTTCTAATATAAAACTCCATAAAAGAAAAAATATTTCTATACATTTCATAAATTGACTAATTGCATGAAAATCGTTTCGTATAAATTTATAGATTATAATTCTATTTTTTTAGATAAATAAATATTTAATCTATAACGATGACTAGATCTAATTAAGCTAATAATCTGGAGAGCATTATATATTTAAATATTCTCATTAATTTTTGCAAATTTCGTTTTCACTAAAATATTCCTATTAGCAATAAAAACGTTGACACACAGAATATTTTTTTCTTTAGGAAAACTCGTAAGCGATGAACTCGTGGTCGACATGATTGATAGTAATTTGGATCGACCTGATTGTAAAAATGGCTTTCTTCTCGATGGTTTTCCTCGCACAACTGTCCAAGCTGAAAAGGTTTGTTTGTTTAAGCATTATCTCTCTTATCCGATAATAACTAATACTCTTACTTATATATGTACTTTGATAAGACGGTTTTTTCATAACAAAAACATAACATAACAATAATATTGAATACGAAATTTATTTAAAATTAATTGACTTCTTGTCCTGTGTTATTTATAATTTTTAGCTTTTACCTTTTAAAATAGAGAATTTATTTGTATTTTTACTTGTTAGCTTATTCCCTAGTTAAACTAACTATACCTCAGAAAAATCTAACAAGTATAATACTAAATTGATTTCATTTTGAAAATCTTTATTATCTGCTAGCTGTGAAGCTTCTGCGGGCGTCTCCACTAGCCAGGGGTTTTTTGCATTACTAGCTCCCTAGAGGACCACGGATTATGTATACAAAATTTGGTTGAGTTTGGTCCAAGGGCAAGAATTTTCATATTTTGACCCCCCCCTTCCCCCATTTTGGGTGGTTAGTTTTTGCATTTCTAGTCCTCTAGTGGCCCACAGATTATGTATACAAAATTTGGTTGAGTTTGGTCCAAGGGAAAGAATTTTCATATTTTGACCCTCCCCCATTTTGGGTTGTTAGTTTTTGCCGAGGGATGAACTGCGACCTAATATTGTGTACACCTACTTCCACTTCCACTTTCATTTCCAAGTAGCAGACAATAGATGAAGGGGCATTATCTAATGAATTCCAAAATAATTCCAAAGACGGTGTACACCTAATTCCAATCGCGGTTCATCCCTCGGTTTTTGCATTTCTAGACTTCTAGTGGCCCACAGATTATGTATACAAAATTTGGTTGAGTTTGGTCCATGGACAAGAAAGATACGAAGGCTTTTGTGTTTTAGACCACAAAATACAAAAATCCTCCCATTTTTCAATTCAGGGGTCAAATTTCAAAAAAATAAGAAAACCTTCCCGAGATTTAGCATTAATAAACCTATGTACCAAATTTGAATGTTAATACTTAAAAACTCGAGGATATAGAGCACTTTAAAAATTTCAAAAATTTACCCCAAAATGACAATATCTCCCTTTCGGAGACAAATAGAGCAAAATACTCAAATATGTTTTGTATTTCAATGCTTCATCTTTCTAAACTAAACCCATATCGATATCTTTTCTGGTTTAAGAGATCTTGAAAAACTTAAAACATATTTTGCTCTCCCCCCCCCTTAGGGGGTATTTCTAAGTAGGTAAAAATCATAACTTTATTTCCTCCCCCTCTACTAAATTTTAAGCTTTAGACTATATATTTTTTTAATTAATTAAATTTTTTGAATTTTTTTCTGAATATGATGCCATTTTAACTCGAATATTGATATGTTTTTTTTTTTTTTTAAATAGAAGGGATGCACTAAATTAATTAAACTAGAGACTTAAAAAATCAGTGATCAAACATTATTTGGCCATTACTATGGCTGAAATTCCACTCGTTTTAATTATTAATTTGAATTATACGAAGTTTTTTATAACCCCTGTAAAAATTTTTTCTGAATTATGAGGTTTCGCAAGTTTAAGACTTAAAGAGCGATATATAGATTATATTAATATTGGAAACTCAATGAAAGTATGTATATATAAAATTTTAATAAAAATTCATTGAAATTTTTCAGCTCGACCAGCTTCTTGAGCGCCGCAATACGTCTTTGGATGCTGTGATTGAATTCAATATACAAGATTCCTTATTAATTAAACGTATAACAGGCCGTCTAATTCATTTAAGCAGCGGTCGTTCCTATCACGAAGAATTCCACCCTCCTAAGAAAAGCATGACTGACGATGTAAGCACCTTATAAATATGTTTATCGAGCTTCAAATTCAATCTATTATCAATTATTATAAATGAAGTCAATAATGATAACATTTAATAGACAAATATTAACATTTTGGATTATTTTTATAAGTATTAGGACAAGATATATTCTATTATTTGTAATTTAGGAGTCATTTAAGTGCAAGCAATATCTAGAATAAAGGTCCCTAAATTTTTTAGTTGTTATTAGCAAAAAGTTAATGCTAGAGTATATAGAACAGACAATAAGGATTCATAATTCATAACCCCAAAACTTTTTGCTGTTTATGTACCACTACTAGGCAACACTGTCCGAGCTTGTATATATTTTATCATAGAAATATCAGATAAGTAAAGTACATTATAAAGGTCGATTTATAAAACAAAAAGTTCTTAATAAGCGATTGAAAGCTATTGCGACAATGGCTGAAGCAAAAAAACGTCAAAAAAGTACTAAAGTTAACCAACTTTTTAGGTTAAATAAATGCTTTGTTGCCAGCTTGTTTTTAGTGTAAATTTTTCATTATTCATTATTATCACAGAAACTGTGTTGTAACTATGAATTAAAATTTTCTTAAAAAATGTATTAATTATTGTTTAATGTTGGTTTAGTTTTTTATAACAATGGTAAGAAGAGTTTCTTAATTATAATTAAATATATATGTAAACTTTCCGATATCCCGTATAGTGCAATGTATAAGAGTCTGAAAAACTCTATCTTTGGAATTTAATATCTCTGGAACTATATTGTTCATCAATTTCGTTTTGCCACCAATCGATGCAGAAATATTTAAATAATAATCTCTCTTATTTTCAAAAAAATCCATATAGTGAAACAACTACCTTAATTTCGAAAGATTAGGTTAGAATAAAAAAATATAAGTTTTATGAATATTATATTAAAAGAAAAATTCAATAGAAAAACACAAGACAAATGAATTTTTCTTATTAATTCGTTGAATTAGGATTATTTTGCCAAAGAACTAGGCAGATATTCGATGTGGCTCTAATATGACTAGGTTGACACTTACAAAATATGATGCACGGATTTTAAAGACATCTAAATAACTAGGACTTGCAGTGGAGTAAGTAGCCTCTATTCTATGTGTATGTGTGTGTGGGGCAGTTGGTCTTAGTTTCGTCTGAAACGTGGAAAAAAATATAATTCAATTATTATTTTTTTCTGTCTGTCTGGATTTTGATATTATAACTCAAGAGGGAAAGTTGCTCGAGGTTCTTTAAACTAAAAAAATGTTTGAATTTCCAAAACGAAGAACTCTTTTGATTTTGAGCTTTCTAGCTTCCATTTCAAATTGCCCATAATAATAATAATAAATAATAAAAAAAATCATTAAAATAAAATGTTAGAATAATTTCATTCAATTATTTGGTGTTTCGAATCCTAAAAACAATTCCAAGAAGTCATATCTATAGGTAAGAATAACTAATCAAAAGTCAAAGGTGTTCATTTAAGCAAGCTGCTTAAGGCTCCTAAATTATTTGATTTTGAGGATTATTTTAAGAACATAAATATTTAATTAACTTTTATATTTCTACAGAAATATAATCATGTATTAGATGAAGGAGGAGGTATCCCCCAAAATTGGTGCGCTGGGTTCAATAAAACACCCTGAATAAAACGTTTCGGCCTGAATTTATTTGGCCATTTTCAGTTAATTGGGAGTTATATACACATATGTGATCGAACCAAGCTTTGTCAAAAATAAAAATTGTAGCTTCATGCAAATTTATAACATGCCTGTGCCCAAAGGTTCTGAATGAATGTATTCAAGAACAAACAACAGAAATATAATCATTTATAGATTTGAAAAATTAAGCAATGGTGATAAACTATATATTATTTAGCTAGGTGACTGAAGATGTCAAAATAAAGTTGAGCCTTAAGGTTCATTTTAGTGCTACCACATTACCCCTCTTATAATTATAAAGTCTATATTAGTATTGATAAATTTAAAAAGTATATTTATAATTTTTTAATTCAACAAATAAATAAATAAATTAGGAAGATGGAGATTTGTATAAAAATCCATATATAATGTTTTTAAATCTTACTTTATAAATATTGCCCTGAATTAATGTAATTAATAGAAATAATACAATTCTTATCTACATATGTACACTGATTATTATTCGAGGCAAAAACAACAAAAAAATACAATTCTTTTATTTAAGTTCTAAATTTTCAATAATATATACTCTAAAAAATTTGATAAATGGGAAATTGTTACAAAAAGGTTTGATGTTTTTTTATAAAAGAATTGTAATTCTCAAAGAGAAACAAAGAGGTTGTCCTCTCCTTGATGCAAATAAACATACACACATGTATATCGAGATGATATATCTGTATATATATATATTATTTATTTGTTTGAGACTATAGTTTCGAAGACTTGGTCTTCATCATCAGTCTTTTTTAATTATAAATATTGTTTTTCATGGAGTCAATACTGTATGGATATTGAAAATTTGATGTTTCTTCACGATTCTAAACTGACCACCCGTGAAGAAACATCAAATTTTCAATATCCATACGGTATTGACTCCATGAAAAACAATATTTATAATTAAAAAAGACTGATGATGAAGACCAAATCCATACGATATTGAAAATTTGATGTTCCTTCTTCACTGGTGGTCAGCATAGAACTAAAGACATTCTTTTGGTTCACATTCAAATATAACCATATGTTTCCACTTATTTGAATGTGAACCAAAAGAATGTCTTTAGTTCTAAGCTGACCACCAGTGAAGAAGGAACATCAAATTTTCAATATCCATACGATATTGACTCCATGAAAAACAACATTTATAATTAAAAAAGACTGATGATGAAGACCAAGTCTTCGAAACTATAGTCTCAAACAAATAAATAATATATATATATATATATATATATACAGATATATCATCTCGATATATATGTGTGTATGTTTATTTGCATCAAGCAGAGGACAACCTCTTTGTTTCTCTTTGTAAATCAACAACTCTGCTACTCTCGGCAAAACAAAAACTTTTCAATTAAATTGTAATTCTATATTAATATTCACTTACTCTTTCTCTGATTAAACTGCTTTTTTTACTTAATTTTTCTCTCTTTTTTTTAGATAACTGGTGAACCACTTATTCGGCGATCAGATGACAATGTTGAAGCATTGCAAAGACGATTAAAAACATATCATGAACAGACCAAGCCCTTGATATCCTATTATGCACGGCAGGGTCTTCATCATCGTATCGATGCTGCAAAGAAGGCTGCCGAAGTCTTTGCAAATATTGATGAAATATTTAGACGAGTATCGAAACCAGCCGCAAAAGATCGCATCGTATTCGTATAAAAAATAATAAAATATTTTTGAATAGTGTTTATTTATTCATTTTTACTAAATGAATTCCTAGAGGGTAAATAAATACTTGCCAACTATGTATACAAAAGGGAATAAATTTTTATTTGGGAAAAATAAAAAAAATGTTTCATTTTATAAAAATAAAATTACTAATAAGAATATATCCAATTTATTTATTTTTTTCTCACTTTAAGGTAGTTGTTTCGGGACAATTCTAGCAAGAAGTTAATGTTAGAGTATATAGACAATAAGGATTCATAATCCCAAAACTTTTTGCTGTTTATGTATCACTACTAGCCAATCCCGTGCTCGTTTTACAAATCTGGCAACAGTGCCTGAGCTTGTATATATTTTATCATAGAAATGTCAGATAAAGTACATTATAAAGGAAGATTTATAAAACAAAAAGTTCTTAATAAGCGATTGAAAGCTGTTGAGACAATGGTTGGAGCAAAAAAACGTCAAAAAAATTACTAAAGTTAACCCACTTTTTAGTTTAAATAAATGCGTTGTTGCCAGCTTGTTTTTAGTGTAAATTTATTATCTCAGAAACTGTGTTGTAACTATGAATTAAAATTTCTCTTAAAAAATGTATTAGTTATTGTTTAATGTTGGTTTAGTTTTTTATAACAATGGTAAGAAGAGTTTCTTAATTATAATTAAATATGTATGTAAACTTTCCGATATCCCGTAGTCTGAGAAACTCTCTATCTTTGGAGTTTAATATCTCCTAAACTATATTGTTCATAAATTTCGTTTTGCCACCAATCGATGCAGAAGTATTTAAATAATAATCTGTCTAAATTTCAAAAAAATCCTAAGAAAACCCATATAGTGAAACAACTACCTTAATAACAATAAAGAGATTTATTGGAAAAGTTTTTATAGCTGTTTAAAAGAGATTTTGAAGTACGTCACTTCATTTAATTTTACTTTAAAATCCCTTTTAATAAAGAGAATAATGTCCTACTTATACAGTCTTTCGTGGTTTGTTTGATAAACTGGTGTATTATTTTAGGTTGGCTGGACCATACAGGGTGAAATTAGTAAATTCACTGTTTTAGCCACCAATTTTGAAGTCGTTTTCGATTGATAATTGTAAAACTCACCACATTAATCTATTAAAATCTAATTTAATGTTGTTCTTCAACTTTTTTTCTAAAAATATTAAGAAATCGCAATCATTTCTTCTTTTTTAAGATTTCAAAAATACAATAATATATAAAAGGATATTTTATTAAGAAAAAATTAAATCATTAAGTTAAAAAATATAATTGAATAATAAAAAATATACAATTTAGGTAATAATACGTATTATTCTTCTAAAGAAGGTAGAGATGCAAAAGCAATTGGTTGACAATCCAATGTTCGCAAATTAACTAAGACACATTGTCGTGTTTCAACAAATCGAGGGATGCAAACTAAACGGATTGGAAGGCCATCTGAAAAAGATTTAAGAAATTTTAATTGCATTATTTCAACAATTTAATTAATTTGGAACATTTATATACATAGGGTGTTTAAAAAGATGGTCACATATCTGATAAGTATTATTCATCAAAACAAAAAAATAGTCTAATAATTTCATGAAATTCTGAATAAAATAAGAGGCATTTGTTAGTGCCTATAATGCCTATTTTGCCCTATTCTGGGTGTTAGTGCCTATATCATTTATAAATGCCTTTTTTAGTTCCTATTTTAACTAAAATTGGCAATTTCCTTTTTTTACGATCTATACATTTTCTAAATTTAAAAGTTTTTTTGAATTAATATATTAAGAAAATATTCCGAAAAAATTATTTATCGAGCAGGAAAATTTCGACATAAATTAGCCGAGTGGACCAAATATTTAATAGCCTGTTCTGAACTTGAAGCAACAAATAGTTCAACAATTGCTAGAGCAATTCGCAAAGTATTAAGTAAGTTTCAATTTCTTTGTCTCCTAAAAATATTATGTATTGTCCTTTTCTTAATGGGAATTTGCATTATACTACTTATACAGGTATCTTGTGAACTGCAGAAAATGATGAAATTTTTTTGGTATTACTGATAGACAGTGCCGCATATTATATGTTGAAAGCTGGCAAACTTTTAAATGCATTTTTCACTAAAATGATTCATGTAACGTGTCTTGTACACGCTATTCATAGAATGGCAGAACTTATTCGAGTTAAGTTCCCAAATATTGATGCTCTAATTTCTTAAATTAAAAAAGTATTTTTAAAAGCTCCTTCAAAGAAAAATTGCCAAATTCACCCCTTCCACCTAAGCCTATATATATTAACAACCTGGGGAACCTGGATCCAAGCAGCTATATAACGTATTTTTCGCCGTATAAGACGCACCGGCATATAAGACGCACCCAATTTTAAAGGAGGCAAATCTAGAAAATGGTGGGCTTTTGTATTTGCCGTATAAGACGCAGGCACTTTTTCCCCCGATTTTGGGGAGAAAAAGTGCGTCTTATACGGCGAAAAATACGGTATGTATTATGCTAACCATTTGGATGAAATTCAAAAGGTATATTTGAAATTTATTTTTTAAATATTGTTCTGTAATTCTTTTTTTACCAATGAGAATCTTGAAAAATACATAATAAATAATTGTAGTGCCAAATATTTTAATAGAGAATCATGCCAATAAGTATAATTTTTTTTACTTCCTTGACCCCATAGCATAAAAAGTGTTGAGATATTTCTAATTAACGTTTTTTTAGACCAAAATTTATATATATATATTTTATTTTAGGTTAAAAATAAAATAAAATGAGAGAGTCTTCTGTTTTTTAAATAAAATAATTTTTAATTATTTCTAGAGACTATAGTTTCGAAGGCATAGCCTTCATCATCAGTCTATCACAAATATTTCAAATTAGTTACAAATTAAGATTTATACATAGAAAATTTGAAAAATATATAATGTCTTTTTCTTCATGTTTCTTCTTGGGAGTTTAGAATATACCTGGATCAATATCTGGGTTACTCTTTTGTTTAGGTATTTTCTAAAGAGTTTTACCTGAATGAATGGAATGTTTTTAAAAAAGGGTCATTGATAATTTCTAGTTTTTCATTTAAAGATTCAATTGGGCTTTTTTCCAAGGATTTTAATATTTCAATGGATTCTTTTAAAGAAAGAATTAAGGGGTCATTGACTTCTTTGATCAATTTAATTTTGGATTGATCTGGAAAACTATGATTGTTAGCATTTAAATGCCCTGCAAATGCATAATTTTCATATTTTAATTTGTAGGCTCTCTTGTGTTCATTGATCCTAATAGATAAATTTCTTTCCGTTTTTCCTATATAAGTTGCATTGCAATCTTGGCATGTCAATTTATATACACCGGATTTTTCATTTTCCGGAATTTTATCTTTAATTTGACTTAATTCACTTCCTAATGTATATGGTGATCTAAAGATTGTTGCGTACCCTAAAGATTTTAATTTATGCTTTATTCTTTCGGACATCTTACCATAATATGGTAATATTAGTTTTGGCAGATCTTTAATTTGGGAATTTTGTGAATAGATTAAATTTAAATTTGATTTTTGAATTTTACCTTTTAATATTTGATCTATTAAATTGCTTTCATAACCATTATTTATAGCTATTTCTTTGATTATCTCTAGTTCTGTTAAAAAATGCTCTTTCTTTAATGGGATACTATTTAAACGGTGGATCATTGAATGGAATGCTGCTAATTTATGTGACATTGGTCGACAAGCCATGTTGTGAATTACGGTATCTGTAGATGTATCTTTCCTATAAATTTCGAATGTGTGTTTATTTTCTTCAATTTTAATTTTAAGGTCTAAATAATTTTCTATATTCTAAACTCCCAAGAAGAAACATGAAGAAAAAGACATTATATATTTTTCAAATTTTCTATGTATAAATCTTAATTTGTAACTAATTTGAAATATTTGTGATAGACTGATGATGAAGGCTATGCCCTCGAAACTATAGTCTCTAGAAACAATTAAAAATTATTTTATTTAAAAAACAGAAGACTCTCTCATTTTATTTTATTTTTAACCTAAAATAAAAACAATTCTGTTACCATCGACAGTGAAATCTTTTATTCATATATATTTTACTTTTATTTTCAAGTGCCTCTTTGTTTTTAAAATTCCTTTTTAAGTGCCTATTTTTACTTAATGCCTTTTTAAGTGCCTATTTTAGTTATTTTTAGTGCTTAGTTGCCTGCCTATTTTAAAGATTTTGAATGCCTATAAATCCGAGCCCTACTAATAATAATTAAAGTTCCTAAAATTAAAATTTTTGGAGTTAAATGTACTGTGAAATTTATATTTTATATTTGCTGAGAATCAAAATGGAAGTATATAAAGTGAAGTGGCCATGCACATGACTTTAAAGAAAAAGTAATATTGAAGGAGACAATAAAAGAGTGTGTCTTCTGCTGGAATTATACATTTTATTTATAACGAGACTATAGTTTCGAGGGCTTTGCCCTCTTCATCAGTCTATTACAATTGATTCACAGGAATTAATGTATGGATGGAAAGTGAGTTTTTACACGTGTTATATAAATAAATAAAATTTATAATTCCAGCAGAAGACACACTCTTTTATTGTCTCCTTCAATATATAAAAATTCTGCTACCCTCGGCAAAAAAACTTTCAATTTAAAAAAGCAATAATTAACATTTTTGAATATATATATATATATATATATATATAGTGAAATTTATATTTTATATTAGTTGAGAACGAAAATAGAAGTATAAAAAATAAGGTGAAGTGGCCATGCACATGACTTTACCATACATTTTCTCCACCCTTGTATATTAAAGTAAAAAATCGAATAATAAATAATTTGAGAGTACCTTTAGGTTCAATAAGTTTGGTTGCAAACGAAGGTTGATTTCCAGCGAAATAAACTTGCGGTCGATTTTCAATGACTAGTGGATCTTTTCCCTCATATGGATATGCGGCTGAAAATTTAATTTGAAAAATTATATTTAAATTTGTTCACACAAACTTTCGTATTCAGGCAGAAACATATTAATTAAATTCCAAAAATTATAATCCAATCCTTAATTTTTAATTTTTATCAATCATTTATGGCATTTAGCTTTAGTGATTAAATTATTGATCTGGAGGATTTTTCACCTTAGATATAGCATGGTGAAATAATTAAAATTTTCTAATTTTAAAATAACACTGATCAACAAAAATTTTTCCCCTTAAACCTAACAATTGATTCCATTAGAGTTTTATAGGCTGATTATCATGCAATTTTTTACAAATACTTCGAATTTTGAAATAGTATCGGTCAAAACTAGGAAAAATGCCATTTTGACCTATTTTCGAGTCCCATTAGATATTAAGCAGCAATATTTGAAATGAAAATATTTTGTTGACGTAATAGAAAACAGTTTCCTCTTTATTTTCAAATTATCACTTGTTTGTAGCTTAATTAGAACTAGAGTTATAACTAAAAAACTAAAACTAGGTGATTATAAAGGATAAAAAACATACATAAAAACATATGGTCTTAGTCTTTTTAGTTAAAACTCGAGTTCCAATTGAGCTTTTTAGCACTTTTAAACAAGTGGTAATTTGAAAATTGAAGAGGAAGCTGTTTTCTAATACGTCAACAAAATATTTTGATTTCAAATATTGCTGTTTAATATTTAATGGGACTCGAAAATAGGTCAAAATGCCCTTTTTCGTCATTTTGACCGATAATATCTCAAAATTCTCACATGTTGTAAAAAATCGAGAAATTGCATGATAATCAAAGTATAAAACTCTATTGGAATTTTACGGGGAGAAATTTTTGTTTAATTTTTGTCGAGAAGTGTAATTAGTTTCTTAGATTTGAGCTGTGTACAAGTGAGGATAAATATATCTAGAATTAAAATCATCGATCTCTGTATCGAAGTGCATGGTTCAAGGAATGAAGGAGTGAGTTCACTAATTTCACCATAGTTGGTTGAATCATTCCAATTGATCCACTAGATATTAGAGTATATTAAACATAAACAACAAAAATAGTTACCAAGTGTATCCGGACATGTTGGGGCTAAATGTCTCCAACTTAAAGTACGTTCTAAAATATCCAGAGGTTCGCCAAGGGAACAAGTTTTAACTAAATCGTCTATGGGTTGTCCTGATGTTCCAAGTACATGTCGGCCATTAATAAGACATCCATATGGATTTGTCACCCCTTGAAAAGATGTCAATTTACTTGCCTAAAATATAAAAATAAATATTTAATTTCTTTCAGTTTATAAAAATCATACATTTTTCATTATTTAAATAATTTTTTTTTTTCAAATAATTAGAGTAAAAACTTTTTCAAAAATCTGTACGCTTTCGAAATTTTAGTAATTTGCTAATTTTTTCTCATCGAATGATGTGAGCTAGAACTATAGTCTATAACAGAAGGTGGGGAACCTTTTACCATTGAAGGCGGCAATAATGTTTTATACTTTAATGTAAAGAAAAACTCTAACTCTCACTCTACATTAAATGTTATATATTAATCCTTTTTTTATTTGACTAACCCAAGTATTTCTGATGCGTTTTTTATTTATTATATCAATTTTCAGATTGTCGTAATCTAAATAATTAAAACATTAATTAATACAAGAGTTAGGTGTTAGAGGCCGCACAAGAAAGACTTGGAGGCCGCAGGTACCCCACTTGTGGTCTATAACAAATAAAATTATATTTAAGGAGGTTGCGTTCAAATAGGGATTAGTCACAATGATGATTTTGGTATCATTTTAAAGCTTATTTTAAATACTTTACTTTACTCTTGTCAATCGAAAACTGATAAAAAAAATTTGTCCAATGTTATTAATAGTTAAAATATAGGGAATCAAACAAAACAACAATAACATAATAATAGTTTTTTGGCTTTTGTGAAAATTTACTTTGGTGTGACTAATCCCTTTTTGAACGCCACCTCCTCATATATGGTATATTCAGTGAAACCCCTCAAATCCGAACGCAAAAAAGAGAAATTTATTTAGTCATAAAACAATTATGTATATATGGTATTCTACATTATAACCTTATTTTACATAATTAGTTGAAAAATTAACAAAGAAAGTACAATTAGCATACCTAATAAAGTGTAAGTAAATGTGTCTACATACTTTTAGTGTCATCCAGGATTGAAATACGGTAAAAGTTGATTATTGAAATTCTTTAGGTTAAGCAAAAATAATGAAATAATAATAGAAACACAAAAAATATCACTTAATCTTTCACTTGATATTAGTTAACTTCAATTGTCGAAGCTGCTTTAGGCTAATCCGAACAGGCTACAGCCCCAACTAGTTCGGATTTGAGGGGTTTCACTGTATATTCATTTATGTATGTGAGTATGATTATTTACATCAAGCAGAGGACACACCTTCATTGATTTACTTTTAAAAATCAACTACTCTTCTTGTTACGGTGAGAAAACTTTTAATTTTTGTTCTTTTACTCTAGTATTATTTTAATGTTATTGTGTTAAGTATTAAGAATCTAGTATTTGGATTCTTTCTTTTAATGTTCTACCAGAAACGGTACAGTATTTAAAAAATTTATTAAATTTTACTTGTATTCAAATAATAAGAGTAAAAACAGTACCTTGGGAAACATGCAATAATGCATAGGTTGTTGTGGTATCATATGATTAGAAGGATCGAATTCTCCAGGCATGACATCAACAGGAATTACAGTCTGAAGAGTGAAAAGAAACATCTCATCATTAAATATATAATTGTAATTTAAATATTAAATAAGAAAATCTTTAAAATAGTTACCGCTATTTCATGTAAAACTCGATCAAGTTCTCTCAAAATTTTCACCTGTTCTTGGGCAGCCGCTTCACCAGCTTTGCCAAATGTATAGGTTGGTTTTTCACTACTAACTTTCTTTCGTGATGCAAAGGTGTTGCCGGCGAGGACAAGACGAACGACTTGGGACTGTCCTTTCTGGTCATCGTCTCCACCGACGAATCCCGAGAGCCAATCAATAAATAATTGTAAAGAGAGAAGCGCACTGGCATTGTTTTCGATATCCAAGCCACTAGCAAGGACCAACCATCTGGAAAATTTATTTAAATAAATCATTGAGTAAGAGACTAGGGATACAACATACATAATTTCTGCCATTCAAACTAATAATTTTTATAGCAACAAAAATAATTGTCGACGAAAAAATTACTCATTTTACGGTGGTACTTTCATAAATGTTTGCAGATTTTTAAAACGAAGGTTGTCAAAGTTAAAGAATTGAACTCATGGAGATGCAGCTTTTTAGGATTATAGCGCCCAAATAAGGGAAAATGGCAAATGAAAATTAAGTGATAACATTATTTAATAGGATTTTAAAAGATTTATTATAAAAACCTTAAGGGGCTCATACACTGTCAAATAAATTGAGCAACACAGGCTGTTGCGCAATTGTTTGGCTGTGTTTGATCCGTTGCCAAAATGTTTGACAAGTTTAAAAAATGTTTGAAATATTTTGCACAACGGGAGCGTTTGTGCAACGCGTTGTGTTATGTATGGGCGAGTTGCGCAATATTTCCAAGGGTATGATTATGAATGATGCTTGTGCAACGCAGCGTTGTGCAATTTCTCTGGCAATGTATGGGCCCCGGCAAATGATGCGCAACGCTTTGTTGCGCAATTTGTTTGACAGTGTATGGGCCCCTTTAAGAACAATTACATTTTTTTTCTGTTTTAATTGTTATCAGTATACTGAATATTTAACATCCAAAAAGTTCTTGGTTCATGCATATCTATGATTATGGATGATGCGATTGTGCATCGCTTTGTTGCGCAATTTCTCTGGCAATGTATGGGCCCAGGCAAACGATGCGCAACGCAACCTTCCACATCGCTTTGTTGCGCAATTTGTTTGACAGGTATGGGCCCCTTTAAAAACAATTACATTTGTTTCTGTTCGAATTGTTATCAGTATACTGAATATTTAATATCCAAAAAGTTCTTGGTTCATGCATATCTATCATGTACCCTGAGGTCCTAGTCCCACAATCCTTTAGTTAACTCTAAATATAGGCCCACCAAAAATTTATATAAACATTTTTAATGTTAAAAATAATTCAATTTAAACTTTGAAAATAATAATTAACAAACCGATCTGTTTCCAAAGGCGGCGGTGTTGGCAATATTTGAGCAGGAGCCTCGGCAAAACAATAATCTTCTACGATAAAATCGCCTCCTTTATCCCGGTGTCCCATGACGGCGACGATAGTCCCAATAGATATATCTTCTGTTTTAAGAATAGTACTTTTCAAACGAATTCTTTGTACTTCATCTTCAAGCATTAGCCAATCGTCAGCTGAACAATAAGACTTAAGTGGTTGTGGTGGCAGTGCGTGCTTAAAAATGTTTAAAATAAAAAAAAAGAGAAAACGATTTCTTAATTAAGTATATAAAAACAGAATCAATTATAATTTATCTAGAATATGGTATATAGATTTTTAAGATTATATTAAATAGTAAGTATATCGTTGCCTTAGGGCCAGTTGTATGTCGGTTTGTAAAGTCTTTGTTAAAGTTGATAAAGGGTAAAACCATAGAATTCACCTTGTGCCCGGCCGGATGGCCAATCAGATGAAAGTGTCGTCTGATTGGCCATCCGGCCGGGCACAAAGTGAATTCTAAGGTTTTACCCTTTGTCAACTTTAACAAAGACTTTACAAACCGACATACAACTGGCTCTTAGAGTGTAAAATTACGATCGTAAGTTGTAGAAAAAAAATGTGAAAAATCCTTGTTGTGAGTTAGCAGGTTTACACTCTAAGGCGACGATATATATATTATTCAAAACTCTGAAGAAAATTTCTAACAAGTGGAAAAAGACTCGAAGAATTTTAAGAAGCAACCAAAGTTTGTCCATTTACAGAACAATCATAATTCATGGATGCAAACTCATGTTCTGAAGATCTCTCTGCCATGATTTGTTGAAATTCCTGAGTAGGTGATGCCTTATTTTTATTTTTTCCCACAGCTTTTAACAAAAGGTTATAAAAGAATAAGGCTAAATTAATTTTAAATTTTACTTGAGGAATAACCATTCTATATTGGATTTTTGACGTTTCGGTTTTTATTGGTAACCATTGCTGAAGACATAGAGGAATCGAGTTAAAATCAAAAATAGCGATTGATTCTCATCTAGTACTTGAGGAATAACCATTCTATATTGGATTTTTGACGTTTCGGTTTTTATTGGTAACCATTGCTGAAGACACAGAGGATTCGACTTAAAATCAAAAATAGCAATTGATTCTCATCTATTACTTGGGGAATAATAATTCTACATTAGATTTTTGACCCTTCGATTATTATTGGTAACCATTGCTGAAGACATGGAGGTATCGGCTTAAAATGAAAAATAACGATCGATTCTTATCTAATACTAGAGGAAAAACCTTATTGCATTCCATTTTTGATGTTTTGACTATTAATGGCAACCTCTACTGAAAACGTGGAAGAATCGACTTAAAATCAAAAAGACTAAATTCTTTTATGGCAAACAACTCAAGCTTAATTCATGTAAAATAATTGGTTCAATAAATTTAATTAAAAAATTAAAAAAAAAAATAATTGAAAGTAATGGAAGGCAGCCCAGGGGTAGTGAGGAAAGAAAAAATTAACACATATCCAAATAAGGTGTAATTTATTGGATTCCTTCCTCCTTTCCTTTCAAACCGATGACGTTTCGGTGGATTCTTCCCTCTTTCTTCAGGGTTTCAAGGGGTCAATGAAGGAAACAAATAAAATACTTCCTTCCTCTCTCCACAGCAGTGTTTAAAGCATTTTTCTTCCTTAGCAGAAGCATAGAAAAATAATTTTTTCCCCTTCTTTTTCTTAATTATAGATTAAAAGTTCTACCAGTCCGTCTCTCTCAAATTTCGTGCAAATAAAAAATAGTAATTAAAAAAAAAATACTACGTGAAAATATATGACAATTACCTCTTCACTGATGTCCTTAAGAATACTAGGCTTTAATGTTTGTATTTTAAACAGCGTTCCAATGACGACACATTGCTTGTCAATTTGTTCTTGATCCAAATCAAGGAGAGGCTTAATAGAAATATTAGGAAATTTTTTTTCTGCAACTGTATTTAATATCGGTTTCAATGTCGCTAATCGGCTGGCGTAAAGGACAGCATACTGTTTAGCAAAGTCTCTCTTTTGGAGAAGAAAATTGGTTGAAAGATTTTCATATGGCAATTCATCACGATCAATTGCTAGTTGAGATTCTCCCGGTGAAGGATGGCCTGAATATTCACCTAACATGGTGTTTGATACATGTAAACTGCGAGAGAGAAAATAGAAAATTAACCAAAAGATGAATTTGAAGTGGAATGTCAGATTGAGATTGAGAATTGGAGGGAAATTTCTAAATAGAAAACAACGCGCTCTACCATGCAATTTAGCAAGCCATATAAATTTAATCGATGGAGAAATATGGATGTCCAAAAATTTATAAAAAACTTCAGCCACAGTAAATTAAGGCTCTGTCAATACGCCTAGTTTAGGGGGGGGCAAGGGGGCACTGTTCCCTTTAGAAAACTCCTTGCCCCCACCGTAGAAAAATCGAGTCAATATCTCAATAACTATATGCTATGAGATTAATTTTATTCTTAGAAAATCAATACAGATTGAAAAATGTAGATCTCAAAAAAAATTATCTTCCCATATAGCCCAGTAAAAATAGGGGTTTTAGCTTATATTAATTGAGAGAAAAGATTTTTTGGGGTCGTTTGGTATGGTATAAGTACCCTATGCCAAATCTAAGTTTGAGATCTCGAAAGTCTGGGGGACATCTTTTGGAGGCCGAAAAACCTCGAAATTTTAGGACTTTTTCCAGTTTTTCGCTTATAACCCGAAAACAGTTCATATTTTATAAATAACCGTTCTATAGTAAATTAAAGAGGACAAATTTTCACGTTGATTAAAAAAAAGAAATGGAAAATTGGTCCAGTAGTTCGATTTTTAATGGGGATCCAAATAAAAGCCCCCAGGATCACTTTTTGTCTAAAACTCCCACTTTTTTCGATTTTTCCCATTTTGACCATGAAGGAGCACGTTTTCAACAAAGAAGCCTCTATACATTTTAAAACTAGATTAAATTTGCTACAATTTAAACAAAGTTTCATATTAATTGGATAATGGTAAACTGTGCCGCAATGAGGTTGAAATTTTGAAAAAAATGCAATTTTTTGCAAAAAATCTCAGTTTTTCCTTCATAAAATGAAAAGCACTCATCCTAGAAACTTGGTTTCTATCTAATTCTCTAGAAAATTTTGTTGGCTTAAACGTTTACTTGGACCACTTTTTTGTTAAAACTCTTTGATTTATAGATATCCTACAGGACAGGATATGATCCGAATTCTCATGCGCCATGGAAAATGCTAGATATCTATAAATCTAAGAGTTTTATCAAAAAAGTGATCCAATTATACGTTCAAGTCAATAAGATTTCCTACAGAATGAGGTACGAATAAAGTTCCTACGATCAGTAATTTTCATTTTATGAAGGAAAAACTGCGATTTTTTGCAAAAAATTGCAGTTTTTCAACAAAAATTTGGTTTGGGCGGTCGCCACACCTCGCTCTGCGGCTGCCCCCTTAGGAAAATTCACTAACTACACCAATGTGTATTATCAAACACCATTATATATATATTTTTTATTTTATTTTATTTTCGAGGCAAAAGGCGTTAATAAATTGGTTACATATTATTTTAAAGCTTAATCATAAGATATTAGCGTATTTTCTTTAATTGCATTAGTCACTCTATTAGGATGAGATGCCAAATCTATTATACTAATTCTTAAGGAAAGAGCGTTATAGCAAACACACTATAGATTGGATTGTTCTCAGCGTGACGCGTGATTGGTACTTTAGGGTAGAAAGGCAGGTTGTGTCTAAGTACATATGTAGGATTATTTAAAGAAAAAGAAACTTTAGTTCTGGACAATGAATTCTGTTCGATATAATTTTGTATGTTAATACATGAGATATGGTCATTCCATGAAAGGTCAGACCCTATAGAGTTACGCCTAGCATTGAAATTTTATCCTGAATTCTAGTGAGTTTGAGTCTAATTCACTTGTATCTATGACTTTAGTTCTGTTAAATTCCGCAAACATTTCTCTATAAAAATAATTGTTTACTCATTTTTTTTTATAATGATACTGCAGTATGATACAAAAAGAAGTTTCACCGAAACGGTTCAACCTCTGAAGTCCGCGGTGGACCCTTATAAAGACGAGATCCCTATTAGACACTCGACCAATCTCGATCTTTCCACCACAACTCCAAAACAACTTAAAAATACCATTTTAAAATCATGAGCCACATACTAAACACTACTATTTCAATACAATTAAGTTTTGTTTTTTTCTTCTATATATGGTTTCTCTTTTTGTATTACCGATTTAATGTCATTATATTGATTTAATGTTGTATCTTTTGTATACGTTTTTCTTTTTCTGTATTGGACATCTTGTCAGTAAAATTATCTAAACCAGTATGCTTAGTACTTAATATGGTGAAGTCTCAAAAGCGAGTAAATTTTTTTAACAAAAATCATGGTAAACTAACAATCTGTCTAAGATCGATGACCCCTATGTAATTGACCTGACACAAAACATATTTAAATTTAACAAATTTCTCTAATAATATAATTATCATTTAATAAAATACATTTTATATTACAAACGGGGTGTCAAAGATGGTCAAATTAGCCATTCAAATGCTACACTCAATATATGCCGGCTAAATTTGGGCGTATCTAAACCCGACCACAACAAGCAAATTTTACAGGGTAGAGAAAAAACAAACAAAATTTAATATTGTTGTTATGGAAAGGAACTATTTTGATTAAAAAAGTAGATATCTTATCGTCATTATAAGATATCGAATAATCAGTGAAAACACACTTTGCCCCTTGACCCCCTTAGGGGCCGAATTTCGAAAAATCCTTTCTTATAGTGAGCCCCTATGTCATAGATGTAATATGCTCTCCAAATTTCATGTCTCTATGTCCAGTGGTTCTGGCTGTTTTGATGATGAGTGAGTGTATCGGGCAAAGAATTTTATATATCTGTGGGTCACTAGAAGGCTAGAAATGCAAAAACTGGGTGCGGGGGTGGAATAGAGTGGGGTGGGTTAGGTTACGTGGTGGGGGGTAGAACTTCCAGGCTGAGTAGGGTGCAGGGGGTGGAGTGCAGGGGGCGAGGTGAGGCGGAGTAGGGGTGGGGTGCAGGGGGCTAGACAGGGGTGTGGTGCGCGAGGTTGGAAGGCACGGGGTGGGTGTGAGGTGGGTTGAGTGCAGGGTTGCTGGAGTGGGGGATTCAGGTGAGGGTCCAGAGGCGTAGTGGGGTGGAACGGGGTGGGGTCTGATGTGGGTGGGGTGCGGGTGCTGGGTGGGTTCCGGTGGTGTGGTGGGTGGGAGTGGGTGTGAGGGTGGGGTTTGTGGGTTGGGGGTCCAGGGGGCGTGCCTTGCAGCTAGTTATTATATAAAAATAGCATAATTCAATTTGTTTGAAATAAGCGGCATTTGACCACGCCAACTTTATTCTGATTGGTCGGCTGATCGCTTCTCTTATCCTCACAAAGCAAATTCAGCAATTTTGACATCTAGGCATGTCAATAATTCCACTACGTGACAACAAATCTTTTATTAACAGAAATTTCAAAGATTTCTATTTTTCATCTAATAAACCAACTATGTTTTTCAAAGTTTTTTAACGATTATTACTAGTTTTTTGTATCTATATAGTTAAATGTTAAAATGGCCCCTACAATTAAACAACGAATGCAAGCGAGTGAAAAAAAGAGAGATATTAAAAAACTAGCTATTAAAAAACCTCCAGTGTCGTCAAACAAGTAATCATTATCATTTAATTATTATTTCTCTAAATTTAGCTATAAAATTAATATTTCTTTTTTTCTATAATAACATTCCAGAATAAATGATGAGATTGTAACAACACTCAATCCGCTAACAATCGGACTTGTTTACCCAAGTGGAGAAACTGCATTTAAAGCTTTACTTTCTGCTCGATTCTGTGCAGCAATTTGGAGTCATGTAACTGATTGTGATGAGACATTTAATTATTGGGAACCGGTAAGAATTCCTATCTGACAGGTGGCAAATTAGCCCAAGGCGGCATTTTGCCATGTTTTTGAATGGTAAAGAATTTAACTTTTTTGTATGGCTTGGGGTTTATTTTATTATTATTATTATTGTGGGTTTAAAGGCGCTAAGGTCATTAGCGCCTAGAATTTCTGAATTAATTTCTGTTTTAATTACACACACACACATACACATATGGTATATATATTTTTTTAGAAAAGAAAAAAAATTTCTTGATTGTTTATATAAATGAAAAAATACAAATTCTTTTATAAATAAACTGCAACGGATCGTTGCTAAACTTTATCCAAAGTCATTTGAAATATCAATATTTTTATTCCTTTATTATTAATCATATATCACTGCCTATTTGCGGTCCATGTTTAAAATAATATAATAAAGAATTAAAAAAAGTGCTATCTTATTCTAAAGTAAAGTACTTTAAAATATAATTTTACTAAATACTTTATTTAACCTTTTTTGTGGTCCCCAAGGTCCTTAATTAGCATATTAAATTTCATCAAAATTGGTTAAGTCATTTTCAAGATATTTAGAAAAAACTAAAAAAGTACTAATGTTTGCGGGCCGATATATACCAAAAACTAATCAGCGCATCATTTTGTTAAAATAATGGTAGGTTTTTAATTTCATTTCAATCGGTTCAACGATGTGGAAAAAATCGTGGACCATAAAAACGACAACATACATCCGCAAGCACTAAATGAAAAAATCACGCTTTTTTGTCCTCTCGACGAGACCCCATGTAGTTTTTGGCAAAACTGTCACGTGCTAAAATTTAACCTAATTGAATACTACAATTTGTGACTTTAATTGACACCATGGGTTCCGTAGTCTTTACCTGAGGAGCCTTTGAAGTCGCGCTTGTCGCGAGACCGATTACAATGCTTTACCCATGCTTCGCATTGAATAAAGTAAAAACAATCCAAAACACGTTTATTCAAAAGTCAAACATTTCGAGAGAAATTATTTTTTCATAAATATTTATATTTTTATTTAAAGGTAATCTGGTCATCAAGACAATCTGTACAATTGTCTATTTCTAAAAATATTTAATATCTTAGTGGGGGGTCGGGTTAGGCTAGGTATCAGCCTGCTAACCAAGAGGACCCGGGTTCGAATCCGACTCGAGGCATCGGGGTAAAATCTGACCCCGGGGTAGAGACAAATTTATAAAAATATAATAAATAATATCGTAAATTGGCTTATGGCTAGAAAGGCCGAAAAGCCAAAAAAAACAAAACAAATATCTTAGGGCCAGTTGTATGTCGGTTGGTAAACTCTTTTTAAACGTTGACAAAGGGTAAGACATTATAATGCACCTGGTGGCCGGCGGGATGGCCAATCAGATGACAGGCACTTTCATTGATTGGCCATCCCGTCAGGCACAAGGTGAATTCTAAGGTTTTACCCGAGGGGTGAACCGCGACCTAAAATCGTGTACACCTACTTCCACTTCCACTTTCATTTCCAAGTAGAAGACAATAGATTATCTAATGAATTCCAAAGTAATTCTAAATAATTCCAAAGACGGTGTACACCTAATTCCAATCGCGGTTCACCCCTCGGTTTTACCCTTTGTCAACCTTTAAAAAGAGTTTACCAACCGGCATACAAAAGCACATTTTTTTTCTTTGAAAAAATTTGTCATTGAAAAAGGGGGAAATTCTCCCGAACGTTTGACTTTTGAATAAACGTGTTTTGGATTGTTTTTTTATAAAAGATTTGTATTTTTTAATTTATATTTTTTTAGTAAGAACGGGTTCTTACTAGTTAAAACGCGTTTCACTGAATACCTTTGTGGCAACTAGACTTTACTGATGTTGGTTGAGTTTTGTTCAAACGTTTAGAATCTTCATTTTTGACATTCCGCCTTATTTTTAGGTGTTTATTTTCAAAAAATTTTAAACGAAAATGCCAAAAAATTACATCCTCGACAACTTTGCTTCTAATTTTTGACATTTTCGTTTAAAAATTTTTTAAAATAAACACCCAAAATGAGGCGGAAGGTCAGAATTGAAGATTCTAGACCTTTGAACCAAACTCAACCAACATCAGTGAATTCTAGTTCCCACAAAGGTATTCAGTGAAACGCGTTTTAACTAGTAAGAACCCGTTCTTACTAAAAAATGGGTTTTACTGTAACATATATACTAGCTCTTAAATTGGAAGTTTCTTTTTGCCGAGAGTAGCAGAATTTTTATAAATTGAAGGAGACAATATACTAGTTCTGTAAATATTAACTCGGAATTTGCCCATAAATGGCTCTAGTTGTCAATGGAGTGAGCTTCATTAGTGGCATTTTCTTGTTTTTACATTTACCAAATAATTTAACTCAAAACAATACAAGTTTAATACAAATCCATATTTTTTATATAGAACTAACAATAAATAAATGTATAAATATTCAACGAGAGACAAACTCTAAAGAAGAACAATAACATTAATGAAGCTGTAGAAGGGCTTCTAATAAATAAAATAATCAACAAAATAAATATTATCACAGATAGTTACTGCCCATAGTTAGGGTATATGACTAGAAAAATAAAATCTAACTTAAATTAAATTAAAAAGTTGGATTCGATGTAAAAACCCGAACAAATTTTTCTTGACTTCCTAGTAGATTTAGGATAGTCTTGTGTTCTATTTTGAATATTATCCTAGCTGAACTACAATACGGGATAATCAATTAGGATGTGTCCTCTTTGTTTCTCTTTATGAATAAGATTGTTCTCTGCTTAATCTAAGGTGTAGATAATGTAGATTTGATGGAGAGGCAGGCAACACAAGAAAAATGTTAAAAAATTTTAAATTAGAAAAAAATTTGAGTAAAATAATTTATTCGAACGTTATTACAAGCTTCCTTCATTGACCCTTTTAAACCTTGAATAAAGTGGGTAGATCCTCCGAAACTTCAATTTTTGGAAAATGAATTTCTAATAAATTATTTAATTCCTTTTTTTTTTTTTTATATTATTTATTGGCATCGGATACAAACCCATTTTGCCAGCCAATATAAAAATTTAATTCCTAAATTATTTAAATTTTATTCAATTTCTGACGTTTCGGAGACTTTTTTCTCTCCTTCTTCACGGTATTGAATTGTTATTAAGATATTAAGTTAGTTGTGTACTCACAGTCAGTCATCTTCAGTAGTGTAGTATTTAATTTTTATTTATTTTCTTAGAAAGATCGGACTGGTAAGCGAAATAAGTAGGCAGTCCATAAATTATTATTCTTTAAGGACTGCCTTTCATTATAACCTACTTATTTCGCTTACCAGTCTGTCTTTCTAAGAAAATAAATAAAATTAAATTTTATTCCTAATTTGTTTTGTTGATTTAATTATCCCTGTGCTATATTCATCAAATCTTCATTATAATCTACCATTCTGCTTCTAAGAAAATACTTCTAATATGTTAGAGATAATTTTTCTAACATGCCAGAAGGTTTGTATACACTCCCTCTCAACTTAAAATTAAATGCCAAAAACTTATTGGGACCAATGGCAGTTCTTCGAAGCCAAACTCATCTGACTTCTATAACCAGATGATAAAATTCACACTAAGGGCCAGTTATAGTGGTTGGTAAAGTTTTGTAAAAGCTGACAAAGGGTAAAACCTTGGAATTCACCTTGTGCCCGGCGGGATGCCCAATCAGGTGTGCCATCTGATGGCGCGTCATCTGATTGGCCATCCGGCCGGACACTAGGTGAATTCTAAGGTTTACCCTTTGTCAACTTTTACAAAACTTTACCAACCGACATACAATTGGCCCTAAGAGTGATGCTTTGAAATTTAAACATATAGTCATACTTTTCAATAAAAGGGTGTACCTGGGATCTGTGTAAATGAAAGAGAATTATATTAATTTAAAACAAACAAGAATTTATTTAAAAAATATTTTATTTTTTCAGAGTCATTATCTTCTTTTCGGACAAGGATTACAGACATGGGAATATAGTCCTGAATATGCTCTACGTTCTTATACTTATTTATTACTTCATGCCGTACCAGGATGGCTCTATCATCAATTTTTACAACCCAATAGAGTACTTATTTTTTACTTTTTACGATGTTTACTTGGCTTGACTAGTGCTTTTTGTGAAGTATATTTCTATAAGTAAGTATTTAAATGAATATTTATATAAATTTTATTTTAATATGTTGATGAAGGAGAGATGGCTGTCTAAAAATTTATAAATTATAAAAGAGAGGAATTCAGCTAGTAAAGGAAGTCTATCGAACAAAAACCCCAATTATAGAAAACAGTTTCTGCTTTAATTAGATAATGCCATTTTTGGTTCAAATAAGCATAAAATGGAAGAATATAAATACAAATACATAATAAATTATAAAAAAATTAGTTCTTACAATATTTGCAAACTCAAAATACATTGAGTGCAGACAGAGTTGTCAGTGTATTATCAAACACAAAATTATATAGTCCTATAACATATCAAATGTATACACAGGTCTTAGTATACTCACTACTTAAAATGGCGAAGTCTTAAAAGCGAATAAAATTTTTTAACAAAAATAATGGATGACTAAGATCGATGACCCTCCTATCTAATTGACTTAACACATAATATATTTATTTATTTATTTATTATTTTCAACGGCTAAATGCCTAATTTACATTAATACCTATAATACAATAATTATCAAGTATAACAACATTAACAATAATAGACAAAGTAATATCATTAAATTAATATAATATAATAGAGTATATGTTAAATAACAATAAAGGAAAATAGTAATATAATGAAATATAATAGTAGAATAGTTACTTGTAGATTAGGGTCAGCATTTTGAACAAGACTGCGACTTTATTAATATCCAATGAGAAATCCAAAGGGTTTTCTAGTTGTTTAGATAAATCGTTATAACATCTACTTAATATGAATATTGGATTACCTTCAGAATGCTGGCTCTATGGTACTTCTGGATAAAAAGGTAGTCTATTTCTAAGTACATAATTTGAGTTATGGATAGGAAACAAGTTTTGAAGATCATGACAATATACAATATATTTAAATTTAACAAATTTCTCTAATAATATAATTATCATTTAATAAAATACATTTTATATTACAAACAGGGTGTCAAAGATGCTCAAATTAGCCATTCAAACACTCAATATGCCAGCTAAATTTGGGCATCATCATTATTTAAAATGGACAAATAGGCATTACTTAGCCCTATGCAATCTATCTTGAAATTATGAACTATTTGCCCATAGATTTTGATAAAATATTTCTCAGCCACCAGACGTTTGTATGTATTATGAATTTTCATTAGAATAACAGCGTCATCAATGTCGAATCCATGCATTGTCTCAATATATTGTGAGCTCAGGGGAGTCGAAGATTTTTTTTTTAATACTCAATTCATGCTCTCTTTTGCGGAAAGAAAAAATGCAAGATGTTTGACCCACATAAATGCTTGTAGGTTTAGGGCAAGGATCTTAATTAAGTATATTACATTTTGTGGTTCATGGGGTGCTATTACATCCTTATTATTAAACTGGCAGCAAGGCCCGCCTTCGGTGGGCCTCTTGCTAGCTAAGGGACTTCGCCCCCCTGGACCCCCCATCACACTTCCTCTCCTCCATCTCCAACCAATCTCCATCCCACCGACCCTCTCCCCAACCCCGGAACTTCTCCCCCGCCTCTGATCACCCTCCAACCCAGTAAACCTACCCCATGGGCCCCACATCCCCTAGATCTCCACCATTCCCCTGGATCCCAACCCTCATCCCTGGGAACATACAAACATAGAAACATAGGTACATACAGAGACAGGGACAAATGCCCTTTAGTAGTATGTGATAAAAAGTATATACTGCCAGTTGATGACAAGGCCATACACACATTATAATTTTTTAATATTTTTTGATTTTTTTCCGACAACCCTGGCATATAGATGAGAGAAAAGGGGTCCCTTATTGATAACGGTTGTAGAGGGAAGGAGCTGTAAGCTGCTTCTCCATTCTACGATAAAATTTTTATAATTGTAGAAGTGATGACACTCAATGGATAATAGTTGGAGGACGCCGTCCTACTAAAATCATCAATATTTCTCCCAATGTAGACCTCTTCACAAAGAGAATAAATTCTTCTTAAAAAATAATAATACAAGGTGTTCATTTTATATATTATATAAAGGGCCAATGAAAGAAATAATTGATAAATCGTCCACTGTCATTTAACTGTTTTCTATAATTGGGAGTTTTTTATTCGACAGAGGCTTCCTTTACTGGCTGAATTCCTCTCTTTTTTAATTTATAGTAAATTTATTTTAATATTTTTATTAAAATCTACTTTCAGGTCTGTGTGTCGTGAGTTCGGTGTACAAATTGCTCGACTTCTTCTTGCATTTCTTGTATTCAGTGCCGGAATGTTTATTTCGTCGACAGCATTTCTACCGTCTTCTTTTTCAATGTAAGCATATCTAAATATTCTACTCGATACCTTCGCTGAGCTGGTCATCTGAAAAATTGAATTTACTTAAAAATGTTCAACCTTTTCATGTCTAAAACGTGAAAAATAAGCAGACTTATTGTGAGTTGCACCTCATAGAGAGGTGGTTTCGTACCTTATAACTTCCGAAAATACGAAATCACATTCGTTCTTATTTGTCGTTGATAGAGGGGAATTTTTTTATAATTCTATGGTAAGTTAAGCCATTTCCAAACACCAACAGTTACAAAAATCACATAAAAACGGCGAATTCGGTGCTCTCTTACCCTATCATTTTAAAATAAAATAAATTAAAAAAAATTAACCTTTATTCTACTTAAAATTATCTTTACAGGTATACTTTACACCCCATGATAAAAAAAATTTTTTTTTAGAACCTTAAATAATTATTCTATTAAAATTTTAATATGATTTTTGATTTTGGAGAAAATTGATAAGTATCACTTGTAAATTTCAACTTAATTAATGTATTGATGAAGGCGCTGATGGCTTATGTATAATAATTAGATGCTGTTTTGAGGTATGTAAGCCATGTAATCAGATGTGCTGTTCAAATAAAGACAAGGAATTATAATTCCAGGAGAAGACACACTCTTTTATTGTCTTCTTCAATTTTATTCTGGTTGAATAATGAGATGTATTGTCTTGTTTAGATGTTTTATTTTCAAATCACGAGACTGTTTCGGCGGAGACTCTCCACCATCATCAGTCAAAAGTAGACAATAAAGTTAAATTGAAATAAAATAAATACAAGCTCGCATTTTTTGTATTTATTTTATTTTAAACCGTCTGAAAATAAAACATCTGAACAAGACAATTCATCTCATTTTTCAACCAGAATAAAATTCCTTGTCTTCATTTGAACACCACATCTGCTTCCAAGGGCTTACATACCTCAAAACAGCATCTAATTTTATTAATTAATGTTGTTTATGACCTACAATACTCTGATAGACATTGCAGCGACATTAATAATATCTGTTAAATCGAACCCCAAAATCTGGCTTTTTTCCTTCTCTCTGTCTTTGTTTGGATTTCGTTATACACGATCTGACCAAAACCATAAACCCAGGTAACACACAATATCCTCAGAATATTCTAAGAAGATTTAAATGTCCTTAGAATATCCTTAGAATATTCTGGTTACCCAAAAAATGTCCAAGTTCGGTACAAACGACGTCCGAGATTGTCGGCTCAAGAGTTGAGAACTAAACGGGTACCAACTTCCAAATTTACAAATTTATTTTTATTGAATACTTTGTTGAAAAGCGATTTAAATGAATCTATGTCAATAAGGGTCTTTGCAAATATTATAATTGAAAAATATAGTTGCTTAGAAAGTGATTTGTCTGAAGTATGTACTATGTTTATTATCTTTTTTACTTTGCCAGTGACTGTTGCTCCAGTAGAAAGAACATTCAGCAAATTAAAAATTAATATAAATATCTGAAATATTTAGCATTGATTGCTATTGAGAATAAAGAAGCAAGTCAATTAAACACGAAGACTCTAATTGACAAATTTGCGGCTGCAAAATCTAGTCGAAAAATCATTTAAATAAATTTTTATATACTTTTGTTTATATTCAAATATGTTTTGTTTTTTATTTATAATCAGTTTTCTTTTAAACGTTTAATACTCGTATTTAAATGTATTTTAAAATCCTTAAATATATATATGTTTCATTTAATATATCTATTTCATTCTCTGCTCTTAAGTTAAAAAATAATTTTCCTTTGTATAAACAGTTGAAATAAAAAAAATGTTAGTAGGGGCCCCGTAGTTAGAATTTGCTTATGGGCCTAAAAAATCTAGTTACGCCACTGTTTCTAGCTCAAACCGTTCCCAGACAAAAATAAGCTGACGTGTTCTGATGTGGCCATCCACTTGACTTTACCATACAACCTGGACCCTAAAATTATTTTTAATCATGTAGGGGGGGGGGTGTTTTTTGCATTTTTATACTTCTGGGGTCCCACTGATTATGTATACAAAATTTGGTTGAGTTTGGTAAATGGCCAAGATTTTCATTTTTTGACTCTACGCCCCCCCCCCTCATTTTGGGCGGTTAGTTTTTGCATTTTTATACTTCTCGGGTCCCACTGATTATGTATACAAAATTTGGTTGAGTTTGGTACAAGGGCCTATATTTTTAATTTTTAACCCCCCCTCCACCCCCTTAATTTTGGGTCGATATGCACCAAAAATCTAATCAGCTCTTAATCTCAATGGACCAAAACTACGTGTGAAATTTGGTTTCGATATTCAGACTAGTTTTTGAGCTAGCTCGTCCACAAAAATTTGGTAACGCACAGACTAACTAACAGAAAGACATTTTGACAAAACAATTATTATCTCGAAAAATATAATTTTTTCGATGTTCACTTATTAGAGCTTTTTTGTAGAGCGAAATGCCATGGTTTCGCTCAATTTTTTTAATCGAAATAGTTTAAGCCGTTTTTGAGATATTTCGAAAAAAATAAGGAAAAAACACTTTTTTCATGCACGATTACAATACTTAACCATATCCTGTATGGTAAAGTAAAAAATAACTAAAATTTGCATACATAGTAATATAGTATAAAGTCTTAGAAAAGTTTCACATTTCCTTCCAATTTATTTTAAATTATTTTTTTGTAATTTATTCTCCAAAGGTATATGACTTTGATTTCCCTTGGCGCCTGGTACCAGAGGAAATATGAACTTGCAATTTTTGCTACTGCTCTCTCTTCCCTTCTTAGTTGGCCATTCGCTGCACTCATAGGGTAAATTCTAAAGTATTTTTATTTCTAATTTATTTTTATTATATCTTATCAATTAAGTTCTAAAATACATATTTTTTTTTTTAGATTACCTATTGCTTTGGATCTTATTTTCAGGAGAAAAGAAATATACCGACTTCTCAAATGGTCCATCATTTCTCTTTTAGTGATTCTTGTAAGATTTCATTTTCAATTAATTTTATTTTCACATTATATATAAATTAAGTTCTTTAACAACTTTGCTGATCTATTTTTATAATATAGTGGTCAAGCCAGTGAAGGAATGGGAAGAAAAATCGGCCATGGCATTCAGATTATAAAGGCCCGCAGGAAAAGGATGGCCTAAAAAATTTATACAAATCATATAATTTTTCCATTTATTTTATTTTTATAATATAGTGGTCAAGCCAGTGAAGGAATGGGAAGAAAACTCGGCCATGGCTTTCAAATTAAGGAAAAGGATGGCCTAAAAAAGTTATACAAATCATAATGTAATTTTGCCATTTATTTTATTTTTATAATATAGTTGTCAAGCCAGTGAAGGAATGGGAAGAAAAATCGGCCATTGCATTCAAATTATAGAGACCCACATTGCCATTTATTTTTCCCTTTTGCTATATGAAGCTAATTATTTTTTGACTTTGAGTGGAAATTTTATTTTTTATGTCTTCTTCAACTTGGTATTAAATAGAAAAAAAGCAAAAATATTTTAAAACTGAAGATTACACATGTAATTGCAAATGTTCAGGATTCAATTCTATGACTAGCTCTTTAGTGTCTCAATTTACATAGGTATATAATAAATATTTATATTTGCATTTAAATAGTTGAAAATTCATTTAATATGCTCTTTTATTCTTTATTTTAATGATAATATTCAAGTACCCTCCTCGTCCGAGTTAGTTATACGCTCTCAACATTTTTCCAACTCTCTCTTTTTCAAACCTCTGTCCTTATGTTTTATCACGCCCGATTTCACCAATCTAACTTAAACTAAAGGAACACTTAAATTGTCCTCAAACCAACTAACGAAAAATTGTATTACATCCAAAATTTAAAGACGTTCCCTAATAAATCGATTTTCTTGCAATCCTTTTAAAACTTTGAATACACATATTTATAAGTGTCCTTTATACGTAGAAATTTTTTTCAATAGTCCTTGCGGCACTAAATTTATAAATATTGACCAGTGAAATTTGCATATTTAACACGCGATCCCTATCCCGATTGATGTTAAAGCGACTGTTTCATTAAATAACAATCGTAATTTTCTTGATATTATTTTGAAAAACTGAGAATCATTAACTGAAGATATAACAAATATTTTCCTGTTAAAATAATTGTATCAAACGGTATTCGTTTTGTATTAAAAATGTTAAAAGTTAGATACTTTTGATGGTTTTCATTTTTTCTCTCATGGCAAGTGAGAGATGGCGACTTGGCAATGTCGCACTAAAATCACTCAATTTTTCCGTATCTAAAAACTTCTGCAGCTGGTGCATTTGAGATTTTTAGCTAATTCTCTCAACCTAACTATACCGTTCTCATCTGGAATTTCGCATTGAGCTGTTTCATGAAGTGTTTTTTTTTTTAAATTCTTTGTCTTTTAGTGTCAGTAAGATTGCAATGTTGCCAGATCCAAGAAACGACGCAGTGAAAATATTTTTGCCTTTCTGCGCATGTGAGAGTAGGGGAAAGAGCGAACTGCATCTGAGTTATATTAGGGAACGTCCTTAAGCAAGCGATTCTTTTTACCTAGGTATCATTGGTGCAATATAATTTCCCTTAAAATTGGTTTGAGGTTAATTTAAGGTTCGATGACCAGACCAAGTCCAATAAAAAATCTTAATTTATTTACATGTTATAAAGATAGACGAAATACGAGTTTTACCAAGTTTGTTTAGTTTTTTTTTAATGCAATCGAATGCAAGAAGTGGCGCACCAGTAAAGATGCAGCTCCTATGTATCTCGAAAGATGTTGCATTACCGAAGAGAATGGAAAGTTGATTAAGTGAGAGGGTGGAGACGTAGGTGTTTATTCACTCGGGTTTTGAAGGTTTGAAGATTATAAGTGCTGGGAAAGATGGAGTCTGGGAGAGAGTTCCAGTTCCTTGAAGTCATGGGGATATACGTATTGGCGAATGAAGTGATCCGGCACTTTTCTAATTTGACCGCGAAAGAGTGTTGGGAGTCGGCAAAACGCGTGCTAAGCGCAAAGCATGCTTTAGGGGGAATTATTGATTGTATCTCATCAGAGCACCTGCCGTGATAGTATCTATAGAAAAGGGAAAGGGCAGAGACATTTCTTCGATGAACTAGCGAGTCGAGTGAGTCGGTGAGGGTAGAATCGTCAATTAGCGTTGGTGAAATCTGCCTTTAGAGACAGGCTCAGAGCGGGCCATGCAAATGTATTTCAACGCCCCAGAAAAATAATAGATTAAGTTACCAGCAGGTGTTAAAATTACTTTATTTGTCACAATTTTTGCACGACCCATTCACCTGCCACAACTGCCAGATGACTAATCCGGGCTTGGGTCAAGCTGATAATTTATGATGGAAAGTTTAAAATAGTAATAGGAGCTGACAAGTCTTGAATCCGACCTTGCCAATAATGTAAATAGAAAAATAATAAAAACTTAAGTCTTTGAGGAGCTCTTCTTTTTAAACTGAACAAAAAACAATCAACTATTTTTTTATTTTTCATTTATATATAATGTGAAAATATCCGATATTTTAATGATAATATGTTATTTAATGGTATATTATTTTTTAGATTCCAATGATGAAAATTGATTCGGATTATTTTGGTAAATTAGTAATAGCTCCTTGGAATATTATTCGCTATAATGTGTTTACATCTCACGGACCTGATATATATGGAACTGAGCCATTCTCTTTTTATTTCATTAATGGCTTTTTGAATTTTAATTTTGTTTTTATTGCTGCTTTATTTACACCATTAATATTGGTAAATATTAACCTAATAATAAATTATAATTATAATTAAGTTCTAAAAGTAAGAATATACCTATACGTATTGGAAATTTAGCTGGCAGTAGTGCATATATATAGTGAATAAATAAACAAATATAAAATACTATTTGTGATATTATATTATAATTTTTTGACTATGTTTGTTATATAAACTCTGCTTACTTGTCTTTTTCCATTTGTATTATTAATAATAAAATCAATTATATTTGAATATTATACATATTTATTATTCATAATTCAGTTTATAATTTTCAGTGGCTCGTCACTACATTTGTTCCATTGAACCAACGTAATCCAGCATGTTTGCCATATAGTTTATCTATATTACCATTATTTCTATGGTGTGCAGTATTTTTCACACAAGCGCATAAAGAAGAGCGATTTCTCTTCCCTGTTTATCCGATGATATGTCTTTGTGGTGCAATCACTGTAGATGCTTGTCAAAAACTTTGGTATTGGCTGCGCTATCAAGATTGTGCTCGAGGAACTCATTATCTACATTTTACAACAACAATTATGTATATTGCTATTGGTGTTTCATCAATTTTTGGCGTTGCAAGAATACTTGCTCTTTACAATGGTAATTATATTAATTTCATTTAAATTCTCCTAAATTTATTTAAGTGTTTAAAATGGCAATTGTTATCAACTAGTGGAACCCAAAGTGGATGATATCCCCACTGGGGCTTTGGAATGATCCAGGGGGGTTAGAAGCTTTGGGTGAAATTGTGGGCCGTTGAATAAAAATAAGGGCACTTTCTTTACTTTTGTCAACATTTAGGGGCCCTTTCGTCTGACTTCGATCAACGATTTAAAGAGATTCTTAAAATTAACTAAGCCAATTAGCCAATTATAAACCCTTTTTTGAGTACATTTAAGAATCTCCAGTACTATAAGAGGCGACAAATGAGGAATTTAAATTTAAAAATACATGGTGGGGCATAATGATCTACCACATTTTGAACAGAAAAATTTAGCTAGAAAAACTGAATATATTTTTGAAAAGAACACAAAATATATTTTTTTAATGTGTTTTTAACATTATATCAGACGAAAAAAAAGGGGGGGGGGTCAAAAATGAAAATTCTAGCCCTTTCGACCAAACCCAATCAAATGTTGTATACATATTCTGTGGACCCCCAGAAGCCCAGAAATGAAAAACTAGCCACCCAAAATAAGGGGGGGGTCAAAAATGAAAATTCTAGCCCTTTCGACTAAACTATGTAAAAGTTTGGTTAGTTTTTGCATTTCTAGCCTTCTGGGGGTCCACAGAATATGTATACAAAATTTGGTTGAGTTTGGTCGAAAGGGGTAGAACTTTCATTTTTGACCCCCCTTCTTCTTTTTTTCCTCTGATATAAAGTTTAAAACACATTTAAAAAAAATATTTTATGTTCTTTTCAAAAATATATTCAGTTTTTTTCTAGTTAAATTTTTTCATTTTTTATTCTTCAAAATGTGGTAGATCTTTATGCCCATCCTGTACCTACCAGCAGTTATGGCCGCAAATGCAGATTTGTTTTTTTCATGTTATCGAATGGAAGATGCCCCATGAAGATGTGGATCCTAAATACACGTTATTGTTTAGAGATATAACTAGATAACCACGAGTAATACCTAACGTATCTTGTTCAAAAAGATACCAGTTGCACTCCAAATGTTTCTTCTGTATTTTCTCCTCTAAGAGGCGTCTCATCTCAGAGCATTATTAAGTAAATAAATAATTAAATAATTTCTGATTGCGGGTTATAGCTCAAAAGTTTCTAATTGGATTTCCTTCTTCATATTTAGTGGGTATCACAAATCTGCTGACTAAAAATAGTAACCAACTAGCAACTACAAATAGCTAATCGCTCTGATTTAAGAATGTATCAAATTGATTAATACATCCCTGTGGGAATATTATGAAAAAAAAATAACTAAAAATTGAACAAATATGGTTTCATTTAAAAATATCAATCACGATCCCCGCAACTATTGGAGCTAATAACTGGATTATGATTTTACGTCTTAAAAGTAACCTTTACACAAAATTTCATACTATCTTCAATGAAATTTTAACATTAAATTTGCTATTTATTAACAAAAAAAAACAAAAAAAAACACCCTGTATATACCTGATTGTAGACTTTAATTTCTTTTGCAAATGCATATAAATCTGTACTGTTTAGATTAAATTAATTTTTAATAATTTGGCAATTTTACAGGGTTTGGGGAATTAATAAACTATACTACCCTTAGCCTCTACAATGAAGAGGTGAAATTTGTAGGGTGAATTTAGCCCCCTCAAATATAATAATTATAATAAATAAAAATAAAAGCTACATATTAGCTTACAAAAAAAAGAGAAATCCCACCCAAAACATTCTGTGAAAAAAAACAGACCACGTTTGAAAAATCTAGTGTGCAGCCAAGTTAAATTCGCCAAGAATAATTAAGTTGAGGAAATTTTGAATTAAATTTCATTCTTTCCATTTTGAATGACAATCGAAATTCATGGATTCTAAATTTTTATTTTAAATGATTTTTTTTCTAAGATACTTCCAAAACTTAAGAGCCTTATCTAGAATTTAATTCTATAAATTAAATGGTTTATTTAGTCACATAAAATAAATAGAATAATTTTAGTCAATTAACATTATTTATTTGATGGATTTACTAAATAGTTTCGGTCACCCCTGGTAGACTATCTTCAGTAGTATAAAGGTACTGAAAATTGAAATATTTTATAATATTTTTTTACAATTACACAAAATAAAAACCATACAATTTTGTTCAAGATTTGGAATTTGACACTTTGTATAATATACTAGCTGCAAGGCAGAATGGCATCGATTTCCATCCAGCCTTCGGCGGCCCTCTTGCTAGCCAGGGGGCACGCCCCCCCACACCCACTCCCCCCTCTCCGAAACCCACCCAGCACCCAAGTCCCAACCGACGCCTCCACCCCATCCCCGCTAAGCCCCCTGGACTCCACACCAGCCCCTTCATATTTTGGAGAATTTTTTTAAACAAAAGTTGTCAGAAATCACATCCCCTACAACTTTGCTCATAATAAAAATTTCCTTAGGGTTAATAGATTAGGAGTTATTTGATCATTTTCATTCGTGCGCCCCCCCCCCCCAAACCCCCTTTTGGGGTCAAAATATCAAAACGTTATATAGTTATAAACGTGAGTTAGAAGACATCTGATCCAAATATGAAATTTCATAATAATCCCTCAGTCGTTTTTACGTGAATCGTGAGCAACTTTTTGCGGAAACCACGGAACCATACAGACATATATACATACATACAGGAATTTTGTTGAGGGTGTTTTCGGTCATAACTTTGCTTGAAAAGTGTGCAACCAAAATTTGGCGTGATTTGGAGCAATGTACAGACCAAACCTTAATTTTATATATATAGATTATAACTCATTCTTAATTTATTAACATAGATATTTCAATAAATAAATAATTTAAAATCACTAGTCATTGATTTTAGAAGACAGACATTCATTCTTTTTCTTTTTTTTTGCTAATGTTTTATTATATTTATGTATCTTTTGCCAATTTTTAAGCCTTTATAAAATATTTCAAAATCGGATTTTTTAGGCTATCACGCACCATTGGATCTTTTTATGGAACTTGGAAATGTAACTACAGATGGAAACACTCATCGCACCGATCCAATTAATGTCTGTATCGGAAAAGAATGGCATCGATTTCCATCTAGCTTCTTTTTACCGGATAATAGATGGTTTTTGAGATTTATACAATCAGATTTCAAAGGTCAATTACCTAAATATTATTCACCATTCGAAAATGCCACCTCAATATTACCTACAAATATGAATGATATGAATAAAGAAGAAATGGATCGCTACGTAAATTTATTTTTTCATATTTTATAAAGATCAAGAAAAATTAAATATTTTAAGGTAGTTGTTCCGCCAAATGGGTTTTATTAGGATTTTTTTGAAATTTAGACAGATTATTATTTAAATACTTCTGCATCGATTGGTGGCAAAAACGAAATTTATGAACAATATAGTTTCGGAGATATTAAATTTTAAAAATAGAGTTTTTCCAGACTTTTATACATTGCACTATACGGGATATCGGAAAATTTACATAGATATTTAATTATAATTAAGAAACCCTTCTTACCATTTTTATAAAAAACTAAACCAACATTAAACAATAACCAATACATTTTTTAAGACAATTTTGATTCATAGTTACAACACACAGTTTCTGAGATAATAATGAATAAATAATGAAAAATGTATAAAAAAAAAATTTACTCTAAAAACAATTTGGCAACAGCGCATTTAGTTAACCAGCGAAATATGTATAAAGCGCATGCGCTAGATTTTTTCAAAATTTCAATTTTCATAAAGTGTAACGTAGGCTTTGATTACATTTGTTAAAAAATAACAAAACGATTTTTATAGAAATTTTTTAACTTTTAAAATGTATTTTATCTGTCATTTTAATATAAAAATTCCAATCTCTCACAATGGTGCCAGATTTGTCAAACGAGCACGGGATTGGCTAGAATCGGTACATAAACAGCAAAAAGTTTTGTGCTTATGAATTATGAATCCTTATTGTCAGTTTCATATACTCTAGCATTAACTTTTTGCTAGTATTGTCGCGAAACAACTACCTTAATATATTATTATTATATAATATAATTTTGATATTTTTTTTAGTTTGATATAGAAAAGTGTCATTTTATGGTTGATCTAAATACAGGCAAAGAAACAAATTTAGAACCAAATTATTCTGAACAAAAAGATAAATGGAAAATAATAAAAACTATTCCATTTCTTGACACGGCCAAGTAAGTTTCTATCTTATAAAAAAATTAATAATTATTATTAATATTCGATTATTATTTATATGATTTTTTTTAGTTCAAATACATTTTTCCGAGCATTTTTCATACCAATTATATCTGGAAAATATTGTACTTATAGACCTTATAATCTTTTAAAATCAATCAAACATAAAGTAAAAATATCGATAAAATAATTTTATTGCAAAAGATCTGAATGTAAAGTTGAATATTGTTTAAAGAAGATGTCTTTTTTAATGGTTGAATTTTATTTTTTTTAATTTATTTTATATTTTTTATGAATGATTTTTGAATTAATAACTTCAAAAATAAAAAAGTAGGTGAAATGTCTAGCTAATATATAATATATATTTTAATGAATTAAATTACTCCAGGTACTAAATAAAGTTTTCTTCTTTTTTTTTTTGAAAAGGGCCAAAGTATTACTGGAGAATATACCTAGTCATAAAAAATAAGCTCATTAAATAAATGTCCAAAATAATGTACAATAATTTTTACAAGACAATATGTATTAATATATTAAAATAAAAAAGCTACTATTTAGTTTGTTTCTTTTTTATAATACTTATTTTTTATCATCAGACCCTTAGAAAAAACCCGATTGCCAAATTGCTACTCTGATACATTCTGATATATACATCACTCGTAAATTTGTTTTTACTTAAAGATATAATCTTTATGATCAAAAAATTGCCTGATTAAGATCACATGGGATTCACTAGTTGACAATCTATTATTTTTTCTTTTGAAATCCTAACACTGCTAGTATTTAAAATGTAAACTTTTATTATTTACTATATTTGAACTTATATTAAATAAATAAATAAATCTTTATTACTCGACCTGCTTAGAGGCACAAGTTCTCGGTGGCTAGGTCAACAAAACATCAATACAAATTAACTACAGAAATTAATAAACATAAATACAAATCACTTAAAAGAAATTAACAATTAACAAACAAGAAAAAGAAAAAAAATATAGAAATGTATGCTCATTAACAAATAACATGATCATAGATTTCCATCAAAAGACAAAACGTAATTTAAATAATTCCGCGGAAAACCCCGATACCAGGAGCAAACGACGCATTAGCCATCCCGACATTTGCCATAAGCTGTTAAGGAAACCTGGTCTAAACCTTAACAAGGATGGTATGACCTCTCCTCTCTCTATCTCTGCTTGTGAGAACTAAATAAAATTTTGCACAACTCTAGGACATCAGGACTTGACAAAATTTATAATTGATTTAATCATAGGGGGCAGAGGACTATAATCCCAACTAGTAACAGACAGACTGTTCCACAAATCAATGCCAGATCCTACAAATGAATGTAATCCGATATTTTTCAAGAATCTTGGCTTACGAATCTTTTTTCTATGATCAGCTCTACCTAAATAACTTGGTTCCTGAAATCTATTCGTTATTTCCTCCCAACTCCTAAAACGTAAAAACCTTATACGCTTTGAAAACCACTTTCAATTTAGCCCATTCTCTTCTCTCCAATAAGCTAGACCATCCTAATTCATTAATCATTGAAGTGACACTACTAAACCTATCAAATTTACCGAAAACAAATCTAGCCGCCCTCCTTTGTACAATATCAATTTTTTCCTCTAAACGTTGCGGATGTAAAATCTTTAAATTAAATTGATTATAAAGAAAAGATCTTTGGACTATATTCTCAAATAAATAAAAAGATTTATTAAAATGATTAACCCTAAGATTTGTGTATCTTTTTTTAAAAATAGATTAATTCTTTTCAAAAATACAATTCACGGTACCAAATATATCAAGAAAGAATTTAAATTTTAAGATCATAATCTATTCGGATATGGAATGTAAAAATATTTTCTACTTAAATCTGGATTTTGACCTTAAAATTTAAAAAGATTTATATTAGCAGAAATTACATTCTCCAATTTATTCCTTATAAATTAAACTAGTAAAAATAAATTAGCAATATTGAAGAGACAATTGAAGGAATGTAATTTATTAGAACACGAATAAAACTAATATATTATTATAGTTTAATTTGAAATGATAAATATTTCGTAAATTTCTTCCAGAACTTAAGTGACTTGATTTAAATTTTTCATTAAATTGAAGGGTTGGTTTTGTCACAAATATAATAAAACAATAATTTTAATAACTATTAGAATTATTTAATTGATAACTATACAGTTTCGGTCACCACTGGTCGACCATCCTCAGTAGTTCTAAAAATAGAAATGAAACATTTATTTACATTTTTTCTTTTTATAGAGAATATTTAGGTATGTATATGACCATAGTTTTTACCGAGGGGTGGACCGCGACCTAAAATCGTGTACACCTACTTCCACTTCCACTTTCATTTCCAAGTAGAAGACAATAGATGACAATAGATTATCTAATGAATTCTAAAGTAATTCCAAAGACTGTGTACACCTAATTCCAATCGCGGTTCACCCCTCGGTTTTTACATAATACAGATCATGATTTCTCATTAATAAGCTATTTACATTATTTTTTGAAATATAAATATGATATATGAAAAAGTAAGGCAATTCTTAAATATTTTGCAAATATAAACTTTTTTGAGAAATATTTTCACCGCAAAAGTAGGCGTTAAATTTTGAATCAAGGGCCGTGTTGCCCGTCTTTGCAAAGTGTGTTGAACAAACATAAAAAAATTCTCGTTGAAAGTAGAAATTAAAAAAAAATAAATAAAATCAAGCATTATAAGTTCTTAATTCCTTTTTAAATATATTTTTTCTAGTTTTAATAAATATCTATATTAAAAATGTATTGTTTAAACACTCTTTACAAAAATGTTAAATTATTTATCTTTTTACTACTTTTGAACAGAACAAAAACAAAAACCATCTTATAATTATTATATTGATTGAATTTCAATTGGAAATAATAAAAGGAGAAAAATAATAATAGCTTTAAACGGATAAAACTTTCAGGAAGTCCATAAAAAGAACAATTTATTCTTCGCTAGTCCAAAGTGTAATGATAAATGGAGCGGAAGCATGGAAGTTGGGTGCAAAAAATAGAAAGAAGCAACTAGCCACAGAGATGGATTTCTACAGAAGTTTAGGAAAGACTAGAATGGATAGAATAGGCAATAAGGAACCAAGTTATATAAGAAAAATGGGAGTAAATAGCGATATATACGACGAAGTGCAGAAAAGACAGTTGGTCTGGTTTAGTCATCCAAGAAAATTGGTGCACTTGGGACGAGGAAAAAGAGGACACCCGAAATGGGGCTGGAGGGACAATGTTGACATGGCAATACGGTACAGGAACCTTCGGGAGGAGGACACCTTTAACCGAAAAGCCTGGAAACTAGAAGCGGAAAAACGTTGGCATTCAGAAGCGAGCAATTAAACTAATAGGAGACCCGGCTCTAACCAACTCACTCGACTCCCTGGCTCACCGAAGAACCGTTTCTGCCCTTTCCCTGTACTACAGATACTATCACGGTGTCTGTTCAGTCGAGCTGAAATCAATTATCCCCCCTAATGCCCTCTTTACGAGAAACACGCTGTTTTCAAACACTCAGCACCCCTTCGCTGTCAAATTGGATAAAAGTCGAACAAGCTTTTTCGCCAACTCTTTTATCCCTATGACCTCCAGAGACTGGAACTCGCTCCCTGCCACCATCTTTCCAGCGACTAATAACCTTCAGCTATTTAAGACCCGTATCCACAGATACCTTCGACCCCCGCCCAACCCATAAAATTCTTTCTTCTTCTTTTCACGATGGAGGGGCCAACCCAGGCCTTTAGGGGTTGCACCTTTTTGGTGTAACTCCTTCTCTCATCATTACCATAAAAAAAAGTAAAGAAATCCTCATTTAAGCAAGTAGTATATTTATTAAAACACTAACAAATATAAACTAACACAAATAGACGACATTTCGATCACTACTTCTGAGATTTACGGTACAGGAACCTTCGGGGGGAGGACACCTTTAACCGAAAAGCCTGGAAACTAGGAGCGGAAAAACATTGGCAGTAGTAAAGAAATCCTCATTTAAGCAAGTAGTATATTTATTAAAACACTAACAAATATAAACTAACACAAATAGACGACATTTCGATCACTACTTCTGAGATTTACGGTACAGGAACCTTCGGGGGAGGACACCTTTAACCGAAAAGCCTGGAAACTAGGAGCGGAAAAACATTGGCAGTAGTAAAGAAATCCTCATTTAAGCAAGTAGTATATTTATTAAAACACTAACAAATATAAACTAACACAAATAGACGACATTTCGATCACTACTTCTGAGATTTTTTTCAAGTATGATGAGAATCTCTTTCAAGATTCCATAGCGGCGGCCTGAAGGTTCGCTGCTAGACAGAAGGGTAGAACAAATTAATCCTTAAGACAGAATTATGAGAACCAATAGATAATAATTCTAAATTAGGCAATATAAGAGAAATTCACCAGGGTGTAAGCCAATCGCAGACAATTTTCATTACAATGAGAAAAAAAAATTGAAATTTTATAAGAGAATTCAATACTAACTCGCCCGGGAGGGAAACAAATTTTTTTTTTTTTTGCTCCTTTTGTTGAAAATTGTCTCTAACGTTGATAAAATCACGGTCCTAAAAATATTATTAAAGTGAAAAAATTCCACAAAATAGGCACCATAATAAAATTGAAACAAACATAACACAACAAATAAAATTAGTCATTATTCATAGGGATCCTAAAAAAATTTATTGCTTCCCCCACTAAATAAAATTCAAAGTATTTGACTCTAATATGGTCAGAGAAAGTGTTTTTATCACCTCATTTCTTCTATCTATAAATGAAAGTTAAGTTTCTTTTAAGCAGATATAGCCTCAGAAGGAATAAAATGATAATATGAAGGGTCAGAGACACGGCTGTTGACATATTTACCACGAGCTCCCGCTGGAATTGTTTGGGGAACCTATAGGAAGAATACAAGGAGTTGCGTCCCACATTTCTCCACTAGGAACCCTAATACTCCAAAGTCTATTCATTTAAAGTCTAGGTCCTTCATTAAAGATCATCGCTATCAAGGGTGTACCTAGATTGTGAGCTAGGGAGTGTTGTGAAATGTTAATTTTTTAAATGAGATTATAAACTTTTATATCTAGTCGAGTCTAAAGCACTTGTTGTATTGTACCCCCTTGCATATTTTTTCAGATATTCAAAAATTCAAAAAACATAGAATCTTGGTGATTTCAACCCAAACAATTCAACCTATGAACAAATCAATCCTTGAAGCTTAAACGCAATCCGTTATTTATTAATATATTTATTTTTGATTTCTTAAGTATTTTAAAAAGATGTCTATTTAATTAATAATGCGACCAATAAGATTCATATACTCGCTTTACGAGGACTCCATACCTAATATATATTTCTATATACTTATCAGTGGCGTGCGGTCCATGAATGTTGTGGATGCGGTGCATTCCTAAAATTTCAAAAAAGTGATAGTATTTTCATAACGTGTCATAAAAAATCTAATGTAAAATTTGAAATATTACGAAAATTTTCTATGATGCCACATTCGGTGAAATTTACAAAAAAAGCGAAGAATAAAATAAAATTAAAAAAAATATAGGGTACTTTTTTTGGACAGCATCCCCTGGTTGAAAAGTCACCGTATCTATATATTTTTAGTCCAGTCAACGACCGCTCAAAAAATGGGTATAGAAAACATTTTAGAGGAGATAATTTTTTTCTTATGTAATGTGTTTAGGCTAGTTAGGAGGTAAAAATACTAAAAGTCCCCAGTCCTAGCTACTGGGCTGGAAGGGGATGGAAATGTCCCGTTTTTTTGGTTTTTTGCTTTATCTCAAAAAGGGTGGGTCTTAGGGAAAAAGTTACTCCTAGCAAAATAAAAGCTTATAATATTTACTACAAGATTGCTTCTAATACATTTTTCTCTATTCCTTATGGTTTTTGAGATATTCGTCCGCGAATATCGTTTATGCATGAAAAAAATAAAATTTCCTATAATTTTCGTCAAATATTTGTCTCTATCACCTCAGCCTTTTGTTTTACAGTAAAACTTTTCAGAATAGAAGTTGTAGAGCATTTAATTTCCTTTGAAATTATATATACATTTATGATTTTATTTTCAAATTGTCTGGAGTTATAGCAATTTAAAAGTTTCAGGTCGATTTATACATTTTGTTAGAAAACCCCGCAATAGCCCTGTATATAGCGGGGGTTTCAGCTTACATTAATTGCGGGAAAATATTTTTTTCTAGGATCGTTTGGTATGGTGAGGGTATGCCAAATCTAAGTTTGCGACCTCGAAAGTGTGGGGGACAACTTTTGGTGGCCGAAAAACCTCGAAATTTTTGGACTTTAACCCAAAAACTCGCACTTTTTTCGATTTTTTCCCATTTCGGCCATGATCAAGCACGTTTTCGACAGAGACCATTCCATATATTTTTAAACTATATTAAATTTGCTACAATTAAAACAAAGTTGCATCTTAATTGGATAATGGTAATGCATAACCTCCCATCTACTAAAAAATTAAAAAAATTTAGTACCATAAAAAAAAATATTTGTTCCCTATCATTTTTTAGCCACTTTTACATTTCGAAAATATTTTAAAATTCTATAAATATAAAATTTTCATTCATTGAAGAAAATAATTAATTTAGGGAACTTCGAAACAAGCTAAAGAAAAATCATTATGCTTCTACAAACGAGAGAGAAAAATTTTTTGAAATAAATAAATATTTGAAGAATAAGAATAAAAATTACATTTTTTTTCTTTTATCATTTAAAAATTTATGTATAGGATTACAGGAAAAAGGGGTCACCCACTCCCTACGCCATAATAAAGTTTTCGTGAGAATATAATTTAAATCGCAGTAAACTGCAACGGATAGTTGCTAGACTTTAACTATAGTCGTTTAAAAATCCATGCTTCGCTATAGATAAAGTAGTAAAAAATTATAGTCAATATAGAATCTCAAAATTGAGAATGTTGGCTACATCTCAATTATTCAATCCTTTATATCACAATAGTTAGTTTTATCAAATTATCTTTTATTTAATAAAATATTGAGCATTTTATTCTGAATAAAATGACACCTTAATTTTGAAAATCGGTTTACAATTAATCGAGTTATGATGTTTTTTTATTGTCATTATTATAGGTTAGTCATAGTTAATTGGATGAGATGAAATCGGCCATCATCGAATTTTGAATATTTGAATTTAAACTTTATTCATTTTTCAATGCTGCCATCTTACATCGATTTGTTCAATTTGCTTGTAAAATTAATTCAAACAATCAGTGTATGGAATCCAGCACCATTTTTTTTTCATTTACTTAAGAATATCTAACCATAACTAAAACCACCATAACTCGGTTAATAATTAACCAACTTGCAAAAATAAGGTGTCATTTTGTTTATAAATAAATTATTAAAATTTATTAAATATAAGATAATTTAAAAAAGTAACAATTATTGATAAATAAAGAATTAATAATTGACAGGGCCACCATTTTAAAAATTTAAGAATGTATTCACTGAAATTTTTCCTTTATTATCGACAAATGAAGATCTTTCTACTTAAAATTACTGAAAAAGATTTTGGGATATACATTTCAGATGAAAGAAACAAGGAAAGTTTTTATTAATTTCAATCCGCAAATTTGAAAATTAATTGCAAAGAACGCTTTATTTGTTATACCCTGTTATGTGTCGCTTTTAACCATTATGAATATTAAATAAAATAAGCCTTATATTCATTTTAAAAATGTACTTATTAAAATTGTTTCATTTAATTATTATTAAACTTAAAAATTTATTAGCTAGTCTTAAAAAGCTACAAATTTAAAAATCAGGTGACATAATATTGTTTTTTCTTAACTTGTAAACTTCTGATGATGGACTAATAATCCGAAATACATTGAGTTTGTATAAACCTCTTTGAGTTTTATTTCATTCACTGTGAAACTACACACCCTTTACTTTATTAATTTAACTTGTAAACTCCTGATGATGGACTAATAATCCGAAATATATTGAGTTTGTATAAACCTCTTTGAGTTTTATTTCATTCACTGTGAAACTACACACCCTTTACTTTATTAATTGACATAATATTAATTTAAAATAAGATTGAAGTAGTTATTGGAGACGGGCTGATAAGTGAATTGAGTGGATATTGATGAAGCATTCAGGGTTTTGAAGGAGGGAATATACCACCGAAACATAGGTTTTTGAATAAAAAAGATAGTTTAAATTATCTCTCTTTTTTACTTTATCCAATGCGAAGCATGGGGAAAGTATTGTAATCGGTCTCGCGGCAAGCGCGACTTCAAAGGGTCCTCAGGTAAAGACTACGGAACCCATGGTCTCAATTAAGGTCACAAATTGTAGTATTCAATTAGGTTGAATTTTAGCACGTGACGGTTTTGCCAAAAATTACATGGAGTCTCGTCTAGAGGCCAAAAAGTACCATTTTTTTGGAAGTGCGTGCGGATGGATGGATGTTATCGTTTTTTCGGCACACGATTTTTTCCACACCGTTGCACCGATTGAAATGAAATTGAAAACCTACCATTATTTTAACAAAATGAAGCGCTGATTAGTTTTTGGTACATATCGGCCCACAAACAGTAGTTCTTTATTTCGGTACTTTTTTAGTTTTTTCTAAATATCTTGAAAATGACTTAACCAATTTTGATGAAATTTAATATCCTAATTAAGTATCTTGGGGACAACAAAAAGGTTAAATAAAGTTTTAGTAAAAGTATATTTTAAAGTACTTTACTCTAGAGTAAGATAGTACTTTTTTTAATTCCTTATTTTACCAAAAATTCTTTAAAATTTATTCATTTGATCGGTAATATAGCTCATTTAAACTTGCTTAAGTAACAATGGATAGGCTTCTCACTGTGAAATTATAAAAATTTGGGAGGAAATTTTATAAGAAACCATAGCAACTGCGTTGTTTTTTTATCCGTTACCTTTGCTGAAGACATAGAGGAATCGACTTAAAATCAAAAATAGCGATTGATTCTCATCTAGTACTTGAGGAATAACCATTCTATATTGGATTTTTGACGTTTCGGTTTTTATTGGTAACCATTGCTGAAGACATAGAGGAATCGACTTAAAATCAAAAATAGCGATTGATTCTCATCTAGTACTTGAGGAATAATCATTCTATATTGGATTTTTGACGTTTCTGTTTTTATTAGTAACCATTGCTAAAGACATGGAGGAATCGAGTTAAAATCAAAAATAGCGATTGAATCTCATCTAGTACTTGAGGAATAACAATTCTATATTGGATTTTTGACGTTTCGGTTTTATTGGTAATCATTGCTGAAGTCATAGAGGAATCGACTTAAAATAAAAAATAGCGATTGATTCTCATCTAGTACTTGAGGAATAACCATTCTACATTGGAATTTTAACTTTTCGGTTTTTATTGGTAACCATTGCTGAAGACATGGAAGAATCGACTTAAAATCAAAAATAGCGATTGATTCTCATCTAATACTTGAGGAATAACAATTCTACATTAAATTTTTGACGCTTCGATTATTATTGGTATCCATCAAGCTTGAGTTGTTTACCAAAAAAGAATTTAGTCTTTTTGATTTTAAGTCGATTCTTCCACGTTATCAGTAGAGGTTGCCATTAATAGTCAAAACATCAAAAATGGAATGCAATAAGGTTATTTCGCTAGTATTAGATAAGAATCGATAGTTATTTTTGATTTTAAGTCGATTCCTCCATGTCTTCAGCAATGGATACCAATAATAATCGAAGCGTCAAAAATTTAATGTAGAATTGTTATTCCTCAAGTATTAGATGAGAATCGATCGCTATTTTTGATTTTAAGTCGATTCTTCCATGTCTTCAGCAATGGTTACCAATAAAAACCGAAAAGTTAAAATTCCAATGTAGAATGGTTATTCCTCGACTATTAAATGAGAATCGATCATTATTTTTGAATTAAAGTCAACATGAACTGCAAATTGCAAGTGATATCTGATTAATAATAAAGGAATAAACATATTAATATTCCAAATGAATTTGGATAAAGTTTAGCAACGATCCGTTGCAGTTTATTTATTTTTATTATATTACATAAAAAACGAATATAAAAAATAAATATACCTACACTATTCTTTTTTTTCGTTGTGTTAGAAGAGTAGAATAAAATTCAGGCCACACTGAAAGATATATTTCTCTATAGTATACATAAGGAGGAGGATGCGCTGTGGTTCATCTCACGTCTCACGAGATACAGTTAGACGATTCTATCTCTTTCTATCCCTCTCGCTCTTCTCGTATTCACACACACACACACACACACACAAACACACTCTCAAAAATTCAAACAGACATTTTTACTTTTTTTCAAATCATTCTTGAATCCTTTTATCTTGCCTTCCTTCCTAAAGTAACATTTTTCTACTTCATTAGAGTAGCTTAGAATAGATATGCGGGGACAGATTATTGAATTTTGTATGATCTTTCTGATATATATTTTTTTTTTTTTTTTTTTTTTTGTGCCTATGTTACCTCATATCTCCGCCAATTGTGAACCGATTTTGAAAAAAAAAATTTGCATTGGGTTCAGTCTACCTTCCGATTGGTCCCATTTTTTCATAGGTATTAGACCTTTTTTGTTAGCTTTGTTCAGGCCTACCTTCATTGTTTATGAACCGATTTCGATGATTCTTTTTTTATTGGAAAGGGGTATCTTAGAGATGGTGCCATATGAATTTGGTCAAGTTCTGATGATATGATCACTATTAATAACATCACTAAAAAGAGAAAAATAAAAATAATTTTTAAGAAAAAATAAAACCGACTTCAAAAAAATTAAATGCAACAAATAAAATACACTAAAAGGTATAAAATAATTATTAACTTATTTAGTTACAACTAAACTACGAAATTTTTAAGTGGGAGATAAATTTAATCTAAATTATCGCGCGGAGAATTTACCACTGCTCGAAGCCCTTAAAAACTTAGTAAATTGGACTATATCTAACTTTCTGAGATTTGGCTCGTGATCTCGGCTTCTTTTCCTTCTACCTTGTTCTTTTCACGATGGAGGGGCCAGCCCATACAGGCCTTTAGGGGATGGACCTTCTGGTGTATCTCCTTTCTCACATCAATATTATTAAAAAAAAAAATATATTAACATGAAATTACTTTTTTAAGTCGGTGCCAAACATATACACTTTTATGAATCGCATTGGCACCGAGTACAAAAAGTAATTTCATGTTAATATTTCGTAGTTTAGTTCTAACTAAATAAGTTAATAATTATTTTATACCTTTTAATGTATTTTATTTGTTGCATTTAATTTTTTTGAAGTCGGTTTTATTTTTTTCTTAAAAATTATTTTTTCAACCAAAAGTTCTGAATATAAATAGCACAATCTACAGTAAAACCTACGTTTATCCGGACCTCCGGATCGGATTGGTAGACATTTTTATTTTAATAAACATTCACATAGATTTAATTGAAAAGTTTTTGTTTTGCAGAGAGTAGTAGAGTTGTTGATTCATAAAGAGAAACAAAGAGGTTGTCCTCTGCTTGATGCAAATAATCACACACATTTATATATCGAAATTATATATCTGTATATTTAACTGGCTCCCATCTAAGTAAAGATCGAACATTTTCAATATCCATACGATATTGACCACATGAAAAATAATATTTATAATTAAAAAAGACTGATGATGGGGGCCAAGTCTTCGAAACTATAGTCTCAAACAAATAAATAATATATAATTTCGATATATATGTGTGAATGTTTATTTGCATCAAGCAGAGGACAACTTCTTTGTTTTTCGTTATGTTCACATAGATAATAATTGTGCGAAAAGTTATTTTATTTTTTTTAACGTATGTATTTTTTTAAACAATTCTATGTAATTTTGATGTAAACATCTTTTTTTATCGTAATAAATTCAAATTCTCTTATTTGTTTTGTTTTTTATTACCCATATATCTGGATTATCCGGATTTTCGATTATCCTGTTTGCCTTTGGTCCCAGTTAGTCCGGATAAACGCGATTCTACTGTAATTAGTTCTTCGTTTTGGCAATATAAACAAAAGCACCAGAAAAATCTTTATATGACTTGCTGTTCTAACGGGGATGTGGGAAGATAAACAGACACACAAATAAAATTTTAGTTAAAGGGGTTAGTTTTTTTTTTTTTTTTTTTATAAACCATTATATGAAACAATATTTGGCATAATAATATTAAATAACAGAAAATATGATTTATTTTATTGTTTGGTATTTATTTAATATAAACCATAGCGTATATTTGTTATTTACTTTTTCCTGAATTTTCTCATTGTAATATTTTGTCTGTGACAAATAATAGGTTTAAATTTAATCTTTAATTGTACTGGACCGAATTGATACTTGAGAAGGAAAGAAGTTGGTTAGATCTAGTTATCCCCAGCATGAAATTACGGGTCCGGGGCCCAAAATCTGAAGCGGGCCCCTTATTATGGAATAAGTATGTGTTTTTTATGAAGTGGAATAATAATTATATTTTAAAAAAACTAAAAAACACGGTTCTAAAAAGTACAAAACAATGTAATATGTACTAAAGTGTGGGGGCAGAAACATGTACTTTTAATTAATTTTGAAAAGTTTTTTGCTTTTTGATTAAGTACATTTACATTATTTTGTACTTTTTAGAAGCGTGTTTTTAGTTTTTTTAAAATATAATTTATTTTTTAATTTTTAGTCTTAATTATTTTTATAGAGAAAAGTTTGGCGAACCATGTTTCACCATATGGGTTTTCTTAGGATTTTTTTGAAATTTAGAGAGATTATGATTTAAATACTTCTCCATCGATTGGTGGCAAAACGAAATTGATGAACAAAATGGTTCCGGAGATATTAAATTCCAAAGATATAGTTTTTCAGACTCTTATGATACATTGCACTATACGGGATATCGGAAAGTTTACATATATATTTAATTATAATTAAGAAACTCTTCTTACCATTGTTATAAAAAACTAAACCAACATTAAACAATAATTAATACATTTTTTAAGAAAATTTTAATTCATATTTACAACACAGTTTCTGAGATAATAATGAATAAATAATGAAAAATGTATAATGAAAAATGTACACTAAAAACAAGCTGGCAACAACGCATTTATTTAACCTAAAAAGTGGGTTAACTTTAGTACTTTTTTTGACGTTTTTTCGCTTCAGCCATCTTCGCAACAGCTTTCAATCGCTTATTATGAACTATTTTGTTTTATAAATCTCCCTTTATAATGTACTTTATCTGACATTTCTATGATAAAATATATACAAGCTCTGACAATGTTGCCGGATTTGTTAAACGAGCACGAGATTGGCTTGTAGTGGTATATAAAAAGCAAACAGTTTTGGGCTAATGAATTATGAATCCTTATTGCCTGTTCTATATATTCTAGCATAAACTTTTTGCTAGTAATGTCGCGAAACAACTACCTTAACAGAATGAAATGTATTTATTTTTATTATTTTTAAATAATTTCATTTAAATTAAGTAGGTAAACAATTAATTTTGTAGAGAAATTTTTGCGGAATCTAACAGAATAAAAGTCACATTGATACATAGATAAATAAATAAATCTTTATTCCTCGACCTGCTTAGAGGCACAAGTCCTCGGTGGCTAGGTCCTCCATACATTAATACAATCTAGCTACAATACATTAACAAACATCAATATAAATTAACTACAACAATTTGGGGGGTCGGGTAGGCTAGGCGGTAGCATGTCAGCCAGTTAACCAAGAGGACCCGAGTTCGAATCCGACTCGAGGCATCCGGCTAAAATCTGACCCCCGAGGTAGAGACAAATTTAAATAAAATAATTAGTATCGTAAATGGCTTATGGCTAGAAAGGCCGAAAAGCCAAAAAAAAAAAAAAAAAAAAAAAATAGAAATGTATGCTCATTAACAAATAATATGAACATAGATTTCCATCAAAAGACAAAAAGAAATTTAAAAAAAATTCCACGCAAAAACCCGATACCAGGAGCAAGCGACGCATTAGCCACCCCGGCATTTGCCTTAAGTTGTTAAGGAAACCTGGTCAAAACCTTAACAAGGATGGTATGACCTCTCTCTACCTCAGCTAATCTCTGCTTGTGAGAACTAAATAAAATTTTGTACAACTCTAGGACTTTAGGACTTGACAAACATCATAATTGATTTAATCATAGAAGACATAGGACTATAATCTCAAGTAATAATAAATAGAGTGTTCCACAAATCAATGCCAGATCCTACAAATGAATGGAATAACTACATATTAATATCTGAATTAACTAATTTGTAGAAACCAGACCTATTTAAATTAATTCATTCTTCCCTAAATCCTTATATTCTAAATAACCATCTGAATCTTCCTCATAGCAATCACTGGTTCTAACACCTATACTTCTAGTCCCAACCCTGGATTGAGTACCCCTTTCAACCATATTATCAAAAAAAAAAAAAAAAAATTTACCTTAGCAGAGATTTCCTTAGATAAATAAATACATACATACATACATACGGGTGAAGCTAATATAAAGCGTGTAAAAAAATGACATGCCCGGGACCCTCGGGTGCACCTGGACCTCGGTGCCCTGGCCCCCTTATGGGGCTATGAGGTGGAGAGAATTCTCTGCATTCCATTATTTCGAATGTTTTCGAGTCGGAATGAATTTGGTTGCATTCGGGATTCTGCCTCTCTCCATCTGGCGTCTGCTATCAAGCTGGGCTGGCTGCTCGAGCCGTTGCCCTAGATGCAACAAGTTCGAGCCACGACCTTGGGCGTCGATTCTGGGTCAAGAAACAAGGTCAGCGGCGCTCGAGGGAGAACCCTCCTGCAGACAGATAGCAACTCCTCGCGACAACATCATCATCATTATCATCATCAACCTCATCTCGCAACTCAACCCTATCACCTGTTTTCTTCATTTTTAGCTGATTTCATTTCACTTCTATTCTTTTTCTTCATTAATAGGTTAACACTCAGAATGTTATATCGATTCTAACGGTTCGATGACTTGTCTCTTTAGAATACTTGAAAACGTCTTCAAAATTAGAGACCGAAACGTTGTGGAACAGAGGAATTTATTTTCTCAATTGGAGAAAAAAATCAAAATATGGGCAAAGGGCTCTTAATTTTCAAACTGATTGCATTGGGCTTAGCAATGCTTACTTGTCAATATTGACAAATACTGATGCCCAGGTATAATAAACATTGAGAAAGGGGGAAAGAATTGTAAAAAAGTAAAAAAGAAAAAAATTATTTTTTATTTTTATTTTTATATATTGTCATTTTAAATTCGAATTTTGTTATTCTTAATGTTTGTTAATTATTTTGAGAAATCTTTTAATTAAGAGATGTTTGTGAGGGGTCAGTGATCCTAATTAGATCAATGTCCTCATAATTATTATTATTATTAATTGAATGAAATTGAAATTTGCTATATTTGTACTTGAGACGTTGCGCATATCAAGTGAGAGCACGCCAAGATTTATGTACCATTTTGTAATTCATATAATTTTGTATATTATGATAAAATCCACAACAACTCTGCCTGCGGACAATTTATTTATAAAATTAATTGTGTCGCTAATACTGTAAGATATAATTTTGTAATTAACAAGTTTGGATTTTTTGTAAAAAATTTTATTGTATTTTTACATGTGTGCTCTATCGCTTTTTTCAGCTCTTGGGAACTGATGATGGCATTATTTAATTAAAGCCGAAACGTTTTCCATAATTGGGAGTTTTTTATTCAGCAGCGGCTACCCATTGGCAGAATCCCTCTCCATTACTTAATTATAAAAAAATCAAAAGCTTTTTCAAGACTCGGTACAATTTCGAAAATTTTAATTTTAGTGAAATGTCATTTTTTACTTTAAAATACAGGGTATGTTATGGTGCATGAAAAAAGTGTTTTTTTCCTTCTTTTTTTTTCGAAATATCTCAAAAACGGCTGAAACTATTTTGATTAAAAAATTGAGCGAAACCATGGCATTTCGGTCTACAAAAAAGCCCTAATAAGTAAACATCGAAAAAATTATATTTTTCGAGATATTAATTGTTTTGTCAAAATGTTTGTTAGTAAGTTAGTCTGGTTGTTAGTATGTGCTTTACCAAATTTTTGTGGACGAGTTAGCTCAAAAACTAGTGTGAATATCAAAACCAAATTTCGCACGTAGTTTTGGTGCTTTGATTTTTCGTTTATTGGGCCACGCAGGTGGGGGCCTCCACTAACAAGAAATATTTACATAGTCGGGTGAATTTAATTATAGGAGTATTTACATAATTATAGGAACATTTACATAATATATTTACAAATTTTTTTTCTTTATACAATTTCTAACGCATGGCGATTTCCCTATAAGTTCTCCTGTTGAAGCTATAAAAATTCATCAAAGATCAGCCTGAAGGTCATATCGCATAAAGTTCTCTGGGAAATTGCCAGGGCGACAAGGGGAGGCACCGCTTTATGCCACCACACTCCCTTCCACGAGAGTGTGATGAACTCTCACAGAACCCGAGCCCACCCCAAACCTTGCTGCAATGTTGCTCACCAGACTGGAGTTGCCCTTATAATAATTGATTAAGACCTGATTAGATTTTGGTGCATATCAACCAAAAATTAAAGGGGGTTGCGGGGGTGTTAAAAATTATAAATCTAGGCCATTTGAGCAAACTCAACCAAATTTTGTATACATAATCAGTGATGCCCAGAAGTCTAAAAATGAAAAATATAACCCCCCCCCTACATGATTATAAATAATTTTATTAATATTAAATATAATTGAGGGGCCAGGCTGTTTGGTAAAGTCAAGTGGGTGGCCACATCAGAACGTGTCAGTTTATTTTCTTCACTAATAAGTTAACACTCGGAATGTTATATAGATTCTAACGGTTCGATAACTTGAGTTGTCTCTTGCTCTATACTTGAAAACGTCTTCAGAATTAGAGACCGAAACGTTGTGGAACACAGGAATTTATTTTCTCAATTAGAGAAAAAAAAGCAAAAGCTATTTTAAAACTAGGTACACTTTCGCGAATTTTAAAATAGTGAATTGTCATTTTTGTGTAGAAACTTGACACAATAGGATGGTCCTTATTTTGGGTATTTTCGAATTTTTACGCTGACAGAGACTCATATAGTTCGAAATAAATAAAAAAAAATATTCCCTAAGTTTCAAGCCTATATCTCAATTATAACCTGTGCCCCGAGCGATGTAAGTTTCTCATCTAAATAACCTGGGGGTTTTTTAACCGACTTCAAAAAGGAGGAGGTTCTCTAGTCGACTGATTTTTTTTTTTTTTTTTGGCATTAAAATATCAATTTTTTATTCCGGCCAAAGTAATGGTTCAAAAAATTGAAGCTCTCTAAACTTTATCTTTATAATAATAGCTACCACTCAGAATTTTTATAGATTTTTAGCTATTATAATTTTGGAGTCTATAACTTACTAACACTAAGATATAGTAGTATTTTATCTAGCTGTTACTCCAAAATTATTATAGTTAAAAATGTGTAATAATTTTGATGGATAGCTACTATTATAAGGATAAAGTCTACAGACTTTCAAATTTTTTGAACTATTACTTTGGCCGGAATAAAAAATTGATATTTCAATGCCAAAAACCCCATTATATTTAGATGGGAAACTTAATCGCTGTGTAGCACTAGGGTAAAATTGAGATAGAGACTTGAAATTTGGGGATATTTTTTTATTTATTTCGAACCATATGAGCTTATGTCAGCGTAAATACTCGAAAATATCAAAAATAAGGAGCATTTTTATTATTGTCTGATAGGGCCTCCACCCTCCCTTTTAGCTCTTTCATCCTCTCTTATTATGATCTCATGATAGTAACTAGTAATTCGTGACACACATAACAATTCGTAAAAGCCAAGTTTTAGAAAAATAATTTCAATTAAAAATGTGAAATAAATGAATATAGATGGACAAGTAAAATGAAAAACATGCATTTTAATTGGAGTTACTATATTCTTTACTCATTTATTAAATTGATGATAGTGAACTTGGCAACACATTAGATCTCACTACTTTTTTTGGAAAACGGTTTTTATTAATCGAACTTTGCCTTTTTTTACACAAGTGTTTTTGTTGAGATAGACTCTTACATCGCTGGGGGTTATAATTGAGATAGAGACTTGAAACTTGGGAGATAAAGATAAGAGTAAATAAATATTTTATTTAATATGGATTTACTATGAGTTAAGGATACTGGGTCACTTATTTCACATTAAAATTAAAAAATTAAAAGATATAAATTTTTTTTTCCTTTTTCAATATATATATTTCGGGCTATCAACCCATCTTCAGGAAATACAGAAAGTTACTTTCAACCCATCTTCAGAAAATACAGAAAGTTACTTTCTGTATTTCCTGAAGATGGGTTGATAGCCCGAAATATATATATTGAAAAAGAAAAAAATTTTATATCTTTTAATTTTTTAATTTTAATGGAAATAAGCGACCCAGTATCTTTAACTCATAGTAAATCCATATTAAATAAAATATTTATTTACTCTTATCTTTATTAAAGATGTTTCACCTTGCACCAACACCACAATCTCTACCGATTACTTGGGAGATATTTTTTTTAATTTATTTCGAACCGTATGAGCTCTTGTCAGCGTAAAAATTCGAAAATACCCAAAATAAGGACCACCCTAATATGTACTTTATTGAATATCGACTAAAAAACTCGTTTTATCAACCAAATTTTAAATTCTAAAGTAAATTATTAAACATAAACTTAAGTAAGCCCCTGGTTTAGTAAAATTTTCCAATTTTTTTTTTTTTTTTTTTTTTTAATATATTATATTCTATCTATATTAAATAATTACATCAAATCGTGACGTCATACAGCCAGTCCGAATTTTCCCGACTCGGTTTCCTATCATCTAATTGGCTACCCCCACTCCTACACCATTTGATCGAAATTGCAAGTTCCGACAGGCAAGCCTAGTCCCGGCATGCGAGCTACAAACTTAACATCTCCCTCCCACCTTAACGCAATCTTGACCTATTTTCTCTTCAATTTTGTGGTAGTTTTTCTTTAAAATCGGTTATATTTTAATTTTTAAGCTAATTAATTATCTGAAGTGAAATTTTTAATAAATAATACCCTGGAACATGAAAACTCCAAAGGTAGGCGTCTATCTCTTAACCTGTGTAATCACATTTGAAAAAATGCTTGATTATTTTATTAAAAATAATTACAATTCTCTATAAAGAAAATCGAATATCGTTTAAAACAATTCGTAAAAATTTGAAAGATATGAAGCTTTATTGAAGAATATAGCTGCAGAGTTTCAATAAGCAACAACTAACTGTTTATATTTTTCAATTTTTTAATTGATAAAGGGAGAATTTCTCTCGAATCGCTTTGAATTTAATGAAACGTTTTTCGATTGCTTTTATAAAGAATCAAGGGGTGAACCGCGAGCTAATATCGTGTACACCTACTTCCACTTCCACTTTCATTTCCAAGTAGAAGACAATAGATGAAGGAGCATTATCTAATGTATTCCAAAATAATTCCAAAGATGGTGTACACATAATTCCAATCGCGGCTCACCCCTCGTAAAGAATTAATTGAATTTATTTTGTCTAATCATATGTATTTATTTGCTTGGAAAATGTTTCTTATAATTTGAGTTTATCTTTGATTTGTTTTGCACATTGTCTTTTTCTCTCATATATTCATAATTTTAATATTATATTAATTTATTATTTCTAAATTCCAGTGCCCGGTCGAATTCAGTGGCTAATCCAGGATTTCAAGCGAGTCTCTCTGAGTCAGCTTGAGCAGGTTTCTCAATGGCTCCCAATGTAAGTTTCTATTTTACTTATTTCCTCTAAACCTTAAGGGAGTTCGAGACTGCTTATCTATCTGCTTGATTTTCAAAAAAAAAATATTTTGTATTTCTGCAGAGTGACAACGTCTGCATACCAAATTTTTCAATAAAAAATTGTTAATAATGAGATTAATTTCAAATAAAAATCTTTGTTTTGTTAATATAAATAAAAAGAATATTGAGATAAATTTTTTCTCATTATAAAAACATTTATTTAACACAAAAACGATTTCAAGAAATAGAGTTGGAATTCTACACTAGGCACTGGTGCTTTTGTTATATTCTGTTGGCTGCAAATAACTTTTTATTTTTTACATTTATGAATAACTAATTAACTAGAATGTCAAATCTATTGAAAAATGTATCATTTGATTCATAAAAATTCAATAATTGATCTGTATAAATTTGTTGAAAATGGTATAATTTGTATAGAAGTTATAGCCCTTTTAAAAGCTCGGTCCATTTACTTCCATGTTAAAAGGACAATGTTCGATCATTTATTTCTCGGTAATGGGACAGACGATCAACTTCAAATTTCGGCAGTAAATATTTAATGTATCAATGATCCGATGGTAAAAATTTGAGAATTTTCTTATGAAAATGATAAACAGTCCCCAACCTCCTTAAGGGCCTCCTAGCACACTCCTTCTTTTAAGCCCTCCTTGCGTGTGCGAACTTGTTTAGCGCAGCCAAGACGCTAGAAACGTTACTTGATCTCTTAGTGCTAACCAGTCTACACAGGAAAGACTCTATGCTAAGACCTTTAGACCTAAGATTTCTCATATTAAATTAAAATAGTTTTAATATTAATTTGGATGTATATTGAATGTTCCTTATTATTCTAATAGACATTTAGTATTATGTTAGTTGTAAATCTTGCGATAGTAATTTCCGCACTCAGCCTGCCGGGCGATTGGGTAATTCTAACAGAATCTAATTTTCACAGATAGCATTATCACACTCCCCGAGAGATTTTTTTCTGAAAATTCTTATTTATATAATTTAATAAATTTATTTATTAAAAAATGAAACATTTTAAAGGATACTTTTTTCTTTGAATTTCGAATATCTAGGCCACTAGGGAAGATTTCGCTAATTAGATAAAAATAAAATCAATAAAAATTAATTTGTTATTTTTCATTCATGTTATTTTATAAATAGTCGACAGTACCCATCCGATCAACCCAATTTTTCAGTACATTTTCAATTGAGGTGATTGGATGGGGTACTTTCAAACCAGCCGTGGCAGTCATTTAAATGATGTGTTTCATTCTTAAATGAAAATGTCCAATCTTTCTAATAAACTCATAATTTTGAAAAAATATCCATTAGTTTTTTTTATAGCCGATTCAAATTCCAAACATTAGATGGGCCACCTTATATTTGAAAACTATTTGATCTCATAGATTTCGAGAGTTAAGCAACATGTTATCCGTTTAATTTTTGGATCAGCGATCTAAAAATGTCTTATGCTACTGGGCCATTTCAGCCACCCCAATTTTGTTCAATAATTAATTACTTCATATATATTATTAAATTTAAAATAAAAGAAATATTTAAAAACTCTTCCTTGAATTTCGAATATATTAACTCGGGAATAAATCTTAGGTATTTTAAATAAAATTAAAAAAAAAATATAAATATATATTTTTGAATCAAACTTTAATTGTACTTATACAATAATTAAAGCGAAGCTATCTAGTGCCCAACAAATTATTTTAGTTTACCATCAATAAATATTCGAACTTACTACTGCCCACCATTCACTTATCAAATTTCAATACTCTTTTCTTTTTAACCATCGATTTTCATCTAATACTAGAGATAAAACCATTCTATATTGATTTTTTGACATTTAGACCATTAGTGTTAACCATTTCTAACGACAAAAAGCAATCTTAAAATCAAAATTATCATGGTACCACTAATGGTCTAAACTTCAAAAATACATTGTGGATTGGTTGTTCCTCCAGTAGGTATTAGATGGGAATCGATAGCTGGGAAATTATTTCGGATCATAAATAAAAACAATCTAATTGAATTTTTAGATTGTATTGCCTAAAAACGGTAAAACATATTTGCTTTCATTTAATTAGGTTATATAATATATTTTTTTTGTTTTACGATAAAATATTATTATTATTCTTTTGGTTTTTGTAGATCTACTAGAGTTTGGAGGTTAATCCTCTTTGAAGAACTGTTTGGTCCCTAAGCTGTCTCATCCGTTTAGGACAATTGATGTACATATTTGGACATTTGACCACCCCGCCCGAGCATCCGAGCGCATTAATTTGCACCGAAAGTATGTATTCTCATTAATGCGGGGCGCAGAATCAATTCAATTAGTTTTCTTTAGGTCGATCTAGTGACATCTTAGAATTATTTCAAAATTTTCAATTTACTAGAAATATTTTTATGGTTAAATATATAATAGGGACGGGGAGTCGGGTTAGCCGAGCTGGCTAACGCGCTAGCCCCACTTCGGCATCGATCATGACGATGTTGGAGCGGAAGGCCGGGGTTCGATCCTGGCTAGCATATAAAAATTTCTATCCGCTAAATCTCGGCTCCACACTGACCCTACTAACACTTTACTGACGTGCTGTCTAAATGGGCTTTGTTCCCGGTAAAAATAAATAAATAAAAAAATATATATACTATAATAGGGACATATGGTTAGTTAGCTACTTAGATCATTAAAGGGCATTAGAATGCCTTCTTAGAACATAGGATGTTTTTATTTTTTCTTCTCTTTCAGACACAGGTTTTCATCATAATCCCTCATCTAGTATTTAGAAAATAGTAATTTTCAAAAATTCCAATAAGTATATTCATTTAAAAATAAATTAGATTTAATTTTTGTTTTAATTAAAGAAATTTAATTTTTTTTTTTAATTTTAAATTCAGATTTATTTTTTCCAAAGATAGTATGAATTAAAGTTTAAATTTCAAATAAGTTTATAAAATTTAAATAAATTATTATTATTATTATTTTGGTAAAATAAAAATTTGTTAATTTAGTAGATTAGGATTTTCAGTGGCCTTGAGCCACCTAGATTACCAATTGCATGACCATATAGTCCATGCATGCAAGCGAGCCTACCTTAAAAAATAGGAAGGAAGGAAGGATGTGGAAAGCTGAGCAATGGATTATGTTGATGTTGATGGGTGGTTTAGATTAGTGTAAGACTGTAAGTAAAACTCGATCTCGTGTCTTCTCGGGTCGATTTAGCTGTTAGGATATCTCTCTCTCTCTCTTCATTTAGGAACCACTCATCCATCATCCATTCCTACCCGACCACCGAGGGACATCGCTTTTTGATTAGTCAAATTATAATCAAAAAGGCTCAAAAAAGGTTTTCACTGTTTAGAAATTAGGAATCAATAGAATAGAAAGGTGTGTGGTTGGTCTAACGATGTTTAGTAATGTATGTGTCCAATAGATATAGAGAAAGTACTACTCTAATACCTACTAGGGAAGGGATTTCTTCTTTTCTTTTTTTCTTTCTCTTTGGTGTGCAGTTTGTCTATGTGTTTTATTTTCAGGTACAACAGACCCATACATTTATTAAACATTAAAACCACCAACCACAAGCATACCTTTATAGTTTAGGATCAGTTTATAATACTAAAAATCCGCGAATATATTTCCTCATAGAAGAGGAATTAGAATTTAGGGGGCAATTTTAGAGAAAAAAATATCTGCACCTTCGCCAACGATATAATTATAAGTGGGGGTTTAGGCCTTTTAATTTTTAATTACGGATTTTCCGATTTACTTATGTATAGGTTACAATAACAATTGTTCTACTCAGATATGAGTCTGGCTTAGGTGTTGTTGTAGACCCCATACAGTACGTGAATGTGCCGGTTTTTCGGGGTGCCCGGACATAGGTAGGCTTATTATTACTCTCCAGCTATCGAGAGGGCTCAGCTGTCTATGCAACCAATACTTGAGTGATCGGTTATATCCTCTATCTGAATGACTCTGTATTTTCTATAATTTTTCGAAAGACTATTTCATAGACTTTCACTTGGAAACCGATGGTACTGGATTGATCCGCTTGGTACGGGTGAGAGTCTTAGAGTGATGTGTCTATAGGGCTAGCTATGTTCGTCCCACAGGGTTTCTTTTTTTCAGCAGGGGCTCATTAATCTTTGAATCTTACGCTGTATTGCAAAGATCGTCAGACTATAGTAGGTTTCCCATCCTAATTTCAACCGATTCAAACTCTCCTCTTAGTTCGTTTCGAAATTAGGTGGACTTCGTAGGTGGGAGGAGAGATTTGGATTTGGTATTTATTGATAAGAAATCTTTTAAATGTTTCTTATCTTAGGTAACTTGTATGAGTGATGTGTTTTCCTCTTCTTTCTACTTAAAACTAAACTATCGGGTTTGGGCGCGTTTTCTCGTTTCGTCCGATCGTTCATGTTTTCGGTCTTAAATCCGTGATTAATCCATTTCGATTAGGATTTCTAGGCCATACTGAGCCCAACCATTTGTTATTTTACGTGTTCGCGGTCATCTCAAGAAAGAAGACTAGCTTGAAGAAAAAAGACCAGATTAGTTGACCATCTGAGCCATTTTAGATTTATGGTGTAGGTTAGAACATCAAGCCATCAGGGCGCAAACAAGTGGACTCTTCGGTTGGTATTTAGTTAATTCCCATTTTTTTTATTTCAAATTTGAATAAGGTAATAGTTTTTAATTTATTCATTTTTATATTTCAGATGAAGAAAGTATGGTTGGTTTGTGGGGGCTGAGCCTTATCTTCAGGTCTTTCTCGAATCGGAACTACGGTAGGCATTCTTATTTGATACTTGATAAATCTTTAATATAGATTATCATTTTTTATTTTATTTCATTCTCTTTTCTCTCATGCTGTTATAATGTTATTCTGGCTCTCATCCAAAACTACACATTTATTTTCTGTGAAGGGATGTAGTACCTACTAGAAAGCTGAAACATGGTATAAAGGTGCTTAAACTCATCAAAACAAACTATTTCTTTTTAAATTGAAAGTTTATTTTTCTCGAGATTAGCAGACATTTTATAAATTAAAGCAGTCAATAAAAGAGTGTGTCTTCTGCTGGAAAATTTAATCCTTTAATTTTTCTTTTTAATTTCTGCTTATTAGCTACAACCATTCAAGAACTGAAACTTGTCCAAAGATGCATTATTAAAAACTTTTGGGCAAAACCCTTTAATATAGATTCGATTTTTATTATTTTATTTATCTTTAAACCTAAAGATGGGGTTAGGTTGGTCGAGTGGGTAAAGTATATGGCTCGTAATCAAGCTAGCCCGTGTCCCGACTCTCGGCAATCCGACTTCAATCTGATCCCTACATATTTGAGAATAAACTAAAATATTATAGTATCGTAAAATGGCTAATGGTTCAATCCGAGAAAGCCAAAAAAAGATTTGAAACTAGAACGCCTAAAATCTAATCAATTTTCGATTCTAAATATTTACAAACATTTCGGCATTAGTACGAACTTTCCATACCTTCCGTTTTTAAATTACAATAGACATCGGAATCCAGACACACAGACGGACAGATAAAAATAAATCCCGTTTTAAAAAATAGTTCAATCAAATCAAAATAGCTTTGACGAAGTAAACACTACTCTCTCGTTGATTATGGATTGGTTCACGGTTAACAATTTGCTGCTTAACACAGGAAAGACCAAATGCATTAGATTCTCATTGTCGAACGTGGGGCGGGTCGATGCTGATCTGACATTGGGAGGGGAATCCCTTCATTATGTGGATTCTACGGAATTTTTGGGCATGAACTCCACTCCAGGTTGTAATGGAGTCCTCATATTGGGGATCTGGCAGCTAAGGTTGCTTCTGCGGCTTACGCTGTTAAAAAAATTAGGCATCTGACGAATGTCGATACGACTCGCTTAGTATACCATAGCTACTTCTACAGTGTGATGTCCTATGGTATTTTAATTTGCGGACAGGCAACTGATATCGACACGATATTTATTATTCAAAAGAGAGCCATTAGAGCTATATATAATTTGGATCCACAAATGTCTCTTAGGGAAAAAATTTAGGGAGATAAATATTCTGACAGTGGCATCCCAATACATTTACTAATTCTTGGTATATGTGCAGAAGAATATTACTGAGTTCGCAAAGATTACATGCATGAATTCAATACTAGATTCAAGAATAAACTCGCCATCCCGAGGTTTCGTTTACAAAAAGTAAACGCTTTATTCATGGGTCAAGGTGTGCGCTTTTACAACAAAATTCCGGAGGAAATTACTAGTTTAGCTCTAAATAAATTTAAATCCTCCATTACTAAAAAAGGCATATTATCGGATTGGCGAGTTTTTAGAGGACGATCACGCCTGGACTTGATTTCTGACATATTCTCGACAGGATTGCTTTGTATATTTGTTTTATTTGTTTGTTTGGTTTATTTATTTATTTGTTTTGTTTATTTATATATTTTATTCTATTTATTTGTTTATTTATTGTTTTATTTTTTAAATCATGACTTTCATCAAGCGCTCCTCGTGGAGCCTATGATGAAAAAAACACAAACACAAAATGATTTTCCTGCAAATTTTAAAAATTTTAAATTTTCGAGTAAATTCAATAGTCCGGCCAAGCGTACCTAGTAATAAATAATTTGGCTCCTAATTAAATACTACTGTACTGTTTAAATATTTTGAAGAAATATATACTATTATATTAGACAAATTGATTTTTTAAACTGAAAGTTTCAATTATTTTCGTTAAGCAATTTGAACCGCGAAAGTTAAATAAAATGATAAATATATATGTATCTATATATTTATACTAAATAAACAATTTCCTATGTTAATTCTACATTAAGCAAATTATTTTATTATTTTTGAAAAGGAAAAATAAATAGAGCATCCGACGGGTTTCGAACCCGTGTCTCTCTCCTTTACGCGAAGAGCGGCTTAACCAACTAGCCCACAGATTCTCCCGCCGAATAAGCTCTTAAGTTGGAATGTAATTTCAAAAAAAAATATATAGATACATATATATTTATCATATTATTTAACTTTTCGCGGTTCAAATTGCTATACTATTATATTATAATTTTTTTTCATTTGGTTCTTGATTAACCCATTTCGTAAGAATGAATGATAAATATTTTCATTTGAATAATAATATCTAAGCCTAATTCTTTAATTTCGAAGGTTGAGGAATTTTTCCCGTGTGTCTGCAATTAGCGAAGAATTACCACGCCATTCATTACCTATAAAATTCATTCAAGAATATAATATATTCGCTAATGTGTTTCTTTGATAAATACAAGGTGTTTCAGTCTTGAAATACACATTTCTATTATATTTAACAACGTGAGGAGTTCAACATAGAAACTTTGTTAATTGTTTCGGATGCTTTTGATGTACGTCTATTTATAAATTAATCCACGTGCCATTGAGACACTGACTTAGTTTCTCACACTTAAATATTATTATTATTATTTATACTCTGAAGAAAAAACATCTAATTAATATTAATTTGATAAATTTAATTATATACATATATTCCAGCTGTAAATGCGAGTATCATCTTAACAAATTACAGATGTTCATTAGAGGACCAAATTAATTATTGGTACAATTTTATCTCTAGAAGTGAAAAATTTTAATCAAACAAGTACGAGTGGGATTCAAGTACCGAAGATTCGTATTTTTTATCCGCCTTTTAAATTAATTATTTTATAACATTGAAGGAGACAATAAAAGAGTGTCTTCTGCTTGAATTATAAATTTTTAATTTATTTTAAATATAAAGTTTTTGTGCCGAGAGTAGCAGAATTTTTATATATTGAAGGAGACAATAAAAGTGTGTCTTCTGCTGGAATTATACATTTTATTTATTTATAACGAGACTATAGTTTCGAGGGCTTTGTCCTCTTCATCAGTCTATTACATAAATTAATTCCTGTGAATCCATTGTAATAGACTGATGAAGAGGGTAAAGCCCTCGAAACTATAGTCTCCTTATAAATAAACAAAATTTATAATTCCAGCAAAAGACACACTCTTTTATTGTCTCCTTCAATTTTAATTTATTTATAACGAGACTATAGTTACATATATTATACATGCATTAATTCCTGTGAATCAATTGTAATAGACTGATGAAGAGTGCAAAGCTTTCGAAACTATAGACTCGATATACATAAATTAAAAATTTATAATTCCAGTAGAAGACACTCAATATTATTGTCTCCTTCAATATATATAAATTCTGCTAATCTCGGCAAAAAGAAACTTTCGATTTAATTTATAATAAAATTCTTTCAGAACTTAATTTTTAAATTATTTTTAAATTGAAAGGTTTTTATAGTCCCAAACTAATAAAAGATAATAATTTTATTTAATTATTATTATTTATTTTATTAATTCACTAGACCGCGAAATTTTACAAATAAAAATTAAATCATTTATTATAAAATTCTTCCAGAACTCAAGTGACATAATTTCTTTTAAATTATTTTTAAATTGAAAGGTTTTTATAATCACAAACTAATATAAAAGGCAATAATTTTATTTAATTATTAATAAAATAAATAATATTAATTAAATAAAATTATTGTCTTTTATTAGTTCGTGACTATAAAAACCTTCCAATTTAAAAATAATTTAATTTATTTTGTAGCAACCTATATCCGAACGTACATTATTTACTTGGATTGTTTCTTAAATTTCCAGATCTACTAAGGTCGTAATAAAATAAAAAATTTTAAGAAAAAAATAAAACCGACTTCAAAAAATTTAAATGCAACAAATAAAATACACTAAAAGGTACAAAATAATTATTATCTTATTTAGTTACAACTAAACGACGAAATATTAACATGAAATTACTTTTTGAAGTCGGTGCCAAACAAACTATACCTATAAGCGAGCGTACCCACCAAACGTACTAAGTAAGATCCGTCAAGTGCGATTCATAAAAGGTATATGTTTGGCACCGACTTAAAAAGTAATTTCATGTTAATATTTCGTGGTTTAGTTGTAACTAAATAAGATAATAATTATTTTGTACCTTTTAGTCTATTTTATTTGTTGCATTTAATTTTTTTGAAGTCAGTTTTATTTTTTCTTAAAAATATTTTTATTTTTCTCTTTTTAGTGATGTTATTAATAGTGATCATATCATCAGAACTTGACCAAATTAATATTGCACCATCCCTAAGATACCCCTTTCCAATAAAAGTAATACAAATGATTATTTACAGTGGCCTAAACATAATATATTATTAATTATTATATAAATTGAAAGTTTTTGTGCCGAGGGTAGCGGAATTTTTATATATTGAAGGAGACAATAAAAGAGTGTGTCTTCTGCTGGAATTATAAATTTTATTTATTTATATCGAGACTATAGTTTCGAGGGCTTTGCCCTCTTCATCAGCTCTATTACAATTGATACACAGAAATTAATTTATAAATAGAAATAGTCTCGTATAAATAAATAAAATTTATAATTCCACTAACTTGTCGAGGATACATATATATTCTCAAGAAATGGGTCTCCTTTTTGATTTTGTAAAAACATAACACATATTATTTAAAATAAATTGACACATTATGATGTGGCCATTCACTTGACTTTATCATACACTTCTGGTTGAGTTTGGTATAAGCGCCTTTGTTGACCCCCGCCCCCCCCATTTTGGGGGATTTGTTTTTGCATTTTTAGTGTTCTAGGGGTCCACTGATTATATATACAAAATTTGGTTGAGTTTTCTCAAATGGCCTAGATTTTTATTTTTTATCCCCCCTCCCTAATTTTGACGCTAGAAAAAAAATATTTTCTTTATTTTAGGTTCATTTTATAGTATATTTCATTTTTCTTGTTTTTTTAGTTTGAAAATCTTATAATTTTAAATTTTATCCCCCCCCCTCCACCTCTTAATTTTGGGTCGATATGCACAAAATCTTAATCTCAATGCACCAAAACTACGCGTGGAATTTAGTTCTGATATTCACACTAGTTTTTGAGCTAGCTCGTCCACAAAATTTGGTAACGCACAGACTAACAGACATTTTGACAAAACAGTTATTATCTCAAAAAATATCATTTTTTCGATGTTTACTTATTGGAGCTTTTTTGTAGACCGAAATTCCATGGTTTCGCCTAATTTTTTTTATCAAAATAGTTCAGCGGTTTTTGAGATATTTCAAAAAATTAAGCAAAAAAACACTTTTTTCATGCACAATTACATTACTTGACCATACCCTGTATGAGTAAAGTAAAAACATAACACTAATATAAATTGGTAGTAACGTCCTATTAATAATTACTGTGTTATGTTTTTACAATGGAAAAAATGAGAACCATTTCTTGAGAATATATCCTCGAATAGTATATAATAACTAATATTAAAAAATCTTATTAATATAAAATATTATCCCAAAAATGAACCCAGCTACTAAGGTTTTAAATTTAATTAGTTTAAGATTATTAAAAGACTTTTCTAATTTAATATTTCTCTTAATCGACGAATAACGGTATTGATGAATAAATATTTAACCCCTTCGCTTCCCAGGGGTTCACATCTGGTGAGACGCGGGTGGCGTCCACGGAAGCCCGAGATGAGTCTGACTCTTTACTTCCTTTCCCATGACTCGTCTTTTGTCCCTAACAGGTCTTTCCAAGCCAACACTTTAAATTAAAACCTTTACACCGGCAGGCTCCACATGCAAGGCAAGAGTATTGAATTAACTCGATTTCTTTTTACTTTAACATTTATATTCATAGAATATAATGTGGAAGTATTGCGATGGCCTGTCTGGGCCCTGACTCTTTGAGATCTTGTAAATATAAAATATGTATATGGTACAGGGTGGTGACTTGGCCGACGCGGCATAGCGATTACAATGTTAATTTTTGAATGTGCATTTATTTGCTCACCTAATTATTTTAGAGTTTCCCATTCTTATAGGTTTTTTGTAGAGAAAAAAATACTGAATCCGAACATATTTTTGATTTCAAATTTTGAAATTTCAGAACCGTAATAATCAACATTATAAATAATTGTATTTTAACAAAAATCACTGAGGCCACGGAATTATTAAAACAAACAAGGCATTTTTATTTGTTGTTTCTATTTGACGTTTAATAGTGATGTCTTTAGTGATTATTTTAGAGCATAATTAGAATACAAAAAACTGAGCAGAATTAAAATTCTAAAAAAGATCAGATTTTGTCTAATTCATAATTTAATTTTACGAAAGGTTGGGCCATTGTTTAGTGGTAAATGGTGGTTTATTCGAAGATTTGCTATGATTGTTATTTTTTGTTATAATTTTATGGATTTGTTATTTATGTTAAAAAATTAAATTCTGTTTACCTTACTAATTTTATTGTTTTAATTACGTTTAAAAATATTACTTATAATTTCGTTGATTATTCTTATGAAAATTTAAAAGCTCGTTCTAAACTTCATCTACGTGAATCTACTATTTTTATTTATCAATGACGAATACAAAACTCAGCCCATTCAAATTTAACGAGTTTCTCATTATGGTAATCAATAAATTCTAATAAGAACTGATTTTAAAAAGTTCAAATATAAGACTTAGAAACAACAAATGAAAAATACCTTGTTTGTTTTATTAATTCCATGGCCTCAGTGATTTTTGAAAAAATACAATTATTTATAATGTTGATTATTACGGTTCTGAAATTTCAAAATTTGAAAACAAAAATATGTTCGGGTTCAGTATTTTTTCTCTACAAAAAAACCTATATGAACTTTAACTCTAAAATAATTAGGGGAGCAAATAAATGCACATTCAAAAATTAACATTGCAATCGCTATGCTGCGTCGGCAAAGTCACCACCCGGAATATAAAAAAGTTAATTTCATTTTGTAACTCTAAGTCAGTGTTTCTCAACCCTTTGTAGAGCGAGGAGCCCTAGAGCACTCATATTTATTTCTGATCGAACCCCCTTAACACTAAAATATGAGATGTTTAATTTTTCGTAAAAATATCAACATCATGCTACTTTTATAGCTTCCAAATATATGTAACATACCGTCGCAAATGACGGTGTTGCCAAATTTTAAAAATTTGCTAGATTTTGAAATTGGGTACAAAAAACGTGGATTTTAAATTATAATACCTAACATTTTAATTTTAATGAATAATATTATTATTAAATTTTTTTGGTAATGTCATTGGGATACCGATATCGTCGCCTTAGAGTGTAAACCTGATAACTCGTATTTTTTATCATATATGACATATTAATACCGTTCCAAAAAAAAGAGATGCAGCATCATCCAAGTAAAACTGGTACTTAAAATTACGATCGTAAGTTGTAGAAAAAAAGTTGAAAAATAGTTTCTTTCCATAACAACAATATTAAATTTTGTTTGTTTTTTCTCTGCCCTGTAATATTTACATGTTGTTAGCAGGTTTACACTCTAAGGCGACGATATGCTCCTTTCGTATCGGACGGGTTTTTTTTTTACATATTCAATGTATATACTCATAAATAATTTTCTCATCTATTTGAAAAGCAATATTATTTCAAACCATTTGATTATTTATGTCCATCGATTAAATTAATAAGTAGTTGTAGCGAAGTATTATTATTGTCCTTATTTCTCTACCAGAACTTATTAATTATTTCAAACGTCATTAATATCAAAATAATAATAAAACAATTTAAATGATGTTTTCATTTTTGTTACTAATGCAACGTTATCGTTGTATTATAGAAGTTAAGGAAATTTAAAGCAACAAAAATCCTATCACTGAGACAATAATAGTGATGTGCATAGCATTCTTAAGTATCATTGGTTTTATTTGACTATAAGGTAATACTTAGACTCGAAATGTAGTATTTTTTCTTTACATGACAAATTTTTTGAGGGGTGTTTGTTTTTCAATTTTTTTTTATTGACCTCTAGGTGCGGGGAACCCCAAATTTCCCTTTGTGGAACCCAGGTTGAGAATTACTGTTCTAGGTGGAAGGAATCGATGCGTTTTTTTTATTTTCTCAAAAACGGATGTAACGATTTTTTTTAAATTGGTGTACCTACTCATCGAGTTTCCTGAGTTATTAGTCGTGTATAAATTTTAGTCCGAATGAAATAAAGAAAGAGGGTGTAAATTAGGAGTGTCGCGATGATTTCAAATAAGTTAAAATGTGAAAGTCGTGTGGTGAACACACCAGTTGATTTATTTATCTAATTTATTTAGTATATTGATATAGAGAAATATCTAAATTATTATTGGAATGTTTATTTTTTGGAATCTTAATAAAATTAATTTATGTCAAGCTTGGGAGTGAATTATTCCAGCGATCCGATTTATCTCATTATAAAAATTATCGATAGGATGTGCGCACACTTGTATTTTTCTGCTTATCCCGCCGTTGATTACAAGCTCAGACAAGTTTTTCAAATTATTTTTTTCCACATTTTTTAAGTCAATTGGTTTTACTAAATACCCCAGGAGACTGTCTAGTTCCTTTATACAATCTACTCGTGCCCATATCCTGGCAAGGCTATTTCTAATAAAAAATTATTTTATTAAATTTTTATTCTAAATTACCCTTATTTTTTTTGCATAGTAGCCAAATAAAAATATCTACACTTTACAGCTAATCTGAGTATAGTAAAACCCCCTGGTTTTCATTGGGAGTTGCCTTCTCCTAAGAAAGTTCTTTGACTTCTTATTAAAAAAAATTTGGAACTAATATATATTTCATTCATGCATGGGATGTAAACTTTCCCTCTGATTCAATTTCTCATCAGTTCATAAAAATTTATTAAGGAATTATATTAAAGTCCTAATCAGAATTATTAAATAATAGAATTTTTGGCAGATTTTAAATAAAATAGAATCGGAATTTAATCTAAAATAAGAGAGAAAAACACTTTTAAAACAAGAAATTTTCAATTTCAAAGCTTAGATTGCAACAATGGACATTTTTTAATTCAAATTTATCTAGATACACGGCAGTGTGTCAGCCAAGTTCGGAAAAACGGGCGACGCACCGGCCATGTGTATATTTACACGAACCATTTCAAGCTACTTTCGACCCCCCATAACTCAAAAACTATTAGACCTACACACTTGAAAGTTTGTATGTCTAATAAGGAACACCTAGAATCCCAAATTTCATGAATAAACCTATTATAGTTCTTGAGTTATTAAGCTCTGAAAAGTGCTATTTTAACACTGACTCAGTGACTGACATATCAAAAACCTAGAGTACTTCGGCTGATCCTAGAATTCTGAAATTTTGCATTCTGGTAGAGTTTGGGCTACAATTAAAGGAAAAAATCGAAAAAGCTGAACTTTTTCTTTTTCAGGACCTAAAATGAAGAAGTGAAATTTATTATAGACTTAATTAACATATAGTAAAAATACAATCAAGCTAGAATGCTGAAATTTGGCATACTGGTAAAGCTTGGCACATTAATAAAGGAAGAAATTGAAAAACCAAAACTTTCCCTTCTTCGAGGCCCTAAATGAAGGGCTGAAATTTATGAAAAACCGACCGGGTTTTTAACAGATATTTTATTTATGAGAAATATTTAATCATTATTAATATAAATGTTTAAATGTAATTATTTAGATAAAGGATAAAACTTTTCAAAAATTAATGATATCTGTCCAAAAACATAAATGTGAAAAAGGGGTCAAGTTCGGTACAAACGGCTTCGCTGACAAAAGAGTTGAGATCTAAAAGGGTACCAAGTTCCATAGCAGTAGCTTAAATCATAGCTTAGTGATGAACAATTCAATTTATTTGATTTAAAAGAAAATTTGTTACTTTCTTTGATATTAAATTTATAACTTGGCAAGTTTTATATCCAACTAAATTGTTTCTAGTATAAAATAGAACAACTATAGTAAACCTAAATTTTATTCTTGTATTAAATATCATCACGTTAAACGTAATGTATTGACTATTATAAATTGCCAAGTTATAAATTTAATATCAAAGAACGTAACAAATTTTCTTTTAATCAATTAAAGAACGTTGTACATTCCTATATCTATGTAAATTTAAGCTTGGTACCCGTTTAGATCTCAACTCTTTTGTCGGCGAAGCCGTTTGTACCGAAAATAGGCCCTTTTTCGCATTTATGTTTTTGGACAGATTTTACTATACCTACATGGTTTTATTGTAGCACAAGCGCCGGGAATTCTCTCAATTTTTTTTTCTCTTTTTATCAAAATAGTTTTAGGCTTTTTTGAGATGTTTCAAAAAAGTTAAGCAAAAAAAAACTTTTTCTATGCACTTCAGCATCCCGGCCAGTATAGAAAAGTAAAAATTATAATTCTCTCGCTAAGAGGAGTTAAAAAAAATTGTATATATATTATAAAATAAAAAAAGTTTTTTAAGTTTTGTAAACTTGTTAAAAGTAGCCTGATTTATAAATGAATAATGAAACATGTCGAACCAATTACCTAGTAAATAAATAAATGAATAATAATAGTCCAGGCAAATTACGTGAAAAAATGGCATAAACATGAAATAATCCTGGTAAATATTTTATTGCTGGAATACCTTTATTGGTACTCCAATATTTCTAACCCTAAGTTTTCTTCCAAATATGTGTTGTGGAAATTTTTCTACTCGCCTCAAAATGAAAAAATTTTCGTCATGGAAAATGCTGGATATCTATAAATCTAAGAATTTAAACAAAAAAGTGGTCCAAGTAAACGTTCAAGTCAACAAAATTTCCTAGACAATGAGATATGAATCAGGTATCTAGGATTTTTTGCAAAAAAACTGCAAACTTCAACCTCATTGCGGTACGGGTTACCATTATCCAAATAAGATGAAACTTTGTTTAAATTGTAGCAAATTTAATCTAGTTTAAAAATGTATAGAGTGATCTTTGTCAAAAACGTGCTCTTTCATGGTCAAAATGGGGAAAAATCGAAAAAAGTACGAGTTTTAGGGATATTCAAAAGTGATCCCGGCGGCTGTTTTTTGACAGGCGCTAGTACCGATTCTACTGAACCTAAATAGATGAAAATGTTATCATTTTAAAGAGCTTTAATTTATCTAATAGATATATTTTTGATTTGATAGGCCGTTTTAGAGTGATTCAAGAAAAACTGAAAAAACTCGGGTAGTAATATGGAGTACCATTAATGGTATTCCAGCAATAAAATCTTTACTGGGAATTATTTCCTATTAAAATCCTAATTTTCCTGGGCTATAATATCAAATCCAAAGAGGAGGCAATCTTCCTGCGTGTGTTAATGTTCTCGAGTAGAAATTATGAAAACCTAGATATGCCACTGTATACCAATATGAGGATTTGTGGAAGATTAAGTTTAATTTTTTGTTTTGTTTTATCTACAATTTTAACTTTTACCTATTCTCAGACGATATATTAATATATAATTTGTATAAATGATTTGTGATTTTACGGATGGCACCATCTGTTCTAATGAAATGGCAAGGATGAGTGTTTCGATGTGGCCCTGTTTCGCTAGATCTGGTTGCTTTTCGGGGCTGTCCCACTGGGCCACTTGTTTGGCTTCGCTTGCCGACGTTTTATTCACTCTTTGCACACGACTATTACTATTACTACTACTGCTGTTACTACTACAGCAACAACAACAACTCGACTGTCACAGTGCAGCTTTCTTTCTCTCAGAAATGTAGGTTCCCGAAATGAGGTTTGTGTTTCTGTGTTGATGCATATACAGGTGTGCACGTGTATTGTATGCAAGTGTGTGTGTGTGTCAGACAACTTTGATAATGATAAAACTCAATTCGTATAATCTGCATAATAAAACCTTTATATAGTTTTCAAGTTTAATCGTTTTCCGAATTAGAATATTTATTATTATTTTTATTATTTTAATTTTGATGAATTAAACTACTATATTTTTTAAATTATAATAGGATATATGTTTTTTTATTTGTTCAGGCGTGTATACAAGAAAATTAGTTAGATTAAATTTAATATGAAATCTATAACCTAATAAATTTGGCAAAAAACTGCAAACTTCAACCTTATTGCGATACCGGTTACCATTATCCAATTAAGATAAAACTTTGCTTACATTGTAGCAAATTTAATCTAGTTTAAGAATGTATATGGGAGATCTTTGTCGAAAACGTTGTCAAAATGGGGAAAAATCGAAAAAAGTACGAGTTTTAGGGATAATTCAAAAGTGATCCCGGGGCTGTTTTTGGACAGGCACTAGTACCGGTTATAATTAACGTAAATAAATGAAATTGTTATCATTTTTAGCGTAATTTAAAGAGCTTTAATTTATCTAATAAATATCTTTTTGATTTGATAAGCCGTTTTAGAGTTATTCAAGAAAAACTGAAAAAACTCGGAAATTTTTTCATTTTGAGGTGCGTAGAAAAGTTTTCACAACAGAGATTTGGGGGAAACTTAGGGTAGTAATATTGGAGTACCAATAAAGGTATTCCCGGCAATAAAATGATTGCCGGGAATTATTTCCTGTTTATGCCATTTTTCACGTAATTTGCCTGGACTTATAATATTTATAAAAAAATATATTTTATATTACCATTTATTATAGTGACAATGGTACATTAAATATTAGAAAAAAAAAATATAAAGAAAAATAGAAAAAATAATTTAAGGAAAATTAATGTCTGGTGTAAAAACGTCAATGAACTGTTGTTTATCGAATTTTCAAATTATTTTTTGTAAAATATACATAATTGAAAATATTTTTCATTTAATTATGTAAATTTTCGATCTTTGAAATAAGTAATAAAATTTTTAGAAAATTAATTAAATTAGTATTCTATTCTATAACATGAAATGTGATTGGTAGAGAATTATAATTATTTTCGATTAATTTACAACAAATTATTATTATCTTACCTTACCAGACGAAGTACTTGCGCCAAATTTTGTAAAGTTATTCTATAAAATCATACGGATTAAATAGAATAAAATTCAGATGGTCTAAATGAGAGGTTTAAAAATCAAAATAATTCAATCTTTACTCATTGAATAAATGACAAAAATATGCGAAAAAATATATATACATTAAAACCACTAAATAATAAAGCATTAATATAGCGACATGAATTGTTTAAGAAACGTTATCATTATTAAGAATTTTGCTGGCTTGGTGTGTACTGGATATATTAAATTTTTATTGTTAAGGATAAATAAATTGAATTGCTTCTTTCAGTAACTTATTTTATTATTCAAATGGTTAATCCAAATATTTCGAGAGGGCTCTCGGCATCTCTTCCTCAGTGGAAACCACTACCCCACCAATGTGCCGACCCCATCAGCTTGTACAGAACATTGATAAAAGCTTGACTATGTATGTATATGTGTATGTGTGTTGTTGTGTAGTCAAGCTTTTATCAATGTTCTGTACAAACTGATGGGGTCGGCACATTGGTGGGGTAGTGGCTCCACTGAGGAAGAGATGCCGAGAGCATCCTCGAAATATTTGGATTAACCATTTGAATAATAAAATAAGTTACTGAAAGAAGCAATTCAATTTATTTATCCTTAACAATAAAAAGTTATTATTATTTTTTTTTTAATAAATCTAAATTTACTTTTATCCAAAAATAATAAACATGTATATGTATCTCTACAAGAGAACAAATTATCCAATCTTATTTCATTACTTCATACTTAAATAATGCACATTGAGAAGAAGAATGTGCCTACTCAAAAATGATCAATTTTAGTTAGTCTATAGTGCAAAGTTTTTAGGATATACTTTTTCAATGGTAAAGTGTTGCAAGTCAAAAAACACTTTATTTTGTTATTTATTTTTTTAATTATTTGTATTCCTTTGACAAATTTTCTACATATCTACTTCTTTGAAAAAAAAGTGCCCACTTAAAATGGAACCAACAGTCTAGTCCTATCTTACCTGTGATTTGGCCAATATAAAAACATTTCTATTTAGATCCCTTAATATCAAAGTTATATTTTACTTTACCATACAGGGTATAATCAAGTATTGTGATCGTGCATGAAAAAAGTGTTTTTTTCCTTCTTTTTTTCGAAATATCTCAAAAACGGCTGAAACTATTTTGATTAAAAAAAATTGAGCGAATCCATAGCATTTCGCTCTACAAAAAGCTCTAATAAGTGAACATCGAAAAAATTATATTTTTCGAGATAATAATTGTTTTGTCAAAATGTCTCTTAGACTGTCTGTTAGTTAGTCTGTGCGTTACCAAATTTTTGTGGACGAGCTAGCTCAAAAACTAGTGTGAATATCGAAACCAAATTTCACAGGTAGTTTTGGTCCATTGAGATTAAAGAGCTGATTAGATTTTGGTGCATATCGACCCAAAATTAAGGGGGTGGAAGGGGGGGGGTTAAAAATTAAAAATCTAGTCCATTTGAGCAAACTCAGCCAAATTTTGTATACATAATCAGTGGACCCCCAGAAGTCTAAAAATGCAAAAACTAACCGCCTAAAATGGGGGGGGTCAAAAAATGAAAATCTTAGCCATTTACCAAACTCAACCAAATTTTGTATACATAATCAGTGGGACACCAGAAGTCTAAAAATGCAAAAACTAACCCCCCTTACATGATTATAAATAATTTTAGGGGCCAGATTGTATGGTAAAGTCAAGTGGATGGCCACATTAGAACACGTCAGCTTATTTATTTACAAATTTTACATTTAGATTAATATGTATTTAAAAAAATATCCTTCCTATAATATGATAATCTTTTATTTAAAAAATTTTCTTCTCAAAGTGCATTTTTATAAAATGTAAAAATTAAACATATTGATAATTTCATTGATCAATTAGCTACTTAGCATATAAATATCATCGTATATATGACTATATGTTGAGTAGCTCTTGAATTTTTTTCTAATCTACCTAAGCCTTAACGGCACAAGAACGAACAAAAAAACAATGAGAAGGCAAACGTCAGCTGTTTTAATAAACTTGATATCTAGCTGAGATGATTTTTTATTTTTAAACAATTTGAAAAGTCTTAGACATAAAATATCTTACCATATTTTTACAATTTTTTCTTTGCTTTTTCTTAAGTGAATTTATCACTTTGACCAGGCAATATGTATGTATATGTTAGATTTTGCTATATTTTTTTTATTATGTTTTTAGAAATAAAAAATGACACCCAGCCACACAAATTTCATTTTCTAAAACTTGTAAAGACATCTTTTCAGTAAAATTATAAAGAATTGTAAAAATCCCTTTGTAAATAAATGCTGTAGAAATTTTAAGAAAAATTATACCTATATGCATATATTCAGTACTATTTTTTAATAATGACGATTTGAGAGTTTTAATCAGCATCCTCAAAACCCTCTCATTTTTTAAGCCACTATTTATTTCTTTTCCGAAATTTTTTGCCAGATGAATTTTATAATATTTACGAGTGTTTTGTCCGGGTAAAAATAAATATCATATATTTTTTATTAATATCAATATTCAACAAATTACTAGTTTGTTTAAGCTAGTTTTTGACTATTACGTTAATTACTAATTACTGCTGAGTGATTAAAACTCTAATATTTTTTTTTAATTAAGCATGAGTTTTTGGAAGAATATGTTAAATTTATAAATAGTATGCTCGGGACTTGAATTTCACTCCCCTGAAAAACTCAAAGTATATTAAGAAACAAGTAAATCACACAAATTTCATTTTCTAAAACTATATAGTAGTTTGAAACATTGTGCTACTAGGGTTATTATAAAGACAACTTCACAATAACATAAAAAATGTAATAATACGAATCTAGATATAAAATCTGTAGAGATTTTCTTTATATTATTTTGAAAAACTGAGTATCATTAACTGAAGATATAACAAATAATTTTCTGTTAAAATAATTGTATCAAGCGGTATTCGTTTTGTTTGAAAAATGTTAAAAGTTAGGTGGTTTTCATTTTTTCTCTCATCGCATGGCAAGATGCGACTTAGCAACATCGCACTAAAATCACTCAATTTTTCCATTTCTAAAAAACCTCTGCAGCTGGTGCATTTGAGATTTTTAGCTGATTCTACTCAAGCTATCTACACTGTCCTCATCTGGAATTTTTCATTGAGCTGTTTCATGAAGTGTTTTTTTTATTCGGCAAGAATGCAATGTTGCCAGATCCAAGAAACGTCGCAGTGAAAATATTTTTTGCCTTTTCTGCTCATGTGAGACTAGGGTAAAAAGCGAACTGCAATCTGAACTATATTAAGGAACGTCCTTAAGCAATTCAAATAAATACATGGGTGTTCAAAAATAATTTAAAATCTAAAATTTTCAAACACTCCAGTAGGATGCACATCAAAAGGATTGGTTTCTCGTGAAGATTTGTATTTATTTTTCTACGAGCAGTACCCGGCGTGCCTACAGCACTGCCAGGCACCGCTCGGCCCTCCGGGTTGGTGGCCCTCGCGGGCAGCGTTTCGAGATGTGATTATTAGCTGTCCGTAATTATATGTTTTGAAAAAAATATTTTTTAATAATATAATATATATTTTAAAATTAATTTATCTACTAAAATTTAAAGAATTTATATATTTGTCTACTAATATTTTTCGAATTTTTAATAATACATTTCAATATTTAAATTTATCTAAAAAGTGTCTCTAAATTAAACCAATTAAACTAAAAAAATTAATTTTCGCGGTATGAATATTTTCCAAAAAATTAAATATATATTATATATATAATTATATTTTAAAATTAATAAATTTGTCTACTAAAATTTCAAATGAGACACGCCGTAAATCTAAATTCTAAGTTATATAGAGGAATATATTAATATATAGAGATTATAGATATAATATAGAGAATAGAGATGTTTTATTTGAAAAATTTGACAATCTAACAACTGTCATTGAATATTAGTTGCTTTTTCTCCCACATGTTCTCCTTGCTGCGCCACGGGTACTGTCTGACAATGGCTTTTTATATATATAGATTCACATTGAATGAAAAATAATATTTAATCTTTTTTAAGGGATTAAAAGCAATTAGGTATATATTAAAAAATTGAAATTTTTGTTAAAAATTAATTATTTAAATTCGGATCTAATTTACTTATTAATGAGTTATAAAAATAGAAATACCTACCTTAATCTTTGACTTAGGAAGAGAGGCAAGCGGATGAAAGATTTGTGAGGTCGGGTTAGGGGGGGGGTGAGGTATTTGGTTGGTTTTTGAGGCCCCGTTCGATGCTCGTGCAGGTCTACCCAGTGGAGCGTGAGCTCACGCGCGTCTCGCAGGCCTGGTTGCTTCTCCAATGTAGCACACTGTGCTACTTTTCTAGTTTCGTTTTACTCTGCCCCCTCCACACACATACACACACATAAACATTTAAAAAACATAATTTTTTTCTTCTTCTTCATCTCCGTTCGCTTGAGTCGTCATCGATGTTCGTTCGCCCACCACTGGCGGAAAAATTTCACTAGAAAAAATTCAAGGTAGATAGACAAGAGAAAAGACCACAAACGCATTAAAGCAGAAATAGAAAACTACTCTGTTGAGACAACAGGAGGGGGCTCTCTTTTTTTTTAATATATATAAATATTTCATTTGGATTATGACATAATGCAAAACTAAAAATATTATTCAAAATATACTTAAATCTTTTCTCATTATTTTACTACAAAATGTACGCAAAAACTCAATATCAATAAAAATACCTTTCTAAAATTTTCTATCACATTTACCAGTATTTCTTTGAGTAATACTTGTAATAATTCTTCTATTTCTAGTAGCTCAAAATTTAATTTATAAAATGAGAATGATACTTAGACAATATGACCTTTCTAAGAATGTAGTACGAAGAGATACTTGATAAAGTTTCACGAAATAAAATAACGTTTTTTCTATCTCAATAGGTATAATTCGGAGGAACTACTTTGTCTATTAGTAATGAAGCTACTACAGGTTTTACACTTCAAATTGAACATTTTACAAATCAAATTAAACATTTTACAAATCAAATTAAACATTTTACAAATCAAATTGAACATTTTAATGTATAAAGTAAAGAAATTTTTTTTAATAAATTTATTTGAAACCTACCTAGTATATTATATTTAAAAAAATTTTTGAAAAAGTTCCAAAAACATTTTTCAAAAATATTCTTTACTTTAATATATTTCACAAAGAACCTACACCATTCTCCCTTAACAAAATTTTAATGTATTTTGAAAAATTAACGTACATAAGATACCGTCAGTGTGAAAATTTGCCCGTATCTTATGTTGTTAAGACCAACAGCTGTGTTAAATTTACGTACATGTATACATACATATATTTATGTACCTTTTTTGTTTAACTGTACATATGTATATTTTTAAAAACTAACCTTAATTATTTAATTCATACTACTACATACATATTGTAATTCATCGAAGATTTACATAGTATTTGCACTATTTTTAATTATTTTAGTGTGACAAATTTATGTTATAATTATTATAATAATTATATAATTTAACTAATTCTTTTTCATTAAGAATAATCCTTACTTATATGTATGTACAACTGTACATATATATTTATTTATTAAATTATTATGTTCATAAATAAATAGCCAATGAATAAATTATTTAACTGTTCAATTTGATTTGTAAAGTGTTCAATTTGATTTGTAAAATGTTCAATTTGAAGTGTAAAACCTTTTATTTCTGTCAATAATTTGATTAAAATTTGAATTTTTAGTGAAATCATACTTAATTAATTATAATTACTTATTGAACAAGAACAAATAATACAATAAAACTCCGACGTTTCGATCGACTTATTCTGCTATCGTTCTCAAGTTTGAGCACCCACTCCGACAGCTAGCCTAAAATCGGAGTGGGTGCCCATACTTGAGAATGACCGCAGAATAAGTCGATCGAAATGTCGTACTTTTTCTCTATTCAGGAGCTAAAGAACTGCAACAGTTCTATAGCCTGTTAGTACATCATTAGGAATTATTGAGCTACTAATCAACAGTTTTTTATCAGCCCTAAAGTTGGACGAATATTCTAAAATATATTGAGTTTGAAAAAATATTATTTTATTTTGTCAAACCCTATCATGTATCTCTACATACTAAATAACTACAAAAGAAGTTCAGAACTAAAGTAGTTTAAGTCATTTTTTTTGAAATTGGAATTACTATAAAAAAATCTTCTTTAGATGAAAAATGAAATAAATAACATTTCGAAATCTCAAAGGTTATAAGTCATATTAACTAAATAGTATAATTTAATTATTTTTTAATATTTTTCACTTTACAATTTTGGCCACCACTGTTAGACCAAACATTAATTTATACTTTAGCAAGATATATAAAAATGATCGTAAAATCTCACACATACAAAGACATATTTATTTTGATAATTAGTTTTTTTTAAATAATTATTATATATATTTCATTTGTGACTTATTATCCTTCGAAATTTCAAGGTAGAATATTAAATCCACACTCATGTTTTGGATGAATATGGTATGTTAAAAACTTTGAAAAAACTGATTTAGATATGGGTTCTGAACCTCTCAATTATGTTAAAATATAAATGAAAAAATTAACTACAATCAATTGGGCTTATCTAGTACCAATAGAAGTGCAAGAATATTCTCTAATATTATCTAATTATTTTTTACAATTTTGCAAATTTAGCTCCCGAGTGATTTTAAAATAAAAATTTATAAGGAGAAATAATCAGAAGGTCAATACATTAAGAATCATCACTTATAATTAACAGATTTTGGACTTTTTTATTAAAAAAAAAATTAAATTATCTGTATTGATTTCTTTATTAAAATTTTAATTTTAACCTATTTGATATTTTTTACAAAATTGTGATGCTTTATACATAAAATAAAATTAATTATATAAAATAATAACAATAATATTTAAAAATAGATAATCAACAAGTTTTCTTATAAATAGACATTGAAAAAAAAAATAAAAAAAACTTGTTTCTATATACATGTTTGATGTATGTGCTTGAGGTGTGTACGCCTGTGTGGTAGACAACCATTCGGGCAAGCGAATTGCGAATCGTGTATAAGCGCAAGGGGCGATAGAAATAGCGTTGTTACTGAGTAGTAAATGTGAATTAGTTAAAATAATTTAAGAATACATTTTTTTAATCATTGCATGTCATATTCTCAAATAAATAAATTTAATTAATAATAAATATTTATAAATTTTGCTGAATATCTCTTTTAAAATTTGTTAGGTGTATAATTAAACTTTTTGGACTTATTTCACATTAATTATTTTATTTCATTAATTTATATTCACGTCAATATGTCTATTGTCTTTTTCGTCATTGAATATGATAATTTTATACACGAACACCACATAATTGTAATGAAATTTATTCGAACTTTGCAGTTCATTTTAATCCAAAGCTGGAAAATAATTTTTTTTTCTCAAAAATTAAAATATTTTTTAAATAAATATTGATGTAATAACAAATCCAATTTAAACTCATAATCATCTATAACAATATTTTCAAACGAACATACTTTTAGAACTATAATAACCTTAGTAATGAAGCTGTCGAAGCTTTTATTTTTGTGATTAATTTGATTAAAATTTGAATTTTTATTTAAATCACATATAATTAATTATAATTATTTATTGAAACAAATAATACAATATAACTACTACAAGTTACTACTACATAGTAGTTATATAGTTTTTAATGAATTTGGTGTTGTTACTTGAAACATTTTTTAAATTATTGGATAAAAAATACTTGGTAGGTTTCACATTAAGATTAAGATATTCACATCTTAATGTGATATGAAGTATTTTTTATCCAATAATTTTAGTAGTTATATTGTATTATTTGTTTCAATAAATAATTATAATTAATAATGAGTGATTTAAATAAAAATTCAAATTTTGATAATAATCTTGTACTTATAGATTATTATTCATTTTTTTTATTTACAAAAGAAATTAATTTATAACGCATAAATCATACAGTCTTCTGGTTGATGTGAACAGATAAATACATATAATTTTATATGAACAAATTAAACATTTATATATGCATTTATGATCTATTTATGTATATGTATATTTATTTACAAAATATAATGCTCTTGAGAGAATTATTTAAAGAAATTGATACAATTCTTGTTTTAAAAATTCATTTTGAATCAAACTTTCAAGAAACAATGCTCAATGGAAAATATTTTGGAATATTTTAAGATACTCTTGAATCTCCAAGAAAATTTTTACCATTGTTAAAAATTTTCATAATATTTATATTTACTCCGGATAAAATTTTTAACAACGGTAAAGTTAAAATTAACTGAACAATTAAACTAATTCTTGATTGTATTATAGTAATTTATATATATATATATGTATGTATCTATTTACATCTTGCAGAGGATAGACTCAGATTTATTTCTTATAAATTAATAAATTCTTTAGGCAAACAACTTTTTTAATTTAATCCGAATAAAAAAATATTATATATTCTTAAGAATTTTGCTGGCTTGGTGTGTACTGGATATATTAATTTTTTATTGTTAAAGGATAAATAAATTGAATTGCTTCTTTCCAGTAATTTATTTTATTATTCAAATGGATTAATCCAAATATTTCGAGAGCGCTTTCGGCATCTCTTCCTCAGTGGTAACTGTGGGACCACACAATAGGCAAGTCAGTGAGTTATTATTAATAATAACTCACTGACTCACTGTTATTATTAATAATAACTCCCTGACTTGCCTATTGTGTGGTCCCACAGTTACCACTGAGGAAGAGATGCTCGAAAGCGCTCTCGAAATATTTGGATTAATCCATTTGAAAAATAAAATAAATTTACTGGAAAAGAAGCAATTCAATTTATTTATCAAAAAATTATATTTTCTTATTCAAAAAATATACATAAAAAATATAATATAAATTAAAAACTAGTTTTTAGCATGTCAGCCAGCTAACCAAGAGGACCCGAGTTCGAATCCAGCTCGAGGCATCCGGCTAAAATCTGACCCCCGAGGTAGAGACAAATTTAAAATAAAATAATTAGTATCGTAAATGGCTTGCGGCTAGAAAGGCCGAAAAGCCAAAAAAAAAAAAAAAAAAAAAACTAGTTATGTGGTTAGTGTTCGTATAAAAACATCAATTTTCGAATATCTCCAAACCACTATCGTGTATTAATTCTCTTGATTTGATTAATAATTTAGTTTTTTTTTGTCCTCGTCGTCTAGGTCATATAATTGAATGTGGTTCTTTTGTGGTCACAAACTGTTAAGTCAATAAATCACAGATGTCTTTTGAAAGAGAGATGGATTTTGATGTCACTAGTAGAACGAGGTGGAGGAGTAGGAGGAGGAGACCTCATTAAGATTGAAAGAAAAAAAAACTCCTTTGATTTCAAGTTCAAGTTTTGAAACCTGTTGTTTGGAGACGATTTCCAATTCATAAACGATTCGCTAATCACTTGCCCGATTCGATGTTTTGAAATTAAAAATTAAAAATAAATATCATAGCGCCCTCTTTTCACTTTTATTTAACTTGATTTTTCTGTCTGTCTGTCTGTCTATTTGTCGGTTTGGGGAGAATTTTTTTTAATCTAATTTGAACCCACTTTTATCGTACCGATTTTTTTTTTTAATTTTACATACGTATTTACAATATTAATACAATAATCTATCAATTTGAGAAATTAGTAGAGAAAATTATTTTATAAACATTACCAAGAAATCTTACGGCTTAAAGTTATTATATGTATAATGTATTTATTTTATTTTCTATAACTAATATGCTTTGATAAAAATGTTACCGTTTTTTGTCCAACGTCAAAGTTTGAATCACGCAAATTTTAAAGACTAAAACTAATAAAATAAATGTTAATTAAAACAGGAATAGTAGAGAATTGGACAATAAATAAAAAACAGAGTTTTTATTAAATAGGCCAGAGGTTTCGTCGATTTATTTAAACTTTCCTCAGTGGCCCATCTTATCACAAAAGAAAATTTCACTATGCGACGAAACATCTTTTTTTTTTTTTGCCTTGGAACCCGGATCCACTTGGTTAGGTTTAGGCTAACCCCTAGCCCAACCGAACCCCACGAAACATCTTTAATCTTTTTTATTATTTCTACAATGCATTCTTGGCCTCAATTACTCAACAATCTTGAGCTTTTTCCCCCTTTTAACAATCAAAAAAATCAAAAAATTATAAAACTTCTATGTTCTTTTAAACAGAAGGGTGAACTGCGACCTAAAATTGTCTACACCTACTTCCACTTCCACTTTTATTTCCAAGTAGAAGACAATAGATTATCTAATGAATTCCAAAGTAATTCCAAATAATTCCAAAGACGGTGTACACCTAATTCCGATCTCGGTTCACTCCTCGTTTTAAACAGACATGGAAATTTGCAAATTGAAACTTTTATTGTCCAATTCCCTACTATTCCTGTTTTAATTAATATCTTATTATGGATCCGACTGATGTAACGTTAAAATAAAAGTATTTTTAAAATACTTGAAAGAAAAAAGTTTATTTTCGAAATACACTAAAAATTAGAAAATGATTTTTTCTATTAATATCTGAAATATTTAGATAAATATTTGACTAAATATAAAAGCACGAGGTCTTTTAATTAAAATTAAAAATAAGCGCCTATGCTTTTATATTTAGGTGTGCGGCATTTTTGATTACTGAAATAAAAATATGTTCTACTTTTTAGTGCTTATAGAAATAAAAGTATTTTTATTTTTAAGTTTCTATTTTTCTCTTCAACTTTTATTTTTTAATCAATATCACGAATAATTGACTCTAAAAATACTGTAAAATGTTCATTTTAACGTGGCAGATTGCCACCCGGAGAGGCCACCAAATGGTGTCGAATGCAAGATAAATACACCTTTGGCTACGTGTACAATTCCGAGATCGGTGTTAATGAAAAGTGCCCTCATTTCCAGCTGGAGGACCCCGAGCGTGTTCTTCGTTTGTGAAAGTTTTTTCCCCCACCCAAAATTTCTTTCTGTCGGATGTTGTCAACGAATGCGATTTCTCTTAGAAGATAAACGGGCCAAATTTTTTATTTCATACATACACATTCTCTCACAGACACGCACACAAATATATATAAAAATGTGTGTGGGTATATGAAATAAAAAAATAAATAAATAAAAAAAGAATCCCATTCTAACGATGTCCTTGGCCCTGATCTTGACTAAAATATGCATTTAGCCGCCCTTGCCTAATCACACAAACTTGTTCATCAACCCAAAGCACACACATGTCATTCATTATTTCGATGACATTATTTAGGTACTTGAGAACATGAATAGCAACAAATAATGATTAATATACAAGAAAAAAAAACATTATAAATAATTTGTTATGTACAAGAGAGAAAAATATAGAATTAAAAAAAAATATTAGTTTCCCACCCCAATCCACTGACATTTTTTTAAAATCTAAGATAAATAAATTAAAAAAAAAAAAAAAAAAACACAATATAATACATACAAACATGAAAAACTATTATCACGTAAGAACAAATGAACTAAATTGTTCACAGTATGCCAGTGAAATTGGGGACTAGTATAACAATTTCGTTTCACATAGGAATTAAGCAAAAATAATAATTAAAAATTACAATAATTATAATAATAGAATATAATAAATTGTAGGCCTATACTCTTCTTTGGCTGTCCTGAGATTTTTTCTAAAAAATACATTAACATATTTTTTAAGGCGTCCATTTTATTTGGCACCCTCTTTTTTTTTGTTAAACTGTCACAATTTTAAAAGAGGCTACTAGTGTAATAGTTAGTATTTGATTGCACTTAAAACCGGATTAAAAAAAAATAATCATTATCAGAATTGTCTTTGACGAATTGGATTCTTTTGGATAGCGCGCGCACAAAGAATCCACAAACTTGACATACAGACAGATCTATCGTGCATACTTCATTAATCAAGCATACATTAACGGCGGATATTCACACTTTAAGGCTGGTTCACACGAGACATTTTCTCTTACTTGTTCGACCTACTTGCAATTTGGCTTCACACGGAGCTTTTTCAGAAAATTTTCAAGTTGGCCGGCTAGAGTTGCGCACGTATGTGTCAGTCCAAACAGCCGGACTATCATGTTTCAGCTTAGATGCAAACAAAAATGTAGAAATCAATCGCAGACGAATTTGGAAGGCATATTCTCTTTATTCATTGCAGTAAAGATTTGAAAAGTGAGAAACAAAATATCACCTGTTCTGTGATATCAGCTGATGTACTGTGCCATTGCCCATGTCACTCATGTGATAAAATAATGCTTTCTGATTGGCTGGCCACTACCAGATTCAAGTAGCTAAACTTTTTTTTAGAACAAATCCTATCTTTTGAATCAAGCAAGCATGCTAGTAAGACAGTCCGGAGTGACTTCATTTCGACCCCTTCATTCATTGCAAGTTAGCCGAACAAGTAAGGAACAAGAAGCAGAAAAAGCCCCGTGTGAACAGGCCTTTACAATCATTTACAGAAAACACACACACACACACACACACACATATACACTCGCTTTATCCGAATTGTTTTTTTTTTTATTTTTTATTTTTTTTAAGAGACTTTAATGAGGGAATGTTAGTCTTCGTCGTGGTCTTTGTCGTGGTTGTTTGTCGTGGTGAGTCTTAAGTCTGCTCACTGGTGGCGACCTAAAAACATGATTACACCGAGCGCGCGTTCGCCATTCCATCCAGCGAGAGAGAGAAAGGGAAATGAGTCCGAAAAGTAGAATAAAAGAATTTGCGCGCTTGAGAGATGACATGAATAGATAGATATTCTTAATAGTAGTAACAGTAGTATTAGCTATAGAAATAACAACAACAATAATAATAAAAAAAAATAATACAGAGGATGATGATATTATTGTGAGATCAAATTATCGAAAACTATTTAAATAAATTAATATATATAAATTATATATAAAAAAAAGATTTACCAGGGGCAGGTATTATTTCTTCTTTCTTTCTTTCTATTTTCCTTCTTGGTTGACTCTCTTTCCGTTTTTTCTATTATTTTCTATCTACCTACTTTAAAAATTACAATTACAATATTATTTTTTTAATAAAAAAATAATTACTTTCAATAAACACAAAAAATTAGCTATATTCGCTGAGGTAATCCCGAACTAGTTCATTGGTTCTGCGCTATGCAAATTTGATTTATCTTAAGGTTGCTCTGATAGTACCCGGCAAGTCAAAATAAAATCTAAATTTTTTATTCGACTAAAATTAAACATTTTAACACATAAATTAATTATTTTAATTTAGATGTTAGCTAACATCATTTTTAATCGGATATATGAAATAATTTAATTAATAAATACAATAATAAATGTCTTTTGACTCGAGTATTTTTCGCCTAAAGTAGATCTGGCAACTAAGCTGTCAGTTGTTGAAGTTTTGATGTGAGTATGGCTATAAAGTTTTATTTAATATTTGACAATGAGTAATGTAAATCAATTTTTGCATTTTTAGACTTCTGGGGGCCTACTGATTAGGTATACAAAATTTGGTTGAGTTTGGTACAAACGCGTTTTTCTTATGCGACGTTGCCACACTTTGACGAGTCACGTGATTTATTTATTTTTAAGTGAAGCGGACTGATATTTTCGATCATTTAGATTTGAATATTTACAAAACCCAGCGTCAGAAAGTTTTTTTAACGTTACCTACGATAATTTATCTATATAAATAAAAGTTTTTTTCTCTTTTCATAGGATTTGGCTAGGTTAATCAAAATATGTGCTTTCAGACAACATTCCCCATTCACTATGTGTTAAAAGTCCGATTTTTAATAATGAATTACACGAAAACCCTTGGTCAGATCTTTTTCAAAAAAATATTTTATACGTATTTGTTATCGATTAATAACATATTAAAAATTAAGATTTTTAATCCAACATTGCCTTCATGTCAGAGCAACCTTAAATGCATTAAAATATGCCCTCTAAAGATTCAGAATATGTTCAGGATTATTTCTGCAAAAATAGCTAATATTTAATTGTTTATTTGTCACAATTCAAAACCACAAATAATTTAAATAATTTAAACAAATAAATATTTTGGTATTTTTAGCTTTAATAAATAGAATTAAACCAATAATTAAATAAATAGATATGTTATATTTGGGTTTTTGATTAAATTAATTTATATTATTGATTAAAAAAATAATTTTGTAATAAAGTAATTATTTTTTTCTAATTAAAACAACAAACAAATATTTTTTTAAAGAAAAATTATTTTATTTCATCGTTTTTTGAAATTAAATATTTATTGATATATAAATATATTTATAGGTATTTACATGTTTAATTTGTATTTTTTTCATATAATGGTATTTTTTACAGCTAAGACATGGTTTTCCAGCTATGACTATTTGGATCATTAGATGAAATAATCATAAATTAGAAAGATATTTCATAGAGTATTATTTATAAATGTATTTTTTAGGTTAAATAAATATTTTTTTAAATTGATCCAAATGAAACATTTTTTGATCTTTAATTTTGTTCTTTGGAAAAACATGCATATGATTGTTTGTCTTTAAAAATGTAAAGAGAGAAAGAGTAGGAAGAAAAAATGACCCCCGCCCCATTTAGAAATGATTGAGAGGCTGAGGAAGGACCCAGACCTCTTCTTTCACCCAACACATCTCTCCGGATGTAACGGTAGACGAGACGCGCGCCACTCTAAAGGCCCTTTCAATTTTAGTCCCTTCCAACACGTTTATGTATCTGTTGATGTTTAATTAAATGTGCCTTTTGACGGAACGCTTTACCACAAACTTCACAACGAAACGGTTTTTCACCTGTATGCGTACGCAAATGTACTTTAATATTAGATTTATTAAGGAAACCACGATTGCATATTGTACATCGATGCACAGGCTTTTCTTTCCCTAAAAGACCTGAAGCGCCACCTGCACCACTCGGATCAAACACACCACCGGATGACGGTCCTTTGCGTTGTCGCGGTCGAATTTTCTTATTGGGAGGGGTAGTTGTCGTTGTTGTTGTAGGGTAATTTAGAACACCATCCAGACTAAGAGGATCAGGTGAGCTTGCTTTTGCATAGATGACTCCACCGTTGGTCCCAGTGCTAGTTGGTTGTCGATGTCTTTGAAAACTTCGATCTGTGGTAGAGACCATCCCTGGTGGTGAAGTTGCATGAGGTGTTGATGAACTAGGACTTGGACAATCAAGATAACCACTAGGTTCTGCTTTTATCACAGGACCATTTTGTAGACGATTCTGCAATAACGGCATTTGTGGATAATCACGCCGTTGAAGGTAATTGTTTTGTGCATTGTTACTTGGTTGTTGAGAGGTTAGCAAACTCTGTAACGTTGAGCTAGGAACCTCAAAGTCATTTGCAGAAAATGTTTGATCGGACACGACTGATTGTTGCGACTGCTGTTGCTGTTGTGTCTGGCCTTGCTTCTGGTCTGAATTGCATGCTGTATCAATCCACGCTTCTAGGTCCATCCAAGAATCCCGAGACTGGTCTGGGTCTGGGCCAAGATTTTCCGATGAAGGTACTGTGGTATCCGCAATAGCTGAACCGATTATAGCAGCTATGTCTTCAATATCAGGTGCTAATAACGTGCTATAATCAACAAATTCTGGTTTCACTTGGTCCGTAGATGAGACTACAGGTTGTTCACTTGTAGTACTCACATAATACATCGTATTTTGATTTGTCGTTGCCGAAGAATTGTTATTGCTTTCAACAACTGGTTGTCCGATCGCGTGAAAATGATGACCAGGAATTCCATTAATACTCAAATGGCCAGTGTAGCCGGCGAAGGGTGGTAAGGGCTTTAGTTCAGCTAGACTATGACCTTGTTGATTGGTTCCACCACCGGAGCCGCCACCTCCGCCACCGTTCATCAAAAGCGTATCAAGAACTTCTAGCGTGACTTTGCCGTCGTCGTCGTTGGATCCTGGTCCAGCTGCGGAGTGTAGTGCACCAGCTGGATTACTGCTCGCTTCCATCTTAACAGTACCGTAGAGGTCGTCGCCGGCGGTAGACCAACAATGCGACACTAACAATGTGTCAATTGGCCCATTCGGCTCGCCCGACTCGAACTTCATCGTTGACGACGTCGGCTCCCGCTCGGCGAGCCGCTCGCAGCCGATCAGAGAGTTGGGCACAGCGAGGGAGGCATGACCCGCTGCCCACCTAAGCACGCGAGACACGCACAAATAACAGAAAAATCTCTTGATACTGGGGATTGTTGTTTGAAAAATAATAATAATAATAACAAGAAGTAGAAAGAGAAAATAAAAGAGCATGCTTAACAAATAACTACACCCAATAATAATTCCAAATTTATAAAAAAATTCGATTAATTTTAACCAGGTTGAATTTGATTTGAGGAATATTTCCAAAATTGAATTGACCCTATTTATTTACAATCCAATAAGAATGAGTTTTAGATATTGAATTTAACTGTGAATATATATAAGTATCTATATATCTGACGAACCGTGAATTATTTAGTGAAAAAAATGAGACGAGAAATCACCTCTAACCTTGGTGGGGTTCGAAACTACGAGACCCAGTGTTTAGATCACTGTACATACTCTTACCATCTGAGTTTTCGAGGAATCTCCACCCACTTCGGCCTTTAGCAGCAACCCATCTCATTCTTGGAGCTTTTTTTAAATTTGAAATATTTCATTATTCGTGTGCATGATTAATTATAGGGAGTTGGACTTGACTTTAAATTAAATACAAAGTTTTTTTATTTAAATAGGCCAAACGTTTCGTTGCTGGTTCGCAACTTCTTTAGTGGCTCATTTATTAAACTTATTTGCCTGGGGTTTTGACCAAGAGGAAAAACTATTTACAAAAAGTATCCTTACAAATTTATCAAATAATATAAAACATAATAAATGAGCCACTGATGAAGTTGCGAACCAGCAACGAAACGTTTGGCCTATTTAAATAAAAAAACTTTGTATTTAATTTAAAGTCAAGTTCAACTCCCTATGATTCCTTTGATATTTTATTTGAAATTTAAATATTTCTAACAATTTCAAAAAGGTAATAGTTTAAAAAAATGCTTAGGCTTTTTTTTTGTAAATTTACTAATATACAACTAAACAAATTTTTATTTAAAAAAGTTCGATAAATGAAATTAAAAAAAACAATAAAATTTAAATTTTGATACATTTTAAGATTAATTTATAATTTTTTCACCTATTTGAAAACTTTGTAAAATATAACTTAAATATTATCAATCTACGATGAAATATTTTCTGAAATATTATTTTTTTTTTAATATTTCCCTTCCCTTTTTATACTAGATTTGTTTCTACAGTAAACGCAAACGGTTTGAGACTATCTTTTTAGATTGGTAGTTCCTTATAAAAGTAACACCTTTTACTCCATATAATTTCAAATAGTTGGCGAATGATGTAGAAACATATCTTTTATTTTATATTATTGAAAAAAAATTAATGGGAGTTTATTTAAAAGAGGATAATCTATTATTGCAAAAATAATAATGAATTTTACCATGGGAACCCAGATGTAAACATTGTTGAAAATTGTGTTAGTCATTTCGAGTGTACATCAAGTATCAAGTGTATTGAAATCTAAGTGAATTTTCTTGACGTTTCGATGACTTTCTAGTGCATCTGTTGTTGTGACGATAAAATAAATAGTAATTTTATCACTGAATGCGCAGGGTCACTGCACGACAACCGCACATTTGATAAGACTTCTGGAAAAATATAAACCAAAATATTTATATATAAAAAAACAATTTAAAAAAATTTTATTTTCTAATTACTAATTAATGCTCAAGATCTGAATGCTAAAAGATATTATAAAAATCAATTTTCAACTAAATCTAAATAGTGCTTTTATTTATTTTATTTTACCGGCATTCTCTGGATTTTCAAATGAAAATAAACTAATTGAAAATTTCCTCGGAATCAACCAACAAGGCAAAGATGTCTTTGATCACAAAAAAATAAAAATACATTTTATATTTGGATATTAATCGTCTCACCTTTGAGCTCACTTAAAATAAAGTACCATACTCTTTTGTTATTTACTAACCTCTTTCTTTTAAACTAGAATTAAACGAAATTCAAGTGCAAATTTATTCAAATAAAAGATATTTCGATTTGAAATTAAAATGAAGCAACACAAGAAAATTAGTTCTAATCGGTTGAATAGTGTAAATTTTTATCAATTAATGAAAGCTGTTAATTTTTTTTATCATATACCTAAGGATTAGAAGCTCAAAAACAACACATACCTATCCAAATAATTATTGAATAATTAGAGTAAAGAATTAAAAAAAAAAACAGTTTTTATAACACTGGTTCTTAATTCCCTCCTAGTGTAAGAATATATATAAATTTGTTTAATGTTAGAAAAATTTATTTATTAAACAGAAAATAAATATTTATTTTTTAATTAACAATAACAAAACTTTTGTCTCAGAATTTCACCTGGATTCAAATTCTTAATAAGCTGATAATACAATTTTTATCTAAAAATCATTTTTTTTTAAGTTGAAATTAAAAACTTTGAATCCTCTTTAAGTGCCATATCAGGTCTCCCTGACGTTTCGGCCCCTCTCCACATATACCTGTGCTAAGTGTGTTTAGCTGTTTTTACACAGATATACGGGACCTACTTTTTAACGCCGGTTCCGAACGGCTAGTTTGGAGAGGTTGCTAGGAAAATATACCCTTGGTAGTTTGCCATTGCTTTCTAAGAGGAGGCTGCTGCAAATATCTGCCGAAACTCAGTCTCGAACCAGCATACTTCAGGACAGCGGCCCGACACTCTGACCACTGACCCGCAGTCGCCTCTTTGAATTTACTTTGAATACTTACTTTAAATAAAGCACCCCACATATTCTAATGATTCACAAAAAATAAAAAAACATCAATTTTATGCAGAGTGCTTGATAACATTTTCAAAACACGAGGCACTAACAGAACAATTAAGAACCACTGTTTTGGAAGATAATTTTTAACCCAATCAGATTTAAAATGTTGTGGTTATGTTCATAGTTTACTTGATAAATTGCTTACAATATAAAGAAACGAGGCACTTATGATATAAATAAATCAAAGATTAAATATAAATTAAGATGAAAAGTCGTTTAAAAAATAGAAATCCTCTTCAAATGATATTGTACTGATTTTTTTTCATAATCCAAAAAATCTTAAATATTAATTTTATGTTATTAAATCAAATTTAAAATATAATTTTTATATATTATTCGTTTTTTTGTTTCAACATCTACGTGATTTAACAAGAAAAAAGTTGACACCAAAAAAGTTTTCCTTTACATATGTTTTGGATCTTGTTTCATATGTACCTATAAAAACTTTACAACAAAATTAATTTGATTATATACTACTATTATTTTTTGTTTAATTGTTCAAAATATTGATCTTAAATTCATTTTATTAAAATAATCTACACCTTTTCTATATGTATTTCAGAAAATACCAATTGTATTTCAGAATTAGTCCAGTCAAATTGTGCTCAAATGGGCCCCTATGGGTAACGTTTTGGGGTGGTTTTTATTTTTTGCATATATGTTTTTTGGGGCGCTGAATCCAAAACTGACGTCTCCCACCAAAATTTCGTGGCTTAACATTGTAGAAAATAAAAAAAAAAGGGGGGGGGGGAATTTTCATTTTTTGGCGGTTTTTCCTTTATAACTCAGAAACTATCAACTTTCCTAAATAGCCTTCCTTCAAAATGAAACTTCATAAAATTTCCCACAAATTTCATTATTCAGATTTTTTCAACCGTTCGGGTTTCCAAAATCCAATTTCACACCTCGGCAACCCCCCCCGGATCACCCAAAAACTCGCACTTTTTTCGATATTTTCCCATTTTGAGCATGAAGGAGCACGTTTTCGACAAAGACTACTTGAAATTTTGTGAAGTTTTATTTTGAATAGGAAGGTTATTTAGGAGAAGTTGATAGTTTTCGAGTTATAAGCGAAAAACCTCCAAAAAATAGAAATTTTCACCTTTTAACATTTTCTACAATGTTGCGTCACGAAATTTTGGTGGGAGACGTCAGATTTGGATTCAGCGACCCAAATAACATAGATATGCATAAAATCAGAACTACCCCAAAACTTTCCTGATAAAGACACAATTTGACTGGACTAAATTCTCAACCACAAATACATATATTTCTAAAATCTTAATTTAATTTCAGAAAACCTCACTTGTATTTCCGAAAATGTCAATTGTTTAGTTACCTGCTTATATAATATATTAGTAATGTGTTTAGGTATTTTATAAAATAGACATTTTTTGAAATACAAGTGAGATTTTCTAAAATTGAATTGAGATTTCTGAAATACAATCGTGATTTTTTTCTGTGAATCATTTTAAATGTAAAAATGATGCGAGTTCTCCATTGGAGTCGAACCTTAACTATGTTTATGATTTGAATTACCAGGGCGCTAACGAATAGCAAGGATTTCTTCAAATCACCATTTAAATAGTTCTCTGCTCACTAGAATAAACGAACTGGATTATTTGAATATAGTAGATTCAGGTATTTTATATTAAATTTTCAAAATCTAATGTTTTCATGAGAAAACTACTTGTTCACTGCAATGCATATATCTAAACATTGAAATTTTGTTAATAATTAGAATGTATCATAATATCCACAAGATCCAAAACATGAACAAAATAAAAAATCGCGAAATATTGTTATACCTATAATTTACATTGTATAAATGACAAAAAATAATACATTTGAAGAGGATTTTAATTTTAATTGTGTACGGGTTAAGAATAAGCTGAAAAAAATAGCCAAACCAAGTCAGATAGTGATTAATTAAAAAGTGGAAATGAGGATGATGCGAAAGTGAGAAATTATTAATTTTATTACAATAATTAAAGTAGACGTTCATTGAAATAAAAATAAAGTATATTTGAATCAGCGTCTATTAATAAACACATTCATTCCAAGTGCAATCTGGTGTGTACAGTTAGGGGTTGAACAGATTCGATTTTATCGACATTTAAATGACCACTCTACAGTGTTCTAAAAATATAGTTCACAAACTATCTTTAATCTAAATATGTTGTCATTAAATAGAGAAGTAATAATATTAAATTGTAGGAAAAATCTAGAACATTTTTAGTTTGATTGTATTCAATTAAAATACAAGTTTTGTTAACGTCATTTTTTATAACACGGGTCAAGTTTGTAAACGAGGCCGCTGAAAAATCCATAAGGACGTTCCCTAATAAATCGATTTTCTTGCAATCCTTTGAAAACTTTGAATAGACATATTTATAAGTGTCCTTTATAAGTGAGAAATTTTTTCCAATAGTCCTTGCGGCACTTAAATTTATAAATATTGACACCAATTGATAACATTCATAATTTTCTTGATATTTTGAAAAACTGAGAATCATTAATTGAAGATATAACAAATATTTTCCTGTTAAAATAATTGTATCAAGCGGTATTCGTTTTGTATGGAAAATATTAAAAGTTAGGTACTTTTGATGGTTTTCATTTTTTCTGTCATGGCATGGCAAGTGAGAGATGGCGACATGGCAACGTCGCACTAAAATCACTCAATTTTTCCATATCTAAAAAACTTCTACAGCTGGTGTATTTGAGATTTTTAGCTAATTCTCTCAACCTAACTATACTGTTCTCATCTGGAATTTTGCATTGAACTGTTTCATGAAGTGTTTTTTTTTATTCTTTGTCTTTTAGCGTCGGTAAGAATGCAATGTTGCCAGATCCAAGAAACAACGCAGTGAAAATATTTATGCCTTTCTGCGCTTGGGAGAGTAAAGGAAAGAGCCAACTGCATCTGAGCTATATTAGGGAATGTCCTTAACAACAATTTTTTCTCTGTTTAGTTTTTTTAAGCTTTATTTTTGACAAAAATTAGGCCGATTAATGAGCATAGTTAGACAAAATTTTGGGTTATGTCCTTACATAGATTATTATAATATACAATATAACAAAAACCATAAAAGAAAATTACAAGAGTCCATGTCAACATTAACATCGATGTGGAAATAAACATTAAATACATTTCCCAATTTACAAAATATTTTTTTATGTAGGAAGCAAATAACTAGGATTGGGTCGTACGGAATAAGTTAACAGTATTTAAGGTTACCGACTCAAAAACTAAATCCGCCAAATGTTACTGAACTTCTGAGATCGATAAAATCAGGTACCATAACATACCAAGGCCGTTGGCTTCATTTACATTTATAATTCATTATTTATATTTAATAAATAATACATAATTAAATAAATGTATGGTAGATGAGGATTAATTAAAGTTAGCGCAGTTACTTGGAACGTCTTGGTTTTGCATAGTTTGCCACACCGTTCTAGTACGATTCCGTACAGGAATTCAATAAATGAAGAAAAAAAGTGGAGAATAACTTCATTAAAGTTTTAATTGAGACCGATTTCCACTTGGAAAGTGAAACTTTTTTCTTTCTTTTTTATACAGCTCTGTTGTCTTCAGGCTGGATAAATTTAATTAGAGCTACATATATATAAAAAGATCATCTCATCCAAATTAAAATTAATGAATCAAATACTGATTATTTTTTTCTGAAATTCTCCATTCAAATGTGAATGATTATTTATATAAATATATATATACGAGTATATATATTAATGTGGTCCTTATTTTGGATACTTTCGAGTTTTTACGCTGACAGGGGCTGATATGGTTCGAAATAAATAAAAAAAAATATTTCCCAATTTTCGAAGTCCCTATATCAATTATAACATGTGCCCCTAGCGATGTAAGTTTCTCATCTAAATACTCGTAACATGGGGTTTTTTGCCATTAAAATATCAATTTTTTATTCCGACCAAATTAATGGTTCAAAAAATTTGAAACTCGGTAGACTTTATCCATATAATACGTAGCTATCCATCAGAATTATTACAGATTTTTAGCTATTATAATTTTGGAGTCTATAACTTACTAACACTAAGATATAGAAGTATTTTATCTTCCTGTAACTCCAAAATTATAATAGCTAAAAATCTGTAATAATTCTGATGGATAGCTAGTATTATATGGATAAAGTCTACGGAGTTTCAAATTTTTTGAACCATTAATTTGGTCGAATAAAAAATTGATATTTTAATGACAAAAATCCCATCTTATTTAGATGAGAAACTTATAATACATCGCTGGGGGCACAGGTTATAATTGATATAGGTACTTGAAACTTGGGGATATTTTTTAAATTTATTTCGAACCATATGAGCCCATGTCAGCGTAAAAATTCTAAAATACCCAAAAAAGGACCTAATATACCAATATATAAATATATACAGGTGTGAAGCACGCATTCGAGGGTATCTTGCTGGCCAGGGGGCTTATCCTCTGAACTCCTTAGTGGATTTTAAATTAATAATTTAAATTTGCCAATGCAATCTTTAAACTATGGGTCGCGACCCCGAATGGGGTCACTAAAGCGAAATGTTGGGGTCGCGAAAATTTAATTCAGATACATAAATTTAAAGAAACATTAGTATAATCTATTATTTATCTTTAATTTGATATATTATATTTTATGTACAGCGCAATTAATTAAATCGTAATACTGGTTAAATGAAAATTATATTTGTATATTGGAAGATACCACTAAGGGCCAGTTGTATGTCGATTGGTGCCCTGAGATAAGCTCTTTATAAACGTTGACAAAGGGTAAATCCTTAGAATTCACCTTGTGTCCCGAGGTGAATTTACCCTTTGTCAATGTTTAAAGAGTTTACAACCGACATACAACTGGCCCTAAGTGTATCATAATAGTCCTTTCGCATTGCAATTTCACCATTAAGTTATTTCAGAATCAAAATATGCTACAAACGGACAGTATATATAACGTCCTTTGTATACTTGAGACAAATCCTAAAACTGCTTTTTTTCATATGTATATTGTTTACGAAAAAATAAATTATCTAAGGGAGAATATTTATTTTTTATATCTTTATTTTATATTTACAACATGGGGTCGCGAAAAATCTCGATGATAAAAAGGGGTCATAAATGTAACAAGTTTAAGAAGCTCTGCTAAAAAAACCCTATTATCTCATTATTTGTATTTATTAACTTAGATTGTTTGCCTTTTGAACCCTCCATATGTATCACACTAAAGATTCCATTCAAAGATTCAGATATTCATTTTGCAGTCTACAACAAATACAAAACTTACAAATGAAGATTTAAATTTTCGGATGACATATTGGAGGGATATTATAAGATGGACCTTCCACGCTGATTCAATTACAGGGGGTGAATACAACCCTTCTGACATGTAATCAAACTTATCCATAACATCTTGAATTCAAAAGAAGACATTCTCATATTTTTTCAATAAAATCTACTTCTACTGTCGGCAAAGGAATTTTTCTAAAAAGATTTACCGCCGCCTGGATAGTAATAGGGTATGCATTCAAATAGAACGCTCATGTGCAGCAAATTGCATCGGCAGGCGGCCGTTAGTACGTGTAAATTTTGTGTACGATCTAGCTCAAAAACTAGAATGAATAACAAAACGAAATTTCAAATATAGATTTTTTATTTTGAGATTAATAGCTGATTAGATTTTGATTGGAAAATTAAGGGGGGCTCTTAAAAAATGTTCAAACTAAAAAACCAAGACAAAATGGAATATACTATTAAAAGGGACCTATAATAAAAAAATTGAGTCATTTTTTTTATCAGGGACCAAAATTGTGTGGGTGGGGAGGTTCAAAAAAATCGAGGGGTGAACCGCGACCTAATATCGTGTACACCTACTTCCACTTTCATTTCCAAGTAGAAGACAATAGATTATCTAATGAATTCCAAAATAATTCCAAAGACGGTGTACCTAATTCCAATTTCGGTTCACCCCTCGAAAAAATAGAACTATCAAGGCAATCAACAATACATTTGTTTTTACCATTCAATCTTATCAGATTTGTTTAAGAGAATATACCAAATATGTTCATTGAGGTTTCCGCGGTTGGGTTCTATGTCATTAGAGATTTTTCGGGTTTCTCCGCGTGGGTTTGAGAGTTTTTCTCGACGTTTCGGCTCTCCTTTTGGAGCCATTTTCAAGAGAGGGACCACGTAAACCACCCGCTCTTAAAAATGGCTCCAAAAGGAGAGCCGAAACGTCGAGAAAAACTCTCAAACCCACGCGGAGAAACCCGAAAAATCTTTTAATGATATATATATATATATATATATATATATATGGTCTGTAGATCAGGGTCTTGAAGTTTTGAATATTTTAAGTGTCTGGCCGAGAGAGAGTTTTAGTTCCTTAAAGTCATGAGGATAAACGTATTGGCAAATTAAGTGGATCGGCACTTTTTCAATTTGATCGCGAAAGGATTTTAGCTTAAGACATGGTAAATGCAACAATCTAAAATGAAAACATTGTTTTATGCATCGATTTTGATAAATTAGCATGAACATAGCCTTTGATACTACTTTACAAGTTGAAGTTTCTCTTAAAGAATGTGGAAAGGAAATTAAAAAAAAGAATCGAATGATTTGTCTAGGGCAGGGGTCGGCAACCTACGGCTCGCGAGCCACATGCGGTTATTTCGATGTGAAGATGCGGTTTTATTTTAAATCAAAAATCAAATTTATATATATCTAATCCTAATCGAATACCATAATATTCAAATAAATATATTAGCGGCTCTTTAAAAACAGGGAAATTTTGTAAATTGTAACTTTGGGCTTTTCCGTCTTAAAAGGTTGCCGACCCCTGGTCTAGGGTCATCTGGCAAACCTAATCTATGTTTATAGATCCATGACTTATAACAATTTATAATAGATAAGGAGAAAAATATACATGATTTTATCATAAGAATGTCATTTATAAGTACATTAATTGATATTACTTAGATTTCATTAATTCTTATTAGCCAAATTCCATCATCAAATTGATCATATTCTCAGAGATTTATAGAAAGGAGGATTGCTTAGGATTTCGAATGAATTTAGATGAATCAAATTGAAAGTTGTTGGAATGATTCATGAAAAGAAAGAGACAGAAAGAGAAATGACATCAATCTTAAATAAATTTTTTATTGATCCTAAAATTCGAACGATTATTGTTAATTGAAGTATTATTTTTTCGATTAAATTTTTATTCACCATTAATTATTAAACTTCTTTGTATAAAATTGAAAGTTTCTTTTAACCGAGAGTAGGAGAATTTTTATAAAAATTAAAGGAGACAATAAAAGAGCATGTCTTCTGCTGGAAAAATAAATTTTTAATTTATTTATAACGAGACTATTGTTTCGAGGACTTTGCCACATCAATTCTTGATGTGAATCAATTGTAATAGACTGATTAAGGGCCCAATGCCAAAGACACACTCTTTTATTGTCTCCTTTAATTACTTGTACAGGGTGGAGCATTAAGATCTACCCCATTTTGAAGAGGAATAAAAAATGAAAAATTTAACTAGAAAAACTGAATACATTTTTTAAAAGAACATAAAATAATTTTTTTTTAAATATATTTTAAACATTATATCAGACAAAAAAAGGGGGTCAAAAATTCTAGTCCTTTCGACCAAACTTAACCAAATTTTGTATACAGATTCAGTGGGCCTCCAGAAGGCTAGAAATGCAAAAACTAATCACCTGAAATTGGGGGATGGTCAAAAATGAAAGTTTTAGCCCTTTCGACCAAACGATGTATGTACAAGTTGGTGGGGTCCACAGAATAAATTTGGTTGAGTTTGGTCGAAGGGGATAGAATTTTCATTTTTGACCCTCCTCCCAATTTCGGGTGGTAGTTTTTGCATTTCTAGCCTTCTGGGGGTCCACAGAATATGTATACAAAATTTGGTTGAAATTGTTCTAAAGGGCCAGAATGCTCATTTTTGAGCCCCCCTCCCCCCATTTTTTCGTCTGATTTAATGTTTAAAATGACATTAAAAAAAAAATTTGATCTTGTCAAAAATATATTCAGTTTTTTTTTCTAGTTAAATTTTTTCATTTTTTATACCTCTTCCAAATGTGGTAGATCTTTATGCCCGACACCTGTATTATTATAAATGATGTTTCCCATTACTTTAAAGTAACAATAAAAATTAAAAATAAAATAATAAAAGTTAAATTTTTTTGCTTTAGGCTCTAAGAACTAGTAAGACTAAGTGCGAAATAGTGATATAGCGAATAAAACAAACTCGCTTAAATTCTACGCTTTGCGATTTATAAACGAGCTTAGCTAAGAACTCAGGTAAGTTTGTTTTCGACGCTTTTGCTCGCTTCTTTGCCTTTTAGTCTCCCTATGTTTCTAACCTAAGCCATCACCTAGAGTTAAAAAAAAAATATTTCATCAAATAGGTGTCATTTTGCTAAAATTTTCCAGAACCGTTACAAATTGCTAAATGGAAATTCCATTCTTATTAGGTAATGTTCTAGTTTGGATATTTATCTAATTATCTAAGCTTAAAATGTATATTATTATTCTAAAAATTGAAAAATCACGGAATGGTTTGAGTTAGAGATCAAAATTGGTTAGAAGATGGCAGCATTGATACAAACTTTTGAGCTCAGATTTTATCTCACTATCTTCAAAAGCTCAACAATTTAACTTTTTTTTTTTTTTTTTATTTACTTCATTTTCATTCTGAACATTTGGAGCTAGAGAAATTTCTAAATCTAATCAGTTCTTCATTTTGGCATTGGCCCTTGAATTATCGTGTTTATCTAGATTTAGACAGACAGATTAAAATTATGCTTTAAAATAATCTTTCTTCATGTTTGAGACATTTCTAAACACGAATAAGCAAATTCAAATTTATCATTTTTGAGTCGATTTCAATACTCTTGTCGGCCCGCAAATGTATTATTTAGTAAACATTTGTTCCTCTTTTCTCATCTTCGAATTAACTTTCTATATCCTCTTCTTTTGTCTAAATTTATACAGTCTAAAACCCTTACACAAATTCCTTTAATAGGTATTCCCAGAATCCTTTACAAATAAATTTCGAACAAAGACATCCTATCTGAAATGTACCTGACTTTGACCAGACAATTTGTTCAATACCCAGTTTCTCCCTTCCACGTACCTTTAAATTCAACCACACAATTCTTTCAACGCCCATTGGCTCACCTCCCCCCCCCCACTCGCCCTGTACTAAAATAATATCAATACAATGTAAAAATTTTATATTCAGTTTTCTGTTAAACCTCCTGATGAAGGGTTCATAGCCCGAAATATGTATAGAGATAAATAAAAAAATCTCCAAAATAATTTAAAAGATTTTTTAATTTTTTTAATTTTATTTCCACTTTGTGAAACACCACTATAATCCGTTAAATAATTCCTGTGCAAGAAACAAACATCGGATTTTGTAAACTACTATATATGGTAGGATATAGGAGTATATTTTATACAAATAATCAATTTTTAAATTAAAAAAAAAATTACTATTTAAAATTCACGTATATTAAAGTCTAGAATTAATAAGATACTATATCTATTATATAATTTTTATATACTTATTTACTGGTACATCAAGCAGTAGACAACTCTTTGATAAATTCGATATAAACAGAAATATTTGATTGATAAATTAACCATATATCTACTTGTTATTTGATTTAACAACAACAAAAAATAAAATATCGATTATAGTAAAACCTGATATGTTTTAATTATGATTTTGAGGAATCCTATCAATCGATCCAAGCAATTTTTTATTATTTTTTATATACATTCGATAGATTTTATACCTTGATTTATATTTATCAATGGTGATGATATTCACAAGGAAATAATTTGACTATTAAATTGAATGTCTGACGGAATATAAAAAATATTCTTAAAAGAATATAATGCCATTAACAAAGATTATACAGATGAATTTTTTACTATGTTCATATTAAAAGAAGTCGAAAATTTGGATTAAAGTCACAAATCTGTTTTCTTTATCTATAAATTTCCCCTGGATCATTTTGATAGGAAGTGATTTTATTTTATCTACGCAATTTTTGTGCAGTTTCATTTATGTGTAAGTTCGATGAATTCACGGGGCCCTGCACCCTCTCTGACTATTTGCCTGCTAGATTATAATTTATAATAAATCTAAAAACATTCTAATTCCTTGAAATCAAATTAATTGAAATAACTAATTTGATTAGATCAGCTCGCTATTATATAACGAATTCGTTTTTTATGTGCCCAGCTCGTTATTACAACAACAAGTTTATCTACAGATATTTGAACCCATGAGAAATAACAGATAAAATATTTCTAATTAAAGAGACTGATGATGAAGATCAAACCTTCGAAATTATAGTCTATAATATGCCTTAGGGCCAGTTGTATGTCGCAAAGTAAATACTTTTTACAACTAACAAAGGGTAGATGGTAAATGGAGGGATTGGGATGGGCACTGAAAGTGCCCGTCATCTGATCGGCCATCCCAGTCTCTCCATTTACCATCTACCCTTTGTTAGTTGTACAGCATTTTTGCGACCTTCATTCGGCACTTAGAGTGTAAACCTGCTAACTCACAACAAGGGAATTTTACAGGGCAGAGAAAAAACAAACAAAATTTAATATTGTTGTTATAGAAAGAAACTTTTTTCACATTTATTTTCTAAAACTTACGATAGTAATTTTAAGTAGCAGTTTTACTTAGTCGATGCTGCATCTCTTTTTCTTTCGAACGGTATTAATATGTCATATATGATAAAGAAATGGATTTAGCAGGTTTACACTCTAAGGCGACGATATAATATATTTGTATCATGCAGAGGACAACCTCAGTGATTTTTCTTTATAAATCAACAGCTCTGCAATTCTCCCCAAAACAAATTTTCCATACATTACAATTCTCTTTGTAATTTTTTTACTTTTATTAATACCTTTAATAAAATTACATATATTTATGTATCATAAATTTTACTTTCTTTTTTCACCTACACTAAAACATTAACAAATGAAAATTAACTGGTGTAAGAATAGTGAAAAAAATCCTAAAAAAGAAATCCCCAGTCATCTATTTTATTCCATTCAAATTAAATTATATTCTATGTCCTAAATAAGTTACGGTGTGTTTTTATCTAATCATAAAGAATGACTTTCTAATGAATTTCCCGGCTCAACATATGGCAGGCATAGAGTAGGATTGAAAATAAAAAAATTCTATTTTACAAAAAAATAGACTATTCACAGTCATTTGAAATATTCATATGTTTGTTTATTCTCTATATTACTTAACATATTAATCAGATAAGAATAATTTGGTCTTTTTTGATTTTAAGTCGATTCCTCCAACACTTTTCAACTCTGTTTGCCAAAAAAGTACTATCTTACTGTAGAGTAAAGTGCTTTAAAATGTAATTCTACTAAAAACTTAATTAAACCTTTTTTGTTGATCTCAAGGTACTTAAATAGAAAATTAAATTTGTTCAAAATTGGATAAGCCATTTTCAAGATAATGAGAAAAAACTAAAAATGTACTGGAACAGTACGTTGACCGATGTGTACCAAAAACTAATCAGCGCTTCATTGTGTTAAACTAATGGTATGTTTTCAATTTCATTTAGGATGAACGGTTTGAAATAAATAAAAGAATCCATACATGGATACATAATGTATCATTCATCCCCACGGACTAAATGAAAAAATTGCACTTTTTGGGCTCTGGACGAGTTAACTGTTAGGTCCTAAAATTCAACCTGATTGAATACTACAATTTGAGACTTTGTTTGAAAGCATGGGTTCCGTAGTCCTTATCTGCGGGCCCTTTGATTGGCGTGAGAGAGATTACAATATTTTACCCATGTTTTGATATGGATAAAGTAAAAAAAAAATTAATTGAAATCGTAGGGAGTTGGATTAAAATTAGATTAAAACAGAGTTTTATTCTTTAATGTGCCAAAAGTTTCGTCATTTTATTTTTGACATTATAACTCAATTGTCTGATGCTTTTGGAAAATGAGAAAAAACATATCAATGAATCATTCCTAGTTAAAATACATTAATAGTCTACAAAAAACTCAAAATTAAAACCAATTAAGACATAAATTTTAAGGAGTTAGGTGTTGGTTCTAGGTGAAACATTTTAATATAATAATAAAACTTGAGCAAGATACGAGGTAGGTTTCACAAAAAAGAAATAAAACAAAAATTGAGTTTTGAATTCGATATATTTCGGGGTGAGCCCATCATCAGAAGTCAAAGAAAACTTTTCAACTCATCAAATGAAGACAATTTTAATTTTAGAGTTTTAAATTTGATTGTAGAAAATTAATGTACTTTAACAAGGAAGGATTGATTGATATGTTTTTTTCTCATAGTTCCAAAAGCATCAGACAATTGAGTTAGATTTATTAGTAATGAAGGTGTTGAAGATTTTATTTTTGTGAATAATTCGATTAAAATTTGAATTTTTAGTGAAATCAGACATAATTATAACTATCTTATCTTATTATATTAAACGAGCAATTCTTGTATATATATTAAAATTTATACACGACTAATAGCTCATGAGGCTTGATAAGTTCACCAATTTTTGGCAAAATCGCTATAGCCGTTTTCGCTAAAAATTGGTGAACTTATCAAGCCTCATGAGCTATTAGTCGTGTATAAATTTTAATCCGATTGAAATAAAGGGAGGGGGAGTAAATTAGTCATGTAGTAAAAAAATAAATATTTTAATCGTTCATATCTCTTCTTCGGGAAGTCGCAGAGCCTTGAAATTTGAAACTTAAGCTATTTAGAGGCAAAAAGTTAACGAGCATCGCTCGGTGCTCCAGGCATTAATTATTTATTGAACAATAACAAATAATACAAAACAACTACGACGTTTCTATCGTAGAATATGTCGATCACAACGTCGAAGTTGTATATTATTAGTTTTTGTTCAATAAATAATAATAATTAATTATAATTGAAAAGCTTTTGTTTAGCCGAGAGTAGCAGAGTTGTTGATTCACAAAGAGAAACAAAGAGGTTGTCCTCTGCTTGATGCAAATAAACATACACACATATATATCGAGATGATATATCTGTATATATATATATATATATTATTTATTTGTTTGAGACTATAGTTTCGAAGACTTGGTCTTCATCATCAGTCTTTTTAATTATAAATGTTGTTTTTCATGGAGTCAATATCGTATGAATATTGAAAATGTGATATCATATATATATATATATATATATATATATATATATATATATATATATATATGTGTATATATATGTATATATATATATATATATATATATAGCAGATATATCTATATATATCTGTATACTTATATATACAGATATATCATCTCGATTTATATGGGTGTATGTTTATTTGCATCAAGCAGAGGACAACCTCTTTGTTTCTCTTTGAGAATAATTAATTATGTTTGATTTCACTAAAAATGCAAATTTTAATTGAGTTAGATAATGAACCGCTGAAGAGGTCAAAAATAAAATGACGAAAGGTTTGGTATATTAGAGAATAAAACTCTGTTTTAAAATTGATTTTTATCCAACTCCCTATGATTTCAATTAACAATTTTAATTATGGATACGATTAGTAAAACAGTAAAAAAAATGTATTTAATAGAGACATATTGGCTTGTCTCTTTGTAATGTCAATTAGTCAAAAGGGGTGGTGAGATACCTAAGTGATAAGGGTGGAGATATATAATATGCGTGCAGCCTTGGCAGGTAGAGGGGCGATCGCCCTCAGCCTGAGAGCGCAGTCTCGTCCTATATCGGCTCAACTCCTAACGGGACATTGCACCTATTAATAGTCCTCTACAGTTAACCGATAAGGCCGATCTAGGTAGGAAATAGGCCTCTATTGTCTGCGCGGGTTGCTCTCTAGTGGGTGGCTCTTACCGCTCTTGTGATTCCTCACCTTGTTTCCAATTTGCATGTGGAACACGACAGTTTTTACACCCATTCAAATGGATTTCTAACTGTATCTTGCGTAGTAATTTTATTTTTATTTATTTACAAATTAACTCACGAGCACAAGCAGATTTTTTTTCTTTTTTTCTTTTCAAATATTTGTTAAATTAATTCACACTAAAAGGCAAATTTGAAAAAAATAATTACTATTTATTTATTTATTAAAGCACGCTTTGATTTATTTTATTTGTTTGTTTGTATTTTAATACAAATTTTAAATAGTCCAAATTAGACTTAATTAATTGAATTTTTTATTGCAGAAGGTAGTAGAGTTGTTGATTCATAAAGAGAAATCAATGAGGTTTTCCTCTGCTTGATGTAATCGATTGTTATATGGCTAGCTTGCTATAATAACAAAACGATTTTTTCTATATCCAATCAGGTAATTGAACCAATTAGAAATAACAGATAATTTTATTCTAATTAAAACTGATGATGAAGTTCAAACCTTCGAAACTATAGTCCTAAACTAATAAATTTTATATATAATATAGGTACATATTTATATTTGTTATATGTTGAAATAAAAGCCCGTTTTTAGTAAGAACGGGTTGTTACTAGTTAAAACGAGTTTCACTGAATACCTTTGTGGCAACTAGAGTTTACTGATGTTGGTTGAGTTTAGTCCAAAGTTGTATCTCTCTCATTTTTTTACCTTCCGCCTCTTTTTAGGTGTTTATTTTCAAAAAATTTTAATTGAAAATGTCAAAAATTAGAAGTTGTAGAGGATGTAATTTTTGACATTTTCGTTTAAAAAACTTTGAAAATAAACACCTAAAATGAGACGGAAGGTCAAAAATGAAGATTCTAGACCTTTGAACCAAACTCAACCAACATCAGTAAATTCTAGTTGCCACAAAGGTAATCAGTGAAACGCGTTCTTACTTAAAACGGGTTTTTACTGCAACTTATATCTGTTTTATTGCATTAAGCAGATGACAAGTTCTTTTTCTTCATAGCTTTCTCTTCATAGCCTTTATTACTTTATCATATTTTATTCCTGCATGAAAAAAGAGTTATTTTTTCGCCTTTTTTTAGAAATACCTTAAAAATGGCCAAAACTATTTAGATTAAAAAAAATTGAGTTTTGGTTTACAGGAAGTAAACATCGAAAAAATTATCTGAGTTATGAGTATGTTAGTTATCGAGTTTCCAAATTTTCTTGTCGCCTTAGTTCAAAAAACAAAAAATTATAAAAAATATCACATTTGTTTATTTTATATATTTAGATTAAGAGCGGATTATTTTTAATTTATTTCCTAATTTGGATTTTAGCAGAGAGTATTCGTTTGATAGACACTTTTTAAAAGCTATATTTACCATAGAAGGCAAAATTCAAGTGAAGAAGTCACATAACTAAGAGACTACTGTAGTTTCTTCTGTTGTCATTCAAACTAAAAATTTTATAGAAACCAAAATATAGTAATTCCATCAAAAGTACTATCACTAAGCTACTTGCATGAATTTTTATTTTTATAATTATATATTAATTATAGGGTTGCAAAATTAGAGGGTAGATATACATTACTAGCGATATTGTAAGCTCAAAAATAAAAATAAAAATTACAAAAATAAAATGCTTTAAAGGACTTAAAGGGGTGTGCATATTTTTTCTACTAACAGTAGTAACTACGGAACCCTAAAAAGTGGACCTGCCAGCCAAATTTCTAATCAATATTTATTGTTAACTATTATAAAACTAAGCGTTGAAAATTAGTTATATATCCTTGAAGAGCTCCCAATCGATTACATTTTTGCCGTTAAATGTATTTGAGTGTAATATTTTTAGTTGTTGATAAGTTGCTTAAAGAAACTTGAACAGTTCTTGAAATTTTCAATGCTCAATTTATTATCTTTGTGACTCGGAGAGCTATTTAAAAACTATTAATTGAACTAAAACCTACGTTTCTTACTAAACAATTTTGCCACTTAATGTTTATATAATACCTATATCTATTATAAATTAAAATTGAGAGTGAAAGTAACCAAAGAATCCAAGGTGGAATGAAAAAATAATCAAAATTACAAAAAAAAAAAAATACAAATCTTTTAAAAAGCAATCTTAGAAACGTTTATTAATTTTTATTGTTTATTAACTTTATTAAATTATTAATTGTTTATTTTTATTTCTTTATTTTATTATGTTTAATAAACGTTTCTAAGATTGTTTTTTAAATGATTTGTATTTTTTTAGTATCTTTACAATCAATAAATATTTTTTCTTTTCAAAATAATTACATTTTAGTTTTTTTCAAAAAAAGATAAAAAAAATCACAATATTTCTAATTTTCACTTCTTTATTGACCCCATTTATACTTACTAGAAAAAACGTATATAAAATATATTTTTTTTTACTTTATAATATATTAGAGCTCTAAAATCTTTTCTCTACACCATCCAATATATTCAAGTTAAAAATAAACTAACTATAGAAATTTGTTATTTTCTAAGTAAACTGAGAGAAATTGATAATCTTTTAAATAAACATATACCAATATTTAACATGTACTCAAATAAAAGAAACAAGTATGAAATTACTTCAACTAAAACGTAGGGGCTTCGAATCTAAGCAGATCCAATCAAGCTCTTCAACTAGTTTGAGCAAAATAAATTTTTCCACCCTTTATATTTAATACATATTATTAATTCCATTAAAGCAAATTCAAACGTGTGCTACTTTTTTCAAAAAGTTTTACTTTATTATTAGTTTAAATTGATTTTTATTTTCTATTTCTAGGTCATAAGAAGAAATTGTTTCATTTTTAATATGTCGCTTTGAAACGTTGCCATACTTGCCCCTCTCCCTATATCTGGCACTAAATCGATCTATCTCAATTCTATTTAGTCTCTAAATAATAATTATAATTGTTTATTAGACAAACAAAATTCCCAAGTTTAAATTTACTTTTTTGATTACTTAGGTATTGTTTTTGTTAGATCCCTACCTATTTATATTTTTCGATAAACTTGAATATTTTCGATAATTTTAGAAAACAAATTATGAAATTATAAATTTATTTTTTAAATAAATAAATAAACTAACAAAATATTTTTCTATTTTTGCCAGAAAAGTTCGATTATTAAATCAACAATTTATTTTACTTCTAATTAATGTAAAAAAATTTGGTTTTTCAAAGTCGTCACAAATCGATTAGCTCATTGATCACATATAATTTTGAATAAATTCTTATTTTATTAATCATATGATTCAAAAATAATTAAAATCTATTTTTACATATTTTTAAATTATTCTTACAGCTGAATGAGACTCAGGGCCGGTTGTATGTCGCAAAGTAAATGCTTTTTACAACTAACAAAGGGTAGATGGTAAATGGAGAGACTGGGATGGCCACTTTCAGTGCCTGCCATCCCACTCCCTCCATTTACCATCTACCCTTTGTTAATTGTAAAAAGCATTTATTTTGCGACATATAACCGGCCCTCAGAGTCAACCTTAATCTCAATAAAAACATTTGTGTAAAAAAAGACCAAGTTCGATTAATAAAAATCGTAAGATAAGTAGTGAGATCTAATGTGCTGCCAAGTTCAACATCATCAATTTGTTAAATGAATCGAGAATTTATTAGTAACTTCAATTAAAACGAATGTTTTTCATTTCACATGTCCATCTATATTTATTATTGATTTCACATTTTTAGTTGAAATTATTTTCCTAAAACTTGGCCTTTACTAATTAAATTAATTTTATTATTGTTTGATAGGGCATCCACCTCTCCCTTTTAGCCCTTTAAGATCTGATGATTTGGAAACTAGTAATTCGTGACATATATAACAATGAGACTGAGGGCCGGTTGTATGTCGCAAAGTAAATGCTTTTTACCTCTAACCAAGGGTAGATGGTAAATGGAGGGGGCTGGGATCGCTAATCAGATGACAGACACTCCATTTACCATTTACCCTTGGTTAGTGGTAAAAAGCATTTACTTTGCTACATACAACCGGCCCTAAGAGTGAAAAATCTTAAAAGTGATGAAAATCAAGATTTTGATGAAATATGGTAAAAATAATTTTAATCGTTTTTAGTCAGAAACATTAACAAATATATTTTATTTATAATAATTAGAAAAAAAAATTCTTTAATTCGTCTATGAAAATAAAATTTACTTAAAATATGGCAAAAAAAAAATATATATATATAGGTATATATTATCAATTGATGTAATAAAATTTAATAAGATATTTACAACCTAGATTTGTTTTCAAGGTATTAAACTTGACATTCCTTTCCCTGTCGTATTGCGTGCATCCACTGGAATTGATGGAGTAGGCCAAAAGTGGAATTTGCGTTCCTCTACCTCTCTTAAAAAATTTAGCCTTAAGGGATCGGCATTTTAAGAAAATTTCATAAATAAAACATTGCATTAGTCCGGTATGCCCAGGAGGCAGGCGAAGCTTGCCGGGCGGCCTTAGTGAATTCACTCATATTTTTTTTACTCATTTCGTTTTAAAAATATTTGAAATATCATTCTCTGTCATGATTTTTCTGTCTGTGATACACGATAGCTCAAAATTCATATACATTTCGTGTTTTCTGGGGCCAGAATATTTGTATTTCTATTACGGATGACTAATTAAATTTTGGGCTTTTTTCACTTCAGGACTTGCGATTTAAAAATTATAACATTTTATTAAAATTTTCAGGTGTTATCGTGATAGAGGGATAAACAAAGATCTGTTCTTTCAATTAATTTATTAAGGTAGTTGTTTCACCATATGGGTTTTCCTAGCATTTTTTTTTGAAATTTAGGCAGATTATTATTTAAATACTTCTGCATCGATTGGTGGCAAAACGAAATTTATGAATAATATAGCTCGATAGAGATATTAAATTCCAAATATAGTTTTTATACATTGCACTATACGGGATATCGGAAAATTTACATACATATTTAATTATAATTAAGAAACTCTTCTTATCATTGTCAAAACTAAACCAACATTAAACAATAACTAATACACTTTTTAAGAAAATTTTAATTCATAGTTACAACCCAGTTTCTGAGATAATAATTAATAAATAATGAAAAATGTATAATGAAAAATTTACACTAAAAACAATCTGGCAACAAAGCATTTATTTAACCTAAAAACTGGGTTAACTTTAGTACTTTTTTGCCTTTTTTTCGCTTCAGCTATTGTTGCAACAGCTTTAAATCGATTATTAAGAACTTTTTGTTTTATAAATAGACCTTTATAATGTACTCTATCTGACTTTTCTATGATAAAATATATACAGGCTCGGACAGTGTTGCCAGATTTGTCAAACGAGTACCGGATTGGCTAGTAGTGGTACATAAACAGCAAAAAGTTTTGGGCCTATGAATTAGGAATCCTTATTGTCTGTTCTATATACTCTAGCATTAACATTTTGCTAGTATTGTCGCGAAACAACTACTTTAAATTAATTCATTTGTTCATTTGTTTTAAAATCCACTAATCGGAAATTAAAAATAATTATAGATTAAAATGGAAATGAATTTCTAGCAAGTAAATTATTATAATATATTATATATAAATCTATTTCTAGAACGACTCTAGCCCGAGAATGTACTGAACTTGAAAGTTTTCCCTTTTTCTTTAATTATAGATACTAATGATTTTTTAACGAGAAGTTTTTTGAAAATTTAGAAAATAATTTATTCCAGTTAGTTTATTTAAATCAATTTATTAGTCTGATTAATTATTTTTGTGAGATTCCTATAATATTTTATATTTTATACAATTTTATTTTGATTTATAGATAGATTCTGGTTAGTAATTTATGATGAAGATATGATTAAATTAGAAAATAAGTCAAACATTTCTAATGTTTTTTTATTTCACCATGGTTATTCTAACCGAAAGCTTCAATCAGACTATCCAATTCTCCACAAAGATATTTATACCGAGTATGAATTGCAGAGAATATTTAATTGAAAAGTTTTTATTTTACCGAGAGTAGCAGAGTTGTTGATTCATAAAGAGAAACAAAAAGGTTGTCCTCTGCTTGATGAAAATAAACATACACACTTATATATCAAAAATATATATCTGTATATATATTATTTATTTGTTGTGTGTATGTTTATTTGCATCAAGCAGAGGACAACCTCTTTTTTTAAAGAATATTTATTCTAATTCAATTACAAATTAATTATATTTTAAATTAATTACCTGTTTGTATTAAATTACACTTGGTTTGCAGTGGATTAAAGAATTAAATTGAATCAGGATATTAAAACAAGTTAAAATTGAATTTATGTACCGGTATTATCAATTGGTTTAAACACAGGAAACGGAACTACCAATCAATCAAAGTTTTAAATTATTTTCCTCGTTTTTTTAATTATTTATATTTATAAGCGGCAACTAATCGCTTGTTATCGACTTTTAAGGCAATTAACTCAACTCCTGACACCTGGGAAATGCGGTTCAAATACCGTTGTCTATTCTGCTAGAGCTATCACAATTTCTAACTGCTTTTGACCAAAAATAAATGCTTGACCTGTAAAGTGATATTTGCACTTAAGTTATTTATAAAATGGCCATTACATTCCGTCACCAAACAAACCAAATAGATTTTTACTTCTCGATCTATTTATTTATAAAAATATCTATTAAATTTTGTACACAAGTTCTTAAATGGAGTAGTCAATGTTGAAAAAAATACAAGTATATCTTATCTTTGTCTGTCCTAATTTTGAAGATTTTCACTAAACATATTTCAGATAGCAATGAATTGGAATGTACGACACCCTTCTCAAAGAAATAAAAATTAAATGAATTTTCGATAACATGCGAAATTGGAAAGCATACCACCAAATAATTTTGAATTTTTAAAATAAACATGGTTTTTATTAGAAGAACGAAATTTGCCCAAAATTAATTACTAATCGATAACTATAGTACTTTGTCAGAGTTATTAGGTACGTTGAGTTGTGTCATAATTTTTTAGAATTTAAATTTAAAATCCTCTTTTCTATCTATATAAATAAAAATGTACTGTTAGGCTTAAGTGACACGTTGAAGGATCTCCGAAAGTTCTTCACCGATTTCTTTGAAATTTTCACACAACATTCCATTCAAATACACGAGTGTTTTTATATACTAGTATAGTGTTTTTATAGATATCACACCTGTGGCATGCAAAAAATATTTTTTTTTCGAGGAAACAACGCCAGCGCCTCTCTGTGGATAAAAGCAAACAAACAAGATGTCCGATAATAGCTTTTTGGAAATCTTTCAACTGTCAATATTATTTTTGGTTAAGGGAACAATTTTGACAAGTAATATGTAATTCATTTACTGTTTTAATATCTATTCTATAATTATTTGCATTTTCAATTTATTTTTAAAACTATTATTATTTTTTAAATATATTTAAATTTTTGATCAAATCAATTTTGACAGGTAAGCACCCGGGCGTAGCTATTATCTATATAAATTTTAACCATAAAACGAGACGCTCCCCGCCAGGGGCTAGGTGACGCCGGGCCGATGCCCCGAGCGTCAGCTAGTTATAAATAAATTCTTAATAGGCTTGAATACGTAAAAATGTAGTTTAATTAAATTATTTTAAATGTTATTTAATATACCGAAAGAAAACTGTGTAAAACACTTTATAGATAATGGAGACAAACAAATTTGTGGAAGACGAAACTGAAGAAACAGAACAGGTGAATAAAGTTTTGTTACATTACTGTATACTATGTTTTGTATTTGAATGAGCTCAAATCACGAAAAGGGTAAAAGTATTTTTTTTTAATAAATAAAAAAAATGCGAATAGGCTCAAGTGCGTCGAATACGTCATTAGTAAATATAGACTATAATATCCTAAGAGGGCAAGCGATATAATCAATAAATTGAAAATTATAATAAAATAAAATAATTGTCAAATAATAATATAGGATAATTCACGTCCATGATTTATAAAGTTAATTCGCAGAGATGTTAACAATATACCTATTATATATTGTAAACATCTATACAAATTTAATAAATAAATATGTTTAGTGTTGAAAGGGTTGGACCAAGATCAAGTCATGAATTAATCCATTTAATAAATCTAAATATCTTATTAGAATAGAGAGAGAAACCATCAAGGACGGGCTAAGTTTCTTTTGCGCCGTCGTGCGAAATACTGATTGGCGCCTTTATATATATTACTTAGCCCAAATTACTGCCGCTAAAACATTTTTTCACGAATCAAATTTTTTTTTCAAAATGAACTAATAGGGAAAATAATAAAAAGTTTCGGCCGTTTTTGAGATATTTCAAAAATAGAAAGCAAAAAATAAAAAAATGCTACTAAAACATTTCATCATACCTCATATATTACCATATGTAGTAAAGTAATAAGAGTGAATTTAAAAGAGGTGATCCAAGGGGTGAACAGCGATTGGAATTAGGTGTACACCGTCTTTGGAATGATTTTAGAATTCATTAGATAATGCCTCTCCATCTATTGTCTTCTAGTTGGAAATGAAAGTGGAAGTGGAACTAGGTGTACACGATATTAGGTCGCGGTTCACCCCTCGAGGTGATCAGAGGGTGGGGGAAGCATCACCAGACACAATCATGTTCAAACTTGTCGCAGCACGCTCGCTGTTTGCCAGTAACATCAGTCCATTTATTTGATAGCCACGTATAATGGAGCCCCTGCTAGTTAGCCAACTGAATTGGCAGATCAGTTAAGGGAATGGCTACCCAGGCAGGCGAGTGCAATACTCATTATATTCTATATTTTTACATGATATAGAGAATATATATGTAAAAGTGAAAAAGCCCCAATCCATTTCCCCATTTTTACTTCATCTAATGCGAAGCAGATAAAGTATTGGATCGGTCTCGCGCCAAGCTGATGAAGTCGGAATAAATCGACAAATCGTTCAACAGTGATTAATAATAAAAAAAAAAAATTCTCCACATCTCTATGAATCCTCAATTTAACAAAAAGTCAAATAATAATGTTTTTAGTGTTCCTCTCTAAACATTGTTTACTTGTATGGTCGTGAGATAATGAATGAAAAGTGATTAATTATTCTTTATCCATATTACATATATACCCAACCAACGGCCTTAGCATGTACAGGATACAAAGAATCACTAGATTTAAACAACATGTGGTACAGTTTGCTCTAAATCCTCTAAAACTAAAACTCTTCAGACACTGTGTGCTGTTCGCATAGTTAAGTATTTCCCAAAAGGGGCCGTCCATAAATTACGTCCCACGAATTTAAAGAATTTTGGACCCCCCTTCCCCTGTGTCAGTCATATTTTCATTGAGCCCCCTGTTATGTGACGTCACACTATCACTATTATACCCTATAATTAAATAATTGAAGAATTTTTTTTTAAATTATACTCAACTAACATTTTCAGGTTGGAATAATAATAACCAGAAAACTAAAAAATATATTTGAATATTTTTAAAAAATTTTAATTTGACTTTTGAGACATCTCAATTTTTTAGATCCCGCCCCCTCCCCTGTCACATTTCGTCACAAATCTTTAATGCCCCCTCACCCCTTACTTTGTGACGTAATTTATGAACGGACCCATACCTATTGTGTGCATCCCATTAGAATTTATTTATTTGTTTTTCAGGCAATTCGCTTCATCGAGCAGAAAACTAAAGGATACAAAAAATAAAAATTACATATTTATTGGAAAGAACTATATAAATATAGCGCTATGACCTTTTCCTTTGCTATTCTCCTGCATAGGCAAAAGATTCCAGCATATTAAACCGCGAAGTAGTTACTTCAAAATAACTACCTTTGAAAATGTTCAGTAATCATGTCATTTAATAGCCAGACGAATACTTGGTCGGCTTAGTGACGAATTAAAAAACTGACGTTAATGCAATAAATACCAGGGCAGAAAATATTCCCTGTCCGTCCTTGTTAATCATTCCATATCTATCGATAAATTAATATTTTTTTAATACAAGGATAAATTGGATCAAATCCGCCTCTTTGTTTACTATATGGTTGGGTAGTTAGTCTCGCTTTTACTTAAATTGAACTAATCACAATTGTTTCAATTCTGACCTCAGCGATGGTTTTGTGGTTGCACTTAAATTTTCTTAAGACCACACACTCAAGAAGAAAAACATTTCTTCCATCATCCATCCATTGTTCTATTATATATTGAAAAGAATAAAGAATTTTCTCTCTAGATGAAAAATCTAATATAAAAAAACATCCTACCTCTATCTCTGCAACTACATTTATTTATATGATTTACAATGATATTAAGTTTCTGAACGAAAAAATATGCGGGCTCTTTGAATTCCTATAAGGAAAAAAATTCCATTCAAAATATTTTGTCGTTTAATTATCTTATTAAAAAAAAAAGTAAGATGGTTCGAAAGAAACGAGTATTGGATGGGTGCTGGAGAGCGAGCCGGATACAACTGGTCGTTGGCCCACTTTGGCCCGGTTCCGGATTCCGATTTATGCTCTGACGCGCAGCCTCCTGCGTCTTCTGGACAAAGACTTCCAGAGCTGGTTTTCCCCGCAGACTACTTGGACCATCTTTCAAGCCCCTCTGCCCCCACTGTGCCTTTTTCCTTTCTCTTTTAATTTAAAAACCTATTGCTATTGAAATCTACGAATAAAATAACTAATTATTCTATTTGTAAGTTTGTAAATAAAGTTGTTTTATTTACAAACTTACATATATAGATATATATAGCGCTCTTTGACCCTCCAAATTTTCTTTTTTACCCCGGTTCGCCAACCCTTGATCTAGATTTATGTTTTGTCTTCCTTCTTCTTTTTTAAAAAAATGGTAGGTCATGGGATCAAGTGAGTTAACCAAGGTTGAACTTCCTTTAAAGTTTTTGTATCGATGCCGATTAAATCCAGAGTATCAAATGTTAATAAATGTAACGAAATCAGGCCATCCCTTTAAGACTCAAAATAATTGGGATGATAAGTGAGTGGCCTCTTACATTACAATAAATAATAATAATACTTTAATCCTATCTTGAGGATTTTTTAGTTTTATAAATTAATATGAATTAATAAAAATACAATCCGATCACTCATCCTTTATTTATAGCATACACTTTACATTAACCTTACTAGTTGAAAATTAACAATCTCCAAATTTTTTATAATTTTATAAAAATATATTTTGAATAAACATTAAAATATTAATCAAAATAATAAAAAATAAAATAAATAAATAAAAGGACAAATATACCTACGTATAAAACTTGTGAATTAAATCACAGACTTGAAACCTTAAAGACTCGTATGCACAAACACCTTCGTGACTCCAATCTAACCCCCACAAATTCCAAGCCCCCTTTTTTTTCTTGGATGCGAAAATCTATTCAATTTTTAAAAATAATAATAATAATAATAATAATAAATTTTAAACCTATTGATTTAATTTAATCGTATTATATATAAATTGACAATTAAAAATTATATTAATTCACACCCATTTTAGCTAGGTATATGAAAATTACATATTTTAATACATGTGTAAATGTCAAGCAAACGATACAAGATTTTTTTATATTTTTTCTAAAACCAAGAAATATCTTGTTTAGAGTCTTAAGGAGGTTCAGGACAGCAGCTCTATCTGGTTGATCTACGAAAAAATCTTTTGTATTTCTGCAGAGTGACAACTTCTGCCTACTAAATTTTTTAATAAAAAAATTGTTAATAATGAGGTTAAATTCGAATACAAATCTTTGTTTTGATAATATTAATAAAAAGAATATTGAGATAATTTTTTTCTCATTATAAAAACATTTATTTAACACAAAAACGATTTCAAGAAATAGAGTTGGAATTCTACACTAGTGCCTTTGTTATATTCTGTTGGCTGCAAATAACTTTTTATTTTTACATTTATGAATAACTAATTAACTAGACTGTCAAATCTATTGAAAAATGTATCATTCGATTCATAAAAGTTGAATTATTGATCTGTATAAATTTGTTGAAAATGGTATAATTTGTATAGAAGTTATAGTCCTTTTAAAAGCTCGGTCCATTTACTTCAATGTTAAAAGGACAATTTTCAATAATTTATTTCTCGGTAATGGGACAGACGATCAACTTCAAATTTCGGGAATAAATATTTAATACATCAATGATTCGATGGTAAAAATTTGAGAATTTTCTTATAAAAATGATAAATAGTACCGAACCCCCAAGAAAGAAAGAGGATTTCTTTATTTTTATTTTCATTTATCTTAGAAGCTCACATTGTTTTAATAAAACTTAATTTTTATGATTTTTAAACAAACTATTTATTTAAAATATTTATTATTAATTTACTAAATCTATCATATTATATAAATGAAATTATTCTTGAATCTATCCCTTTTTATTCCGATTACTTAATCATTCCAAATGAGATTAAATAACTCATTTTTTATAGTTGAATGTAGTCGAAAAAAATCCCCAATTATTGAATTGAATCTGGGTTAATTCTATGGTAAAATAAAACAGCAACGAAAAACAATGTTTTTATTAATGTTGCACGAATAAATAATCAAGCTGCTCTTTTTTAGAAGAAATTTTACATTTATTTTCTATTACTATTTCAACAGGAACATAATAATCTGAATCATATACCACATATCACTACGTATACTTTTTCAAAAAATTTAATAATTAACTCTTTGAGTGTTTAATTTTTTGTTTAGGTAAATTCTAAAAGTATTTTGTTAGTTTAACATTTTATACAATATAACGGTATTTCGTCTCATCATTGATAACAAACATAAAACAAGCAATGTCCATAAATTACTTTGTTATCATACAATTCATATCATGGAGTATAAAAAACGGCTAAAATGACAATAATTAAGAATTAAAATATATGGAAAAGTCGACAAGATAATTTTTATAAGAGAAGAAATAAGATTCAGGAGTAAGAGGGATATTTAATTTAATATTAATCATATTTTCCTTTGTGTTAGTTTTTTTTTTCATTTAATTAAGAAGTTTGAAAGTGAAAGTAGTGCAGGGAAAAATTACAAAAAATAATAAATTATTTTTCATTTTTAAAAGGATAGTAGTATGATTAGTATTCTGTTATCACGTTAACCCGTTTGATGCTAGAACAAGTGTTGGAATATAAGCTCACGGATATTTGAAACGGTTTTAGAACAATCAGTGAAAATGAAATTATATGAATACTTGGATGAATCTACTACAACTTATAGGAAATAATTTAAATTACTCGCGGACAGTTTCGTGCGTACCTAAACAGGCTCTCGTTTGACCTATCGCATGGGCTTCAAAATTACCTATATAAAGAAAATGCTTTCAATTCATTTATTTGATTATAAGTTATATTTTTTTCTGAATAACTTGTTAGTATTGAGAAAATAAGACGCTATGTATTATATAGGATCGATGACGCGTCATTTTGATATTCAATTTTAATTTGCAAATCCCATCTCTGTATAAAAACAACAAAAAAAGAATTTTTTTAATGGTTAAAGAAAAGTCCAAAATTGTTGAATAATTGGAGCCAGAAATGTATTTAAAAAAAGATTAATGATGTTTTGTCGTATCGTGATAAAATGGGCCACTGAGGAAGTCAAAATAAATTGACGAAAAGTCTGGCTCATTTAATAAAAACTCTGGGTTTTTAATTTTTGTCCAATTCTCTGCTATTTCTGTTAGAAATTTATTATGGATGCAAATGATACAATGCTAAGTATGACATTTTTTATCAGAGGGTATGTGAAATATTATAATAAATATCTTATTAATATAAAATTTAAATGGCTTGGTGCGTACTGGACATGATTAGCAAGCAATTAATTCCTTGTGAACCCACTAACTCCCCGTTATTCTGATTCAAATGTTTCCACTGAGGAAAAGGGGCCGTAGTACTCTAGAAATATCTGGATTAACCACTTGAATTAATAAAGATAAGAGTAAATAAATATTATATTTAATATCGATTTACTATGAGTTAAGGATTCTAGGTCACTTATTTCACATTAAAAGTGGCCTAGAATCCTTAACTCATAGTAAATCAATATTAAATATAATATTTATTTACTCTTATCTTTATTAAAGATGTTTCACCAACAACACAATCTCTACTAATTATCACTTGAATTAATAAAAAATTACTAGAAAAAGCAATTGATTTTTATTCATTCTCTTTTAAAAAATAAATAAGTTATATTTATTCAAAATGAATATATAATATTACTACTAAATTTAATATTTACTACGAATGAAGTAGTAGTTTTTGGAGACTGACTGATAAGTGAATTTAATGGATTTGATGAGGGAATAAACCTCAGAAACGTGGGCTTTGATTAAAAAAATAGTTATAATTATCTCTATTTTTTGAACCTTGGACTGCCTCATCAAATCAATTAAATTAATATTTACTGTTTCAGTTTAATTTTAAAAATATTATCAGATTATTAACAAAAAGGCTATGAGCAAAAATCATCGAATACCTACAGTTGTTGTAGGTATTTAAAATTTTCAAGTTTAATCTGAATTCACACTAATGGAGTTTAGAGTTTAGTGTAATACAATATGGTCTTAGGTAAAAAAACTAACCTTCTAGTATATTAACTTGAGATTCCTTTTAATATTCACCCACTCCCCCCTCAAAAACAACACATTTTTGGAGTTTTTCTACCTGTGGTTTCGGAAATTAGGAGTACCTATAGACTTTTGTATTTTGGAAAAAATAAATAATAATAATAATAAATCAAAATATTTTCCAAGACTATATGCTAAATTTGTATTACCTCTATACTTATATTTAAAATGATACTCTGATCAATTGTTATCAAAAGTAATATGTTTTTTGTAATACTAAACTTCAAGATAGCGGGCTATTTTAGAATCCGAATAAGGGTGTAAAAGTCTTCTGTATTTATTTTACGGTACGAATTGCTAAAAATATTATAATTTAGAGCTTTCTGTTAAATGTCTTTAAAATGATAAATTTCTGGAATCATTTCCTGCTGTGATAAACATGATATATATTATATATATATATATAGTAACTTCCTGGTTAAGTACTGATTAACAAACAGTGGTCTAATTAATTTCATAATACAATATAAAATAAAACTTTTCAAAAGACAAAAAGAATATAATAAAACAAGAGAATAATTATTTGGTGTTGAGTTATTTAGATGATTTTGCTATCGCAATACGAGAATGTTAATGAACTCCCTAATGTTCATGGGAAAATTGTTTTCATTAGATATTTATTTTGGGGATTCGGGTTGTCCGAGCTGGCTATGGTGCTGAGCCTGCTTCAGCATCGTTGATGACGATGTTCAAGCGGGAGACCCGGGTTCGAGCCTGGCTAGCATATAAAAATTTCGACCGGCTAAAACTCGGCTCCCTCACTAAGGGCCGGTTGTATGTCGGTTGGTAAACTCTTTTGACCGTTGGCAAAGGGTAAAAGGCTGGGATGGCCAATCAGATGAAAGTGCCTGCCAATCAGATGACAGACACTTTCATCTGATTGGCCATCCCAGCCTTTTACCCTATGTCAACGGTTAAAAATAGTTTACCAACCGATATACAACTGGCCCTAACCCTACTAACACTTTACTGATGTGCTGTCTATATCCCGGTGACAATAAATAAATAAATAAATAAAAGATATTTATTTTAAAGTTTTGATGGTCAAGTTAATTATTTTGGAGTTTTTTTATTTTATTTTTGGATTAATTCGTATTTTTCGAATCCTACAATGTCAATCTGCAGGACACCTCCACGAATTCGACTCTGAACTAGTCAGTAAAATTTCTTAAAAAATTCTATCGTTTTTAATATTCTAACAAATTCTATTTTTCTCTATAACTTAAAAAAGTTAATTACAATTTTCTTTTAGAGTTTATTTCGAGTAATAAGTAAAAGATTTTTCTTTTCTTGTTTTAGAAGCCGTTTTTTTGGAAATGTATTAAGAGAATGAGTTCAAAATCAAAATCTTAAAAATTCGATGAATTTAAAGTATTATTTTTTTAAAAGACAAAAATTTTCCATTTCTGAATATTTATTTACTAATATATTTGAAAAACAATTAATGATGCGGAGTATTAGAAACAATCAACTTAATTCTATTTTTCCTTCTTTCTAAATATTAGTTAAAATTTAATCGAACATTAGGGTAAATATCATTGTTTCATTTTGACTGACATGGCCATTAAGGAAGGCCTTTAGGGCCTTCCAACTTATTTTTCACCTTGATATTTTTATATGCGAGTTGTTATTGCACAGAGGAGGGTTATTTGTTAAGATATCTAGATAGATAATGAATATACTAGTATATATAATTTATAATAGGTATACTGTATATTTGTTCTTAAAGGACATTTTTGCGAAAATTCCCTGGCCGGAGAATGTACTGTTCATTTTGTATTTGTGGTACATATTGTAACATTTTTAAATTTTTGGAGTGAAATATTTTTTGTGGAAGGAAGCCCCCCCCCTCTTTTCAGTTAATAATAATAAAAAACAAAAACATATTTTACAGTATATTCATTATATAATTATATTGAAAATGTTTTATTTTATTTACTCTAAATAAAATCACTAAACAACTGAGTCCTCCAATGCCTCCAATTTCAACATATACATTAATTATTATTATTTATATGAGTTAATCAAAGAGGACCCAAGGGCGGATCCAGGAATTTTTAATGGGGGGGGGAGAATGTATATAAGGTGGCCGATGTATATAAGATCTACTTTTTATCTCGAAAGTGTGTCGCGATCGAATTTTTCAAGCGGGGGGGGGGGGGTCAGAGCCGCCGCCCCCCACGCACACACATATAGAACTTTATTTAAAAATTTTATAAAATAAAATAAAAAAAAAATTGTTATAAATTCCCTGTCGATTTGGCCGCCGTTTTTTGCCGTCTGCGTGCGGCGCACGTGTTGCACTCCCGCCAGGCACGGGCCTGTATGGGGGGGCGGCCGCTTCCTCAGCCCCCCTGGATCCGCCCTTGAGAGGACCCCAGCATTTTTGAATACAAATTGTTTACAACTCTAATTCAAATTAATTATTGTGAGTGAGTATTAATTTTCTCACTGCAGTGGAAATTGCCCCGTGTACCAATCTTATGGGGCGCTAAAAAGAGAAAAACTTCCCTTATTTAAATTCAGAAAATTAAAATGTTATTTTAAAATATATTCTCATTATACATCAACATAATAATTACCAATAGAGAAACATTTTTGGTCAAAGTCAATTTCAATGCTTGAATGGCAATCAATATATAGTATATTAAGACTTATAACGAGGTGCTTGAAGCCCAATGAACTGGTTTTCGGTTCAGGAAAAAAATTTTATATCTTTTTCTTTTGGAAAAATATATATATTCTTTATTATTTCTTCAACATCTAAAGAAATACCGCATTTTGTGTATAACTCCTAATTAACTGAAGATGGCGAAATAAAATTCAGGCCAAAACGTCTTATTAAAGGTGTTTTATTGAACGCAGTGATTCCATCTTTGGCTGATACCTCCTCCTTCATCTAGTACAGTTTCATCACAGCCACGAACTCTAACAATATTCTTACGAAGTTTTGTAAGATCAGCTACGATATGTATCTATCTAATGCAGTGTTTCCTAACCTTTACTTTTTTGTTACCCCTATAACCAAGCAAGCCAAGTGTCTCTAGCCCTTGTTAAAAAAAACTAAAACTTAAAAACTATCCATTTGTTTTTTTTACTAAAAATTCTCACTGTTCTTTCAGTGTCAATTTGTAGAACTTTGATAGTGTAATTACTAATTAAAATATGAAAATTAGCTTAACCAACTTAACCAACTCGAAGCCCCTAAAATCTTACTAAATTGGATATTAGATCGTATCTAACTTTCTGAGATTTGGCTCGTGATCCCGGCTTCTTTCCTTCTACTCTGTTCTTTTCACGATGGAGGGGCCAGCCCATACAGGCCTTTAGGGGATGGACCTTCTGGTGTATCTCCTTCTCACATCAATATCATTAAAAAAAATAAAAAACATAATATACTTTGAGAACTATCAAATTTTTCTGTCCTGGTATATTAATTAGTCTGATTACCCCTTCCAAATAGCTATTATACCCCCATGGGGGTAATTACCTTTAGGTTAGGAACCGCGGATGTCAATTAATAAAAGAAGCGTTTGCCTGGTTGCCTAGAGGCCTCTGGCAGTGAGTGACTTTCCCCGATGGCCTTGTCTCCCGTTCAGGGCATTTACTTGCAGATACTTGGCACCTGAGATCGAAAGAGAGAGAAAGAGAACCTTGCAAACGTCCTAGACCTTGTCCAAATTTCCGCCTGTTCTATTTGCCTCCTTCCTCACTTGTTGCTTGTCCTCTTCCCAGAAATTGGAATCCAACTCGCCACTCTCTCTTATCAATTTTCTCAGGCTCTTCCTTCAAATTAATCAGAACGAAAGGAGATATCGATACCTAAACTCTAAAACTTCGTAACTCCAAAACTTCAAACTTTATAGTACCCCCAAAAAACTGATTTACCATTCAAATTGAATAAGAATATTTGTTGTTATTGAATTATTAATTGATAACGACATCTTCAAATTGAAATTGAAAAATTAAGTTATCTCGTATACTTAGGGTGTCGGTTGGTAAAGTCTTTGTAAATGTTGTAAACCCTTAGGGCCGGTTGAATGTCACAAAATAAATGCTTTTACCACTAACACAGTGTAGATGGTAAATGGAGGGATTGGGATGGCCAATCAAATGCCAGGCACTGACACTGCCTGGCATCTGATTGGCCATCCCAGTCCCTCCATTTACCATCTACCCTGTGTTAGTGGTAAAAAGCATTTACTTTGCGACATACAACCGGCCCTTAGAATTCACCGTGTGGCCGGTGGGATGACCAATCAGATGAAAGTGCCTGTCATCTGATTGGCCATTCCCCGGGCACAAGGTGAATTTTAAGGTTTTACCCTTTGTTAACGTTTAAAAAGAGTTTAGAAGTCTTTGTAAAAGTTGAAAAAAAAATCCTTAGAATTCACCTTGTACCCGGCGGGATGGCCAATCAGATGAAAGTGTGTGTCATCTGATTGGCCATCCCGTTGGGCACAAGGTGAATTCTAAGGATTTAGACTTTGTCAACTTTTACAAAGACTTTACAAACCGACATGCAACTGGGCCTTATAAATGGCAAGTTATCACCAGAGCAAAAAAATGAAAATCAAAAATACTCATTGTAGTTACGAGCTTTTGGAGTTTAGATATCGGTATGTAATTTTAGCAAATACTTTAAATTTGGACATTATTTTTTATTTAATCATGAATTTAATTCAATCATTTTGACGTCATTTCTTTCTTTCTATGGTTATTACTAGCTATGAAATCTTTGCCCGGACTGGTGAATTTTGTCGGTCATGGAAATTTTTAAACCTTTAACTGCGGGTGCGGTTTATAAACAGAAGCTAATTATTAATATTAAATAGCGGCGTTTTTTTGCGTTTGGAGCGCTTGGTTCTATGAAAAATATCCACAGTTAAAGGGATAATGGACCTGTCCCTACGATTTTATTTTTCCAGTGGGGATCCCGTGTGGCTATTAGCGATATACATCAGAGGCTAAATTTTAAATTTTGTTATCGCTTTGTTTTTCTAATAAAAATTAAAATTGTCGAAAAACTTAAGCCGGGACCTGCCCCATTAAAACCGACCAACCGGGAACTTTAGATTACCTTGATAAAGAGAGCAGTTTTTCCCAAACAGTTGAAATTTTATTAAAATCACACATAATTAATTATAATTATATGTTTGTGTTCAATAAATAATTACTTATAATTATGTGTGATTGTAATAAAATTTCAACTTTCAAAGAACTACTTTTGAATCTTAATTCAAACTTAGTTTTTATCTTGAATCATAAATATATCAGTATTTCTAAATTTAATTTATCTTTGGGTTAGACGACTCTTGGATAAAATTACAAATTTCTATTAAGGTCACATGGTTTTTGCTTCCACTCCTGTATTCATTGATATAATGAATATTAAATTGAAAGTTTTTGCCGAGAGTAGCAGAATTTTTATATATTGAAGGAGACAATAAAAGAGTGTGTCTTCTGCTGGAATTAGACGTTATAAATAAATAAAATTTATAATTCCAGCAGAAGACACACTCTTTTATTGTCTCCTTCGATATAATGAATACTTTGAAAGCATCTTCCTAACTAGTTTTTAAGGAACATGGTGTTGAATCAAGCTTCAATTTAAACACCAACCAAAAAGACCTGCGGCATGGTCAAATACCGAAAACAAATTAATTATCATTTTCAATTAGTTCTCACCCTTTCGCTTTGAAATCTTTCCGAAAAAGAACCCTTTTTTGAAAAATCCACTTTGACCCCTTCGTAGTAATTTAATCAATTTACCAGCAAAAACACAACCAAAGTTAAACCGTACAACGTTAGTCACCTGGACGCGAAGTACCTTCATGTGGTTTAAAAGACCAACTCTTACTATAAGCTTTACAACGGTTAAGGTAATCCCTTAATTGTTTTGCTAATCCTTCTTTTTCAGCCAATTTAAAAAATGTATTCTTCCCAACTCCTTTCAGAAATGGCGTGAATTGTATCTCACTACCTCTATTAACCCTTAGCTTAAGAAGTATATGCCTGAATATATTTGAAAAGAGATAGTTTTAACCAGTTTTCCCGCCTGAAATAAGCACCCATGACAAGTCTTAGCTACATGCGATCTTAAATATAAAGACGGGAAATTTGATGACATCATTTCTGTATCTTTAATCAATTCTTCATATTCGGAATTCTAGTATGATTCGTTTATTATCGTAAGAAATAGTAATATTTTAACATAAATATACACAATCATATTCGTAAAATAGATAGGTGCTATCATTTTTATGTAATATTAATGAAATTATATAAGTATTCTCTATGAAGATACATTCAGATATAAATGTAAATATTAGACATTATAATTTGATTAATGATCAATACGGAAAATCCAACATTTCTCCCTAGATAATCAATTTTTAAATTTAACTAAAATGTCTGATATTACTACCCCAAAAGAGTTTTTCATTTATTATTATTATTTTTTCGGTATAATTTTTATTTTTATTTAAATATATCCAAATGGTCAATAACCTCAATCTATTGTATATTGGCCTTATCGGTTTCCTCAGTGGAATGACATGCAAATGGTGTCAGCGAAACCTACACCTCTAAGCACATATGCTCACACAATCATTTAGAAACACTGGAGATATGAAAGTATAGAAAAAAATTAGGTTGAATTTGAAAATGATACGGGCTCCGGGTTTATTAATTTACAAAAGACTTCCTCAAATGATTATCAGCAAAAATTTGGGTCTATTAAAAAATAAATAAATAAATATATAATAATAATAAAGAAAGAACAAAAATTTAAATAGTTTGTAAAAATAGAAGTTTTAGGAGATGAAAAAATTTCCAAAACGCCACGTTATTAGCATCTCACAAGTATTTCTACAAATAGGTATATAAGTTCAGATATTATTTTCACTTAATATTTGACAAAATTACCTGTATTTGATTCGCGATTGAATCAAATATAGGAAACATACGATTAATTTCTACAAATATTCTGATTCTTTCTAAATGAATAATTGATGTTTTGTATATATATGTAAGTTTGTAAATGTGTCTTGGATACTTTCTTCTTTATCTTGAATGGCCCTTTTCGATTCTCCTATTTGTAAGTTTGTAAATAAAACAACTTTATTCGAATGCTAAAACAATATTAGGTTTTTATTAAATTAAAACATATTTACAACAATATTGACACATAATCTTAATTTGAGTTAGCTTACCTAAAACAATATTAGAATAGAATAATTAGTTATTTTATTCGTAGATTTCATTTATAAATTTAATACATAATGAAATGTCTTAAGATTTTAAATATTAACTAATTATTGTTTTAGGGAAATCAGGTTTGTAACTTTACGAAACCAAATTAAGAATTGGTTGAATTTAAAAGGTGGGAATTTTAAATTTATATATATTATAGATATTTATTTATTTTTTTGTGAAGGTCTTTTCTAAATCAATGTTTAATTTCATGGTGATTTGTTCATCAACGCGAATAATCGACTTCGAAATTCAGGCGATTTGAATTTATTTATTTTTTTGCTATATTTATATTTTAAAATTTATTCGATTTTTAATATAGGTGAAGACTGTTTGGAAATATATAATTTTCTAAATATTATTCGATATCTACAATTATTTATATTATTTTCCCTATGTTATATTTGTTCCTTTTTAGGGTTACGTTCAAAAGTAAAAAATAGCCCAATAGATATGTCTTTCTGTCCATCGGTAAGAATATTGTAAAAAATACCAGAAATAAGGATAAGGCCCACCCTAATTTTCTTCTAAATTATAATTTACCCAAAATAAAAAAAATATTTATTTTTTATCATATAGTTTTTTTTATGATATTGATGTGAGAAGGAGATACACCAGAAGGTGCATCCCCTAAAGGCCTGTATGGGATGGCCCCTCCATCGTGAAAAAAACAAAACAAAAAAAAACATAGTAGAAGGAAAGAAGCCGGGATCACGAGCCAATCTCAGAAACTTAGATACAATTCAATATCCAATTTAGTAAGGTTTTAGGGGCTTCGAGCAGTGGTAAATTCTCCGCGCGATAAATTCGGTTAAATTTATCTCCTTTTTACTTATGCAAAGTGGTGTAGATTATTTTTTTTTAATTATCTACATTTTCATATATAAGAATAAAGAAAACTCCATAACTACAAAATACTAATTCGAAGTTACCTGATGATACCCTGTCTAATTGGACTTATGCAGGGAAATAAGCTGACGTGTTCTGATGTGGCCATCCACTTGACTTTACCATACAACCTGGCCCCTAAAATTATTTATAATCATGTAGGGAGGGGGGGGTAATTTTTGCATTTTTATACTTTTGGTGTCCCACTGATTATGTATACAAAATTTGGTTGAGTTTGGTAAATTTTTTTTTTAATGATATTAGTGTGAGAAAGGAGATACACCAGAAGGTCCATCCCCTAAAGGCCTGTATAGGGCTGGCTCCTCCATCGTGAAAAAGAACAGAGTAGAAGGAAAGAAGCCGGGATCACGAGCCAAAGCTCAGAAAGTTAGATACAATCCAATATCCTATTTACTAAGTTTATAGGGGCTTAGAGCAGTGGCAAATTCTCCGTTCGATAAATTAGGTTAAATTTATCTCCCACTTAATATAGAGTGAGATATCCCTGTAAAGGTCCCTTTAAGTAAAAGGCTTAATTTTTTAAAATTTATTTTAATTTAAAATGACTATGAGGGAGAGCTTAAGCTCACCATTTTTATGTGATTTTGCACCTATCGGCATTTGGAAATAGCTTAATAATTATGAAAAAAATTCCATAAATTCTTTCATTGTCTCCTTAACATCAACAAATAAGTCGTCCTTGCTAGATATAGCTGTACATTTCCAAACCAAACGGTTAATTAAGTAGTTTACATTAAACAAAAAATAGAATTTATTTCAATATTGAGAAACAAATGCTTGATTTATCAAACTCGTTCTCATTTAAAGATTATCTAAAGAGCATGGACTAAATAGGAGTTCTTTTAACTATTGAGGGGATTCGGAATTAACATAACAAACCTCTAAAATTGTAAATTTTGTCGCTATCACATACAGTTATTTTAAAGTAGATTAAAGTTTACATAATTTTATTTAATGTTAATTAGAGTTTTTAGGATGATACCTAACAATATTAAAATATTGTTTTTAATGTTTAACCCCCATTAAATTTAATTCATCAAAAAATAATTATCGTGTTAAAATATTAATACTAAAAAAATAAATAAAGGAAAAATCTGAATCATTTGAGCTGAAATTTACTAGATTTCTATATGTCAAATTGGTTTCACCTCGATGGACACCAGTTGCTTCGGAGATTGCTTTTTGAATTCAATTCTAAATCAGGCTTACTGACATGGATAAAAATTATCAATAATTTGAATTCAGTATTATGATTCCGTGATTTCAACTTTTTTATTATTTGTGATGGTGTCAGGGAAAAGGGCCTTTATATTCGCCTACCAGTTTTTTTCAGGAATGCCAAAAATGTGAGTTAAATGTGTGTATAACTCTTAATTACATATTTGAGAATCAACAGCAAATTTTTATTTGGAATTGAATAATAACGAGGGTAAAAATGTAAGAAATGCCATATTTTTGTCTGCTTAAAAATTGTCAAAATTTAAACGGTTATAACACAAAACTAGTTTATTTACGTTTAAATATTCAAAAATTTATAACTGAGTCAATTTTTGAAATTTTGGGGCGGGACAAAAGCGTTTTGTTCAGTTGTTTCTCTAGAATCAGGAGATGTCATTAGCTTGATTTTGACCAGGTGAAGATAAAGCCCCTTTTCCCAGACACATCACCTATTATATTCCATATATATTTAGCAAATCTCCTCTAAGTAAGACAGTAGATAGTAATCTCTAATACACTAAATTAGAAAATAAATAACTAAATTTTAACTAAAAACTATTGCTGGATGACGATGATAAAAATGTTAAATCGGGGTCGGGTTAGGCTAGGGGTAGCGTGTCTACCTGATAACCCGGGTTCGAATTCGAACCCATGGTAGAGACAAATTAAAAAAAAAATAATAACTAATAACTAATTGCTGAAACGAGAGGCAATCAATTGAAAAAGATAGATGATACAAGTTCGACCAGTGAATTTCATCAACAAAATTTTGAAGATTGTATTATTTTGAAATCTTTCTTCAGAGTCAAATTTAGTAATCAAATTTCGACTCACTTCTACATATTCTATTGACTTGAAATTTCTCACGCATACGAATTAGAAATCCCATTACAATATTCTATAATATTTATATCCCACATCTGAGCTAGTTTTCTTGGATTGTCAGATTTGTTAACTAACTCCAGCATCGTCAATGGAAGATCCTAAGTCAGCTAAAATTAAATTTGAGTTGAGTTCCAATTTCACATTGCCAAATAATCTCAGCGTATCTCAAATATTTATTGTTGTCCCATCAAATGCCAATTTCAAGGGCTAAAATTTATGAAATAAAATCATAAATTTTCTCACTTTTTAATTATTAAATTTTTTTATTTTTTTTTATTTTCTATGACCTATGTGATTGTCTTGCTAATTGCTGATGTATGTATAATTCAGAAAAGCCGTATGCTAAATAGATCATAACTGGCCAAAAATTTATGTACCTATGGTACAAATATGACAAAAATATAAAATAAAATGTGCTGTATTTTAAGTTAAATTTTAGTTAAAACCACTAATCTTTTAATTTCTACTTTTTTAGTGCATTTTAAAATAAAAGAATATTTAAAAAATATTATTTTTATTATATGCCTTTACAGCCCTAAAATATTATACCTAATTATTTTTTCATCCTTATATCTTTTTAATTTATTGAATAAAATTTTTGTAACATATGTAATATTTCTCATTAAAATAGAAAAATTTAATTTATTACTAATCTAGTATTACATCAATTCCTATGAATCAATTGTAATAGACTGATGAAGAGGGAAAGGCCCTCGAAACTAGTCTCGTTATACTTAAATAAATAAAAAAATATATTTCCAGCAGAAGACACACTCTTTTATTGAAGAGAAAAGTAAATAAATATTATATGGAATATTCATTTACTATGAGTTAAGATTTCTAGGTCACTTGTTTCAGATTAAAATTAAAAAAATAAAAGAGGTAAATTTTTTCAATATATATATTTCGAGCTGTAAGCTCATCTTCAGGAAAGTATAGAATTTTAAGTTAAGTTTTAAGTTAAAATTATGTACTTTCCTGAAGATGAGCTTACAGCTCGAAATATATATATTGAAAAATTTCTCTTTTATTTTTTTACTTTTAATGTGAAACAAGTGACCTAGAAATCTTAACTCATAGTACCGAAATGAATATTTCATAATATTTATTTACTTTTATCTTTATTAAAGATGTTTCACCTTGCACCAACACCACAATCTCTATTAATTACTCTTTTATTGTCTCCTTTAATTTATAAAAATTCTGCTACTCTCGGCAAAAAGAAACTTTCAATCTAGTATCATTTCGAATTTAGTTGAGATTAAGAGAAATAAAAAAATGAAATAAAAATTGGTTAATCTTTTAGTGAGAGTAAAATACATAATAAATATCAAAATATCCATTTCCTCTTTCTAATTCTCTCTCGTGATTTAGTATTTATATATATAAACCCATAATTAGCATCTTTCCATTCCTTAATATGACTCAGAGCGTAATAGAAAGATTTTTCTTTCATATTAATCCTGGATTATTAATATCGAATGGAGCATTTATACGCATAATAATAAAGATAAATAAGATATTAATTTGATGTGACTAGTCAAAAGGAAATAAAAAAATTTGCTTTCCAATAGATTAATATGATGAAAATCATCTTTTAAATTATTTCGATCGAATAATTCGATTTATGCACCCTCATGAATGTTATTTTGTAAACATGGAGTTTTTTTGTTGCACTTCTTCTACCTCTAATAATGAATATCAATCTCAAATTGAAATGGAAGAAAGTTAGGTCGCACACTTGGATGCAAATTTGTTGAATAAGTTAAACGTCAATTTACAAATACATACACACACATTGGGTTTAATATGCAAATTGGTAGCTTGTCCCGGGGTTAAGGTGAACGGACTTGGTGGGGGAGAGGGGGTCAAGATGGCCGCTTCCATCCTGCGGGAACATAAGGTCAATTTCACTTCCAATTTTAAAGGACAAACATAACAAAAGCCACTCGTTTTAGGCGAATAAAAAAAAATAAGTTTTTTTATTTAGTACTTTCTTAATATAGGTATAATATTTAATTTGTTACGAGAAGAAACTTGAAAATTTTCAATAATTTTGTAATTTTACCATAGTTGGTCCAGGCTGTAAAAATCAAAAATTCTCTTATTCTTATAAAAAAATAAAAAAAAATTGTTTTTTAGAAAATTTAAATTATAAAAATTTTCTTTTTTCTGTTATCTTGTTTTAAATCCATTTTTTTCTTCTATTAACTAAATAAGAACACAAATATTTTCAAAATTTGACCAGTTTTTTGCAATTTTTTGGGCGGATCAGAGCCTTTAAATTTTTCGTATTTTTATACAAGAACTAAGAATTAACAATAGAAAATTTTAATGATACTGAAAGATTGTCCCTTAATTTTATTAAACAATGCCATTAATAAATATTTTTTTGGGTGTTTTTTCAATTAATTTATTAAATTAAACGAGACAATAAAATAGTGATTCTTCTGCTGGAAAAATAATTTTTTTAATTTATTTATAATGAGACTATAGTTTCGAGGGATTTTCCCTCTTCATCAGTCTATTACAATTGATTCACAGTAATTGATGTGTGAAAAAGACTGATGAAGAGGGCAAATCTCTCAAAACTATAGTCTCGTTATAAATAAATTAAAAAATTTATTTTTTCAGCAGAAGACACTCTTTTATTGTCTCCTTTAATTTATAAAAATTCTATTACTCTCGGCAAAAAGAAACTTTCAATTTAATATATTAATTATTTGTTCAGTAAGTAATCATGAGATCTGGATTGGCTTTTCTAAATACCAAAGATCCAAGACTAGATTAAGTTTAAAATAACATGTGTTATAAAATTGTATATCTTTCACTAATATCATTAAGATTTTTTATTATATTCCCATATTTTAGAAAATTTAATAAATAAGTAATTTTATAATGGTAATAATAGTAAGGTAGTTCTTTCACAAATGCAGAAATTCAAGAAGTCTTTGAAACTTGGAATATAAGTCATTAAAAGCATAATACACATACTGTTAAAATTTGAAGACGATTTACCACGCCAAACATGAAATAATTGCAAGTAAAAATGACATTTTTAACATAGAGTAGATAGGAAAAGGGTGGGGATATGATAATTATTTAATTTTTTTTCATTGAAGGACTATCACCATCTTGATAAAAAACTAATATTTGTTAGAATAATATATTCGAAGTAACTTAAAAAAAAATCCAAATTACTTACCACGTAGTTTTGATAAAAAACAAAAAAACAAACATATTTGGGCGACTATTTTTAGTGGAGGGGATATAAGCACAATGGTTTGGAAAGTATGTGTGTATCTATATAGAGATTTCGTAGTGTGAGTGGACAGTCAGGTAAAGAAAAAATACCCTAAAATTTTAGTTCCTTTCATATTTATAGAGTGGTTAAGAGGCTAAAACTTTTGGCGTGGATTGTCGCGAAAGAACCTTCTTAAAATCTATTGATCTGTTTCTTTTTTGCAGGTTTAGCAGTTTAGAAGAGATCACCATTCTGCATTTTTCTAATGTGAGTTCATCTTTAAAATTCTTCCCCTAAAACCCGAAGGTAAATATGCAGATATACATTATGGGTAATCCTTTAAGGTAGACTCTTTTGAACAATATAATCTGCTTAGTTTATGAAATTTGTTCAAAGAAATATTGCTTTGTTTGTTCAGGTTTGAGGCTCAGGTTGATGAACTGAATTATTCCTGTCAAAAGGTTCTCATAAATATATTTATTGGAATTTTTTTTTTATTAATGAGTTGGAGGAGAAACAAAAGTGATACAAAGTATTATCAACAAAACAATCGAAAATTTTTTGTAATTTGTAATAAAAATTACGTATTTAATTACAAAAATTTTAATTTCACCTTTTTTATTTTTAGTTCAATCATTAATTTTATTCTAAACTAGTCAATTATTTCTAATAAATTAGCCAACAAGAAAAAGAAAACATCTCTTATAGCAATCGTTTAACAATATTTTAGTTTTTAACCCTTTAACTACGGGTATTTTTTGTAGAACCAAGCGCTCCAAACGCAAAAAAAATAGTTCATGTTTTTATTGTTATACAGTAACGTGATTATATACCACACCCGCGTCAGTCTATAATTTTGGCATGTGGCTTTTAAACCACACCAGCAGTTAAAGGGTTAAGGTGTTTTATTTTTTTAAATCTGAAGTCATTTTTTACTTGAAAAAATTGAGATTTTTCCACTATTCTAATTTTACCGTGGATGATCCAACCCTTAAAGATGAATTGCCAATTGTAATTTAAATTCACTCCCTTGATTTTATTAAAAAACAAATCAATATTTCATAAGGTGTGTTTATCTAACATTGATGGCTAGTAAAGCCGATCAAAAGATCGGATTTATTAATGAAAATTTACGAAAATATATACATATCAAAAATAACACATTTTGTAATTGTATGTTATTTACTAAAAATATTAAGTTTGTTTCCTATTCCAATATAATATTAAAAATAATATAATTTTTAGAAAACAGTAATTAAATTAGAAAAACATTTCTCTTCGGAGAGGTAGAAAATTTAATTGATAAGTGATGGAAAGGCAGCCCAATGATAGTGAAAAAAATTATTTCGAATAAAATAGATTTATTGGATATTTATTTTTTCCTCACTCAAAAACTAACTTTTCGAAGGATTTCCACCCCTTCTTCAGGGTCTATAATGAAATTAATGATGGCCAACCCCGTTGTATATATTAATTTTTTATACTTAATTGTAGACCTTGAAGAAGGAGTGAAAATCCTCCGAAATGTTGGTTTTTGAGTGAAGAAACAAATGAATATCAAATAAATTATTTTATTCGAAATAATTTTTTCACTATCATTGGGCTGCCTTTTCATCACTTATCAATTAATTAAATTTCTAGTAATCTTAACAGAGACCAGCTAGTTTACTGAGGTCTACATTCTGAAAGGGCAAAATCTCTCCAAATAGTAAGCCCCATTAAAAATATTAATAACTATTTTGAGCTAATTCAGATAATGTTTCAATCATTTAATCATTTAAATGCAGGGCAATGGATCGGAAATCTATCAACAATTTTAAGAATTCCCTATCTTTTCATAATCTATTAATTAAATTTTATCTACGTGATCTGAACTAGTAATAATTTTAATACTACATGAATTATTTAATTTTTCCTAATTATTTCTGTTGATTTTTTCCATGACTTCCATTCGATTTTCTAACTAGGTTTTCGAATGAATTTGTTTTTTATATTTTCTATTTAATTGAACCCGAAATGTAATATTTATTAGAAAATATAAACATATATCTCTTATATGGGATCGATCTTGGCGTGTTGAAAGCATTCGATTATATTAGATCTCAGAAGTTAAGCATTATTTATCATTGATAATTCTTGGATTGACGACCATATAAAAATACAATCTGACTAATTCAAATGGACTTAAAGCGCTCTACTTCATGCAGTAAACTAATCGATAATAATTAATCAATTAGAATTTAGTTGAAACTATTTAGAAAATTGATTGGCCTCGTTTACATTTTTATTAAACCTGAATTGTTACTAATCATTAAACATTAACATTTATAACTATTAACATATGTGCATAAATAAAATCACAAATAGCTAAACGATTTTAAAGAAAACAGACAAATTGTAAAAATTTGAATAACTTCTCAAGGTTGGTTAGTAAAATTTGTAATAATCCATAGCTAAAGTAAATTAAGTGTTTTCATTTTGGACATTAGTGATTTATTATTATGTAAATATAATTAAAGTTAAATATTTCATTAACTTCTCAATATAAATTAAACGTTATGTAATATTTGAACTATTGAATATAACGCGATTGAAAATGTAAGGAAATCACGATTTTATCCAATAATAATACACTTAAAGTTTATAATACCTTTAAATTTTTTATAGTGTTATAACATAATATGTTATCTATACATGAAAGTAGAGTATATATACACATTTAATTTAAAAAAAGCGAATTTCGCTGGAGATTTGAATGCACGGTTTTTCTATTCTATTTCTACTTGCTAGTCGTTATTTGTTCAAGAATAGCCTAAAGGATTAGAATTAGTGTAACATGACTTGGCAGAATTTAGACAGGTATTTGCTATTGGGACATTTTAGAAAATTTGCCGCAGGTCTATCAATCTATCTATTTATCTATATCTATATTTATATCATTTAAAATTATTCTTTTTCGTGGCTTACTTTTCATGATCATATAAATTACCGTTTGTAATTATTGACGATTATTGGTTTAAGGTTCACCTGTTTAATAAACAGGCTGTGGAGACAATTCTGATTTCAAATATCATTTACTATACCATATAATAAATATTAAATTAAATTTTTCGAAAATATCTTGAATTTAAAAGTATTTTGTCTTTCAAATTACAGTTGGAAATATAATTCGGGATAATTAGAAAAGAACGAAATTTTTTTCCTAATTGCGAAAATTTGCAAAAAAAATAAATAATAATAATAATACCAATTTATGAATATTTAAAAGAATGTGAATTTTTGAATGATTGTGGTATTTTCTTAATTCTGATCAGAAAATTTGAGAGCTTTTATCAATTTTTTCTTAAGTATAAATATTTTCAAAAATTATTAATAATACTAATTTCTGAATAATTATAAACAAATGTAAATTACGTATATCTGATTTTTTTTTTGAAAAGCATAAATTGAAGAGAAGTTTCATAAAAATTCTTAAATTAAAAGATTTGCACCTAAAAAAAATATATAAATAATAATATCCATTTTTAAACATATAAAAGAATGAGTATTATTTTGCATATTTTTTAGACTTATCAATAAAGTTGGCGAAAAGTCGCAAAAATCAATGCCATTTTTTTGATTTACACCTTCCTGTCCAAATACCTGCAAACGTACTTGATTAATTATTTTAATTTTTTTTAATTTCTCATTAAAAAAATGCTGTTTTTCTCAATTAGGAATTTTCGCAAACTAATTCTTAAATTTACAATACCTAAAATTATTATTTTCAATATACTATTAATATAGGTAGGATAAGTGTCGATCCATTTGTGCATCATCAACGAATTTTTTGAATGCTCTATTATCTTTTTTTCATTTATTGATTACACATGAATTTACCAAATCAAAAATTATTTCCAATCATTCTTGTTAGATAGTCCTAAATAATCATTAGACTATAGTACTAAGATGTCTTGAGGTTTCGCATCAAAGATTTTGTTAAGGTAATAATCAATGAAGTGAAGCGGACTGGGAAAATCAAGCAAAATTGAAATTCTGAATTAAAAAATAAATAAATAAAAAAATAGATGAAGAAAAATAGAAGAAGATACTTTGGTAACAACGGCACCGTAGAAGATGCCGCTGCCATCGCTGCCACCTCAGTGAAGAAGTAGACCAGAAGACGGAACTGGCCTACTTCCGAAGAAGCTCACTAACACACATTGAGGCAAGCCCTGCGGCACCAGAGTGATCAAAATTTGAACCGAATCATTTATTCTGTACTGTACACACATTTTTATTAATAGGAATTTGCACTTTTTAAGCTTAAATATATACACATAGCTAATTCATTCACACTAGTAAAAAAAAAAAAAAAAATATTTTTAATTTTTGATATTTTTGAGGAAAGGCCAGACAGGTCAGGAAAAGGATTCGCGTTCTCGATAGCGTGACAAGAGTTTTATATTCTTCCGAAAAAATAATAAATATTTATGTGAATTGTTTTGAATTAAATAAAAATAATAAAAAAAATAAATAAAAAAAAATGACAGAACACAAGTATTGGTATTCCCACATTCCATGGGTCCACGTGCGGCGCCTGGAGTCGGCATTAATTATATTTATTTATTTTTTGAAAAATCAATCATATTTACAAAAGTCCGCGAATCGACTCCAGGATTTGTTTCTCTTATTACCTGACGAGGTTCACGTGCCGTCGTGGTTCTCTTTTGCTACGAGGTCCCTATCCACGGGCTCGAGGAGCCTGTCTTGTCCGGAGGCATTTTGGATAAATCAGGTGGATCAGGATCAAGGAAATAAAAACACGGGGACGTTTTGACAATTTTTTAGGGACAACTCACTGTACTAAAACGGGTGTTTCGCGTTGGAGTTCCGGGCGAGAACCGGACGATGATGATGATGATGGAGATGAAGAAGAAGATGATCCTAGGGGATGACGATAAAGGTGAATCGTCGTCGGTACCCTCGTGGTCTTCACACTTCACACTCGAAACACTTGGTTGTTGTTGCTCACGCCACTGTCAGAATACAGACTAAACCTAAAGGTAAAAAAATAGGTCCGTGTGACGGCTGGCCGAGTACTCGCCGCCTTCTTCTCATTGGCTATCCGAGAGCAGGTAGGGAGACAGCCCTGGAGGGGCTCCCCACTACCTCTCAAAATCCGAAATGCCACTAACCTACATATCGGTACCCACTGCTGTGACGTCATTTAAGAGACTAAATCAAGGCGCTATCATTAGGGTTGGAACAATGCACCGACTGAAGAATATTTTCGGGGGTCTTTATCTCCAATCCGTGCATTAAAGTCTCCAAAGCGTCGGCGGAGGGGACGCCTAAGCTAACGGGATTCTCGCTCTGTCTTGCTTGCACGCATTGCGTTCAGACGGGATTTCGCTTTTAATATAACGTCGGCCAGGGAAATGGGTCTCCGCGACGTTAATTCACGCGATGCATCTTTGCGGTAGCAGAAGATAACGGGAATTGGAAAGTGAGCTCGAATCAGATTTTTTTTTTGCTAAAATGTTAAGACATAATTAGCGAATTCTTTCAATATATTTATTTATTTTAATTTGAGATGCTATAGTTCAATTAGCAACACTAGCTGAATTAAGATTAATATCAAAAAAATACATATAATATTTGTATAAAAACATAATCAAAATTAATTAAATTATTACTTATTTAAAACAACCAATCAAATTTATTTTAATGAGTAATAAGAAAAACAATTAAATATTTAATGTGAAAGGATAAATTAATATTTTGAATATTATATAAATTTTCCTTTCTAAACATTTAATCTAATAAAATATTTAAATGTGCTAAATACTAAGACACATTTCAATACTTGGTTACATACCTAATTCAATTTAAAGATTGTACTTTTACCAGATATTAAAATATATAATACATATTCTAAGTTATGAGTTATTTCTAATTAAAATATTTGATTATAAATAATAAGTTGTTTTTAATATTTTAATAATTAATAAATAATTACGAATAATCACAACGATTTTATTTTTATTTATTTAATTATTCATTTATTTCACATGTTAATATATGTATTAAAACTAAGACTAACATAGCAATACATTATTTTAATATAAAATAAAACAATAGAAACAATCTACAAAATTTTTCAAATAAAGTACTATATGAATATAAATAAGAAAATTTTAAAAATTTTAAATTCAAAAAATACCAAATTATTTAACATAAAAATACATTCAATAAATTCAACTAATTTCATACTTATATTCTAAAATCTACTAATAGTTTTCTATATACAGTGAATATAAATTAAAGAAAGATATTTGACAAAGTATTTTAGATTAGTTTTACTAGAATATTATATGTTTAGTTAATGTTATAATATAATAACAAAATATTAGTGTAAAATATACTTTCTAGATTTATAATTCAAAAATTTTTTAAATTTAATAAGTTAAAAAAAATTATATTATAATTTGCTGTTAATAGTAAGTTTAAGGATGTCATATTAATATGAACTTTAATATATAGTGGAGTATTAGATATTTATAATTTATAATTTATAGATTACATCCAAATATTATTTATTGTTATTATTATTCAAATCAAATTAATTATAAGATAATTTATTCCGCTGGGGCTTGAAGGGTTGAATATTGCAGGTTTTTTGGAAAAAGGGAAACACTACAAGCGAAGCGGAGTTTGCGAATTGTATACAATAGTATATAAAATTATATCCCTATAAAAAATTTTAATTACATAATTAGCATTTCGAGGGCTCTTCTATATTATCTTTATCTTCTCCACTTCTTTGGATCTTATACTCACGACAAAGATATTGCATAAATTTTATGAATCATCCATAATTTTTATATTGAACATTCCTACTCGTAATCTTAATTACTAGCTAATTTATTAAAAACTAAACTACTGGCTGTTTAATTAAACAATTTTATTAATCGATTTCTTATGCAGTTTTGAAATGAAAATTTTTCAACTAATTAAGTCGTAGGTTGAGTAAATTTTTATGAGGCCGGAGACGATTCCTGTAATCCAGCCTTTTAGAAGAATTCTAGAGTAGTTAACCCGACCATTGCAATTGAACTAGCCATAGGTTGGGAATCGTGAATTGCCTATCCTCCTGATTAAGCTTGAAAAAATCAAGTTCAAAGAAATTGCACAATTTTTTATGGAAATTTGAGTGGTGTTTTTTCTTCTTTTTAGAAGAGTGAAAGAATTATGAACCTGTTAATTTTTTGGTCGCGAAATAATTATTTTTTTCAAACAGTTTTCAAGAGTAAATTATAAAATTATTTTCATCCTCCGAGGTTTATTAGTTTATTTATACTTGTTTATTGATGGGTTGTCTTCATGATAATTTTTAAATTGATTTTTTTTTTTAATTTTAAAATTTGAACTCATAAATAACAAAGAAGCTCGACTATAATCTGATTCCTATACTAATGGCCGCTGTACACGAGGCTTGTTTTAATAATTTTTTGTTAGCTAGCTCCCACTCAAAAGCATCCCAAGACCAAGCTGGGAAATAGAACTTTTTTTATGAAAATGATGAGAGAAGGATTTACACCAAAAAGGTGCCTGGGTTGGCCCCTCCATCGGGAAAGAAGAAGAAAGAATTTTATGGGCTGTACGGGGGTCAAAGGTATCTGTGGATACGGGTTTTAAATAGCTGAAGGTTATAAGTCGCGGGAAAGATGGTGGCAGGGAGCGAGTTTCAGTCTCTGGAGGGCATAGGGATAAAAGAGTTGTCGAAAGCGCTTGTTCGACTTTTATCCAATTTGACAACGAAGGGATGCTGAGCGTTTGAAAACCGCGTGTTTCTCGTAAAGAGGGCATTAGGGGTGGATAATTCATTTCAGCTCGACTGAACAGACACCGTGATAGTATCTGTAGTAGAGGGAAGCCAGGGAGTCGAGTGAGTTGGTTAGAGCCGGGTCTCCTATTAGTTTAATTGCTCGCTTCTGAATTGCATCCAGTGTAGCAAGAGAATGCTTGGAGGCACCCCTCCACAGATGAGAGCCATATTCGTGACAGGGACGAATTTGAGCCTTATACAGTATAAGAAGTTGACTGGGAGTATAACAGCGTCTAGACCTAAATAGGAGTCCAAGCTTGCGCGCTGCAGCTTTAGCAGTGGTTGAGATATGGTTATTCCATGATAGGTCAGATTTTAAATCAATCAAACAACCCACAAATACAGCCAGCAGTGACGTCATTTCGATCCCGACAGGCCTCCAAATGCAAACCAGAGCTCCCATCCCAAAAACAGGTAGAGAAAAAAGCTTGAGGGCTTAATATACACACTAGCCAAACTTATAACACATAAACACATATATATGATATTAAATAAATTGCATTTGCCTAAATGGACTTTATTCCCCAAAGTCATAAAAAATGTTAATAGTAATAATTGACATCGTTATTCCTCTGTGTGCACTCAGCTTCTGTTGTATATAAGAATCAAAGGGTCTGTCTAAGGCCTAAATGTACAGTTATACCTTGTTATGCAATTTTGTCCAATCTATTTGAAGGCTGTCCGAAGTGTCTCCAGCCCCAACCGGCGCCATTTAGGCAAATGCGCCAACCCGGAGCCACAGGTGGTTAAATTCTTTGCTCATTATTTTTCTTTTTATCAAAATAAAAATAAAATCAATCTAGAGGAAAAAGTTAACAAGGTACGCGCTCTGCAAATTTTGGTGATTTGGCAATTTTTTGCCAGTAAACTATTCGAACTAGAAAGGTCCAAATGTACAACTTTTGATACATGCTTGTGTATCACATTTCGGCTCATTAACTAGGACTGTTCAAGACTTCTCCATTTAAAGACTTTAATGCATTTTTAATTTGAGTATAGATTGAATAAGAAAATAAAAGTTTTGGATGAGCTCCGATTGCTACTCTGCGAGCGTCCAGATTAATAGGTGCAAAACAATTAATTATAAAAATAATATATAATTTCTACAATATGACATATATTTAACAATGTAAATTCAATCCCTACCATAGAAAATACAAACCTTGCTTCGTTTAATTTACGTCAAGCGTCAATAACTTTGGTGACAGTTCAAAACAATTCTGGATTTATGATAAGCGCACCACTTTTGTTATATCACCCCTTTAAAATACCATAATTCATTAAAATAGATTTCTCAATATAACTTCATGAAAATATCAATTTGTTAAACATAATATCGTCGCTTTAGAGTGTAAACCTGCTAACTCACAACAAGGAAATTTTATATGGCAAACAAAAAACAAACAAAATTTAATATTGTTGTTATGGAAAGAAACTATTTTTCACATTTTTTTCTACAACTTACGCATTTACTTATTCATACAGGCGAAAAGCCTTTCGTATGTGATCACTGCATGAAGGGTTTTTCACAAATGAGTTATCTCAAGACCCATTTACTTATTCATACAGGTGAAAAGCCTTTCGTCTGTGATCACTGCGAAAAGATCGTAATTTTAAGAAGCAGTTTTCCTTGAACGATGCTGCGAACGATTTTCTTTCAAACGATATTAAAATGTCATACATATATGATAAGAAACGCATTTAGCAGGTTTACACTCTATTTATCTATTTATTTAAAAATAATATAAATTTAAATATAGAATTAATCAAGTAATACGTTTGCAGGTATTTGGACCGGGAGGGGTAAATCAAAAAAGTGTCACTGATTTATGTCCAAATACCTGCAAACGTACGTGATTAATTAAATAATATGGATGCTATGGACTTTAATAAATATAGAATATTTATTTAGTTACTAAAAGCACATTTCGGATACAGCCCCCTCAACGTTGAACTAAATCCTGCCATAACTCTCTAGCTTTCGAGACCAGTACTCCCGATATTAGTTCAATTTTGATTTCTGATCGAACTAGATTTTTCTTGGTCTGCTTTAAAACACTTACCTTTATTGATTTGTCGTTCTGGTTTACGTTTTCTAAGTATTTCTGAAAAAATTTCACGTCTTTCTTTCGGTAGTTACTTGGATTGAATCAAAATGGTAAACATTAATATTGATTTTATTCTTTTAGAATAAAAGTATCGAGTAAGGACTCATACTTAAATTAAATCAACTTAAACCATATCTAAACTGATCCTCAACTTCTAAATTTGAAGTATTTTGGTAGGTTTTTATTAGTTCTTTTTTTCGTCTCTTTTGGGGAAGGGGTTTGTTAACTCTTCTTTCCATTTAGAGATAGGAAAAGCAAGGGTTGGTTTTGAAATTAGGCTGGAATAAGGAAATCTCTGCGTTGCTAAGGTAAATATTTTGTTTATTTTTAAAATATTTTTTTTTTTTTAGATAATAGATATGGTTGAAAGGGGTAGTCAATCAAGGGTTGGGACTAGAAGTATATAGGAGTTAAAACCAGTGGTGGTTTTGTTATGAGAATGATTCAGATGGTTATTTAGATTATAAGGATTTAGGGAAGAATGGTATTAATTTAATTTGGTCTGGTTCCTACTAATTCAGATATTAATATGTAGGTTTGCATTCATTTGTAGGATCTGGCATTGATTTATGGAGCAGTCTATTTATTACTACTTGGGATTATAGTATGATTAAATCAATTATGATGTTTGTCAAGTCCTAAAGTCCTAGAGTTGTACAAAATTTTATTTAGTTCTCACAAGCAGAGATTAGCTGAGGTAGAGAGAGGTCATACCATCCTTGTTAAGGTTTTGACCAGGTTTCCTTAACAACTTATGGCAAATGCCGGGATGGCTAATGCGTCGCTTGCTCCTGGTATCGGGTTTTTGCGTGGAATTTGTAAATTACTTTTCATCTTTTGATGGAAATCTATGGTCATGTCATTTGTTAATGATCATACATTTCTATTTTTTTTTTTTTCTTTTTTTACTTGTTTATTATTTGTTAAATTGTTGTAGTTAATTTGTATTGATGTATTGTAGCTAGATTGTATTGATGTTTGGAGGATCTAGCCACCGAGGACTTGTGCCTCTAAGCAGGTCGAGGAATAAAGATTTATTTATTTATTTATTTAATCTCCATTCTTGCCTTTTTTCAGCAAGCGAATCGATAATTGAGGAGAATGAAAGTTTTTCAAGATCTTCTTTTCCTATGGACAGTATTGATAAATCAGATAACCGTTCTTGTCCCATAGAAGTTCTAAGATAATTGTTTAATAAATTTTAATCTAGAAAAACATCTTTCAGCTTTGTAACCTGAAGGGTTAAATATATTAAGCATACTGTTATAACCTCTGGGAAATTTGAAAAAAAGGCTATTTGATTTTAGTATTGATGCACATTTTACGATGAATGTTCGAAAATAATAAATTGAGACGGCCTTATTCGTAAAAAGATTTGAATTCTGTGTGAATTTCAGGGGTTTTCAAAAGCATATTCACATCCTATATGGTACTTCCCCGAAACGAAATAAAATAGAGTTGTAGGCGGAGTTATATTATTCATTTTTTAAGGGTGGGGTTTTATCAATATGACTTAAAAGTATGTACAATTATTTATTTATTTCAGAATAGATAAAGTAAACTTAAAAATTTTTAAATCAAGTATAGGATAACATTTTAAGATTTTTTTGATTAATGCATGTTGGGGTGCCTATAGCTCGGGGGCTTGAATCATTGCTACATTGGTAGCTACGTCCCTGCTAGTATTGTGGTATTATCAAGTTAATATTAACTGGACAATCAAGTAATAACAAAAAATTCAATGTCTAAATCTAATATAAATATTTTTGGTAAAACATTAAGATCATTAGGCTGCCTTTGTCAGCCACGAGGGCTGTCCAAAAGAGGCATTCTGCCAAGGGATGTCCTGAGGCCTTTTAATCACTACAAATTAATTTTTTTATTACAAAATAAGTACATATAATTGAATTGCATTGAGTTTAAAGTTGGTGGTGTATCACAGTAAGAAAAATCAATGAAAATAAATTGACTCAAAACATATATAAATAGTTATATATCTCGATATATTTCGGGTGATTACCCCATCATCAGGAGTGTACATAGACCATAAATAAAGGATATATACGAGTATCTAGACGGTCTATTTAAATTCCTGATGATGATTGGCTAATCACACCCGATACATATTGAGAATATTGAGATAGTAACTAAATGTTTTGATTCAATTTATTTTTATTCATTTTTCTTACTGTGAAACACTAATAGTAACTTCAAACTAAATACAATTTAAAATAAATTGACAGTGTTCTGATGTGGCCATCCACTTGACTTTTACCATACACTTCTGGTTGAGTTTGGTACAAGGGCCTAGATTTTAATTTTTTGACCCGGCCCTCCATTTTGGGGGGTTTGTTTTTGCATTTTTAATGTCCTAGGGGCCCACTGATTATGTATACAAAATTTTGTTAAGTTTGCTCAAATGGCCTAGATTTTTTTTGACACCTCGCCCCCTAATTTTAGCATAAGAAAAAAAGTATTTTCGTTATTTTAGGTTCATTTTATAGTATATTTCATTTTTCTTATTTTTACTTTATCCAATGCGAAGCATTGTTTTAGTAAAATAATTAAAAATTTCAGTTTAAAAATCAATTTGTCTATTAATGGCAACCTCTACTGAAAACGTGGAAGAATCGACTTAAAATCAAAAAGACTAAATTCTTTTTTGGTAAACAAATCAAGGTTAATCCTCTAATATTGGCTAAGAATCGATCGTTATTTCTGATTTTAAGTGGATTCCTCCATGTTCTGTCAGTAGCTACCAATAATAATCGAAACGTCAACAATCTAATGTAGAATTGTTATTCCTCGATCATTAAATGAGAATCGATCATTATTTTTGAATTAAAGTCAACATGAACTGCAAATTGCAAGTGATATCTGATTACATAATAAAAGAATAAACATATTAATATTTCAAATGAATTCGGATAAAGTTTAGCAACGATCCGTTGCAGTAATTTTAATTTGAAAATATTATAATTTTAAATTTTAACCCCCCCCCCCATCTAATCAGCTCTTAATCTCAATTCACCAAAACTACAGATATCCACACTAGTTTTTGAGCTAGCTCGTCCACAAAATTTGGTAACCAAGACACAGACTAACAGACATTTTGACAAAACAGTTATTATCTTGAAAAATATAATTTTTTAGATGTTCATTTATTGAATTTTTTTGTAGACCGAAATGCCATGATATGCGCCCAATTTTTTTATCAAAATAGTTTCAGCCGTTTTTGAGATATTTCAAAAAAAGAAGCAAAAAAAACCATTTTTTTCATGCACGATTAGGTACAATACTTGACCATACACTGTCTGGTAAAGTAAAAATGTTACAACTTCACCTAAGTTGTACATATAATTGAAATCACTCTATTAGTTGTTTATTCTAGTATTCTTCTTATTACTTACAGACTATTATTATTTTGAAAATTAAGATTTTGATTTTTCTCTAAGATTAGAGTAAGACCACACTGTTTAAGAATCATATTGTTTGGCTTGATTTTTGCAAATTTTCTTCACTTGTTTTTGCAACGAATTCCAGTTGAATGTCGATTCATTTTCTGCCTTATTAAACCTTTGTGGTTAAGTTCTAACCCGTAGAATATAAGAGAATATTGGGAGATAGAAACGAGTCTGAACAAGCTCGGTCACATTTCTTGGGTCACCAATGAAGGAACTGGACATATATTGTTTACCGTCATTTCAGAAATATAATTATAACTATATATAATCGAGTAATTCACCCGAATGTGGTTGTTGTCCAGTCTGGCCCGGTGTATTCAGACCTCGTTTGTTCTCTCTTCCATCGAACATCAACAAAACACGACAGTATTTTCTTAACAGAGAAATGCTTTTAACAGACACGTACTTTTTAATGATATTGTTGAGTTAAGGTGTTATATCAAGAAGGAGCAACACCTATAATTCACTTTACTTTCGTGAGAAAAAGAAAAAATTCAAGTGTACTATTGGGGAGTTCCACTCATAGGGATAAACGAATTGGCGAATGTAAATTTAACCAGAAGAAAAAACTTAAAAATGAGAATACAACATCCGGTTCTAAGTTTTAAGTCCGGTATCAAATTATTAAGGTTATCGATTCCTTCTACTAGAAGTCACAAAGTGAAATTAACTTTTCACCATGGAGATAAAAGCTCTATAAGTGTCAGGACCCCGGCAGGCGATCGCAATACTTCACATTATATCCTATATCATTACATGATATAGAGAATATATGTTTGGAAGTAAAACATTGTTAAGGAGAGAATATTAAATGAGTTGTGTGGTAGGGCATAGTAGGGTTTTCTTTTTTCAGCAGGCACATAATGATTCTCGAATCTTTCAATGTATTTCAAAATTTCAAATAGACAGATGATAATGTAACTAATTGATTTCCCATTGTAACTTGACGAAAATTACTAATTCAAAATTCTTTTAATCTTGAAAATGGCTAGATGGGCCTATACGCAAACGATATTTTAATAATTAATAAAGTAAAGGGAGTGTAGTTTTACATGAATGAAATAAAATTCAAAGAGTTTACACAAACTCAGTATATTTTGGATTATTAGTCCATCATTAGGAGTTTGCTTTCTTTGAGTTTATTTCATTCACTGTGAAACTACACTCCTTTATTAATTAATATCATTTCATCTAAAGCTATACCACTTTCCCTAAGTAAAAAAGAAATTTTAATAAATAAATTAATAACAACTTCTCTAAACCGACCCTTTATATCACTATTCCTTGATTTTGGACTCAACTCTTTTATTTTTGGAAATATTTTTCAACACAAATAAAATGTATTCAATATTTTTCTTTGAACCATCGATTTATTTTAAAATTTAAAAAAGAATAAATTTTTACCACCCACGAAATTATCAACAAATACATTGACTAGGTTCTGATCTTAACCATCCATAGACTTCTGGTTGAGTTTGGTACAAGGGCCTAGATTTTAATTTTTTGATGACACCTGCCCCCCATTTTTGGGGTTTTGTTTTTGCATTATTAGTATTCTAGGGCCCAGATATGTATACAAATTGGTTGAGTTTGCTCAAATGGCCTAGATTTTTATTTTTAAACCCCCCCCCCCCCCCTCTAATTTTCGGAACCAGAAAAAAATATTTTTTGTTATTTTAGGTTAATTTTATAGTATATTTCATTTTTCTTGTGTTTTTAGTTTGAAAATATTATAATTTTAAATTTTAACCTTTCCCCCTTAATTTCGGGTCGATATGCACCAAAATCTAATCAGCTCTTCATCTCAATGTACCAATACTACCTGTGAAATTTGGGTTTGATATTCACACTAGTTTTTGAGCTAGCTCGTCCACAAAATTTGGTAACGACGTACAGACTAACAGACATTTTGAAAAATATAGATTTATCGATGTTTACTTATTGGGGCTTTTTTGTAGACCGAAATGCCATGGTTTCGCCAAATTTTTTAATTAAAATAGTTGCAACCATTTTTGAAATAATTCGAAAAAAGAAGCAAAAAAAAAAATCCACTTTTTTCATGCACGATTACAATACTTGACCATAACCTGTATGGTAAAGTGAATAAGCTGACGTGTTCTGATGTGGCCATCCACTTGACTTTACCATACAACCTGGCCCCTCACTTATATTTAATATTTAATAACATTATTTATAATCATGTAGGGAGGGGGGTTAGTTTTTTGCATTTTTAGACTCCTGGGACCCACTGATTATGTATACAAAATTTGGTTGAGTTTGGTAAATGGCAAAGATTTTCATTTTTTGACCCTCCGCCCCCCCCATTTCGGGCGGTTAGTTTTTGCATTTTTAGACTTCTTGGGACCCACTGATTATGTATACAAAATTTGGTTGAGTTTGGTAAATGGCCAAGATTTTCATTTTTTGACCCTCCGCCCCCCCCCCCATTTTGGGCGGTTAGATTTTGCATTTTTAGACTTCTGGGGATCCACTGATTATGTATACAAAATTTGGTTGAGTTTGCTCAAACGACCTAGATTTTTAATTTTTAACCCCCCTCGACCCCCCTTAATTTTGGGTCGATATGCACCAAAATCTAATCAGCTCTTAATCTCAATGGACCAAAACTACGTGTGAAATTTGGTTTCGATATTCACACTAGTTTTTGAGCTAGCTCGTACACAAATTTGGTAACGCACAGACTAACTAACAGACATTTTGACAAAACAATTATTATCTCGAAAAATATAATTTTTTCGATGTTCACTTATTAGAGCTTTTTTGTAGACCGAAATGCCATGGTTTCGCTCAATTTTGTTAATCGAAATAGTTTCAACCGTTTTTGAGATATTTTGAAAAAAAAAGAAGGAAAAAAACCACTTTTTTCATGCACGATTACAATACTTGACCATAAACTGCACGGTAAAGTAAAAAATAGTTTGCCAATCTGATTTTGTTAATTTATTTAAACTATGAGTGGGTATTAATAAAAACAAACATTAAGACGCTATAACCAACTTGGGGCATTTACAAATTTGTGTCTCATTCATCTCTGTCGCTAAAAGAATGAGTGATTAGCAATTGTCTAGTGCTTTTTAACAATACCAATAATGGCAAGAATCTTTGCAAGGTGCGTAGCGGGCCCCAGCTCAGGTCGGAATGCGTGACGCCAACCAGCTTGCAAGCACTTTCCCCCGGGAGTCAGTGACCCGCTGGTTAAGCGCCGCGACGCTCCTTGCCTCCCTTTCCACCTTGCACACTCTCCAAGTCACAAGAGATAGGGAAAAACAAACACCTGACAAACATTCGATATCTATCCTTTGATAGATTAAAAGGAAAATCACTACTTCAAAATACAGCAGCTTTGATATGGATTTTTAATGGTTGTTTTTGTAAAAGGGCGCTTATAAGAAGCAAGGAATTGAATTGTCTAAAACAGAGGTTCCCAATCTATTACGAGTTTTTGATCCATTGTGAAAATAAATGAATTTGACACTTCTGTTATAGCGTAATATTTATATATTTTGTTTCTTTTCTTGCAGGAGTCACTTAAGTTTTTAGCTCTGAGCCTGTTTTGTTTAGTGATAAAAGCAGGGTTGGTCTTGGTCTTGGCTTTCCTCCTCACTAGTGTTAGTACTCAAGATGAAAATAATAATATTTTTCTTAAAAGTGATCAGGACATTCTAAACGCCCTATAGAAGACTTTCAAACACACCTCTGCACTATATTAATTAGTAATGAGCAGAATTGGTCTTGGTCTTGGTCTTCTGCTCATCACTAACATTAATACTCAAATCAAAATATTAGTATTTTTACTTAAAAGTGATCAGGACTTTCTAAACACCCTATAGAAGACTTTACAAACACACCCTCTGCCTATATTAATTATTGATGAGCAGAATTGGTCTTGGTCTTGGTCTTGCTTTGCTCAGCACTAATATTAATACTCAAAATCAAAATAATAATATTTCTCTTAAAAGTGATCAGGACTTTCTAAACATCCCATAGAAGACTTTATAAACACACCCTCTGCCTATACAAATTAGTGATAAGCAGAAGTGGTCTTGGTCTTGGTCTTGCTTTGCTCAGCACTAATGATATACTCAAAATCAAAATACTAATATTTTTCTTAAAAGTGATCAGGACTTTCTAAACATCCTATAGAAGACTTGCTAACACACCCTCTGCCTATATTAATTATTGATGAGCAGAATTGGTCTTGGTCTTGGTCTTGCTTTGCTCAGCACTAATATTAATACTCAAAATCAAAATAATAATATTTTTCTTAAAAGTGATCAGGACTTTCTAAACATCCTATAGAACACTTTATAAACACACCCTCTGCCTATATTAATTAGTGATGAGGCAGGGTTGGCCTTGGTCTTAAAGTCTTGGTCTTGGTCTTGCTTTGCTCACCACTAGTTTCGTTTTACTTAGTGGTGGCACAATTGATGATTTCTCTGTGTCTTAATGTTTATGGCTTAAGGTAGTTCTTTCACAAATGGAACAATTCAAGAAGTCTTCCAAACTTGGAATATAAGTCATTAAAAGCATAATAGGCATACTGTTAAAATGTTGAAAGCCGATTTACCACACCAAACCGTGAAATAGTTGCAATTAAAAATGAAATTTTTATATTTGGTATATTGGAAAAGGGTGGGAAAATGATCATTATATTTATTTTTTTCATTTGAAGAGGATTCTTTCACAATCTTGATGAAAAACTAATATTTGTTAGAATAATATATTCAGAGTAACTTAAAAAAAAAAATTGAAATTATTTACCTCTTAGTTTTGATAAAAAACAAAAATAAACAAACATGTTTGGCCGATTATTTTTAATTGAAGAGGTTATAATATCAATGGTTTGTTGAAATACACTGTGTAGATTATTACTTTTGGAAAAGTAAATTTTTGACTTTTTTCGTTAATTTGTTTCGCAAAAGAATTTAAAATATTTTCATTATTAAAAAAGCTTCAACTGAATAAGGATTACATTCGCATTTTGAGACCTTTAACTTTATAGTCATTGAATTAAACTGAAAAAAAGATAAAAAAATCTAATAGGAAATTTCATGGTCTTCAAGAACAGGTGTTGGATGATGGTACTTAATTGCTTCTTCCTTTCTAAAAGAGAGTTCTAGTTCCAGTTTTGAACTTCCCCATCAAGAACTTTGACATTAGATTTTTATTACACTATACATGTTTAATTAGATTAAAGATCAAGTTTAATTTTTTCAGGTGAAGAAAATTATTCATTCCAGTCTGGATATTAAATTAAATATCTATGGCAAAAAAATAAAAAGTAAAATTATTGCCTTAGAAATGAAATATTTCGCTTCAAAGCTCTGATAATGGTTGTGGAACCTATATAAATTTAAGAGAATTCATTTCCTGTCCTTATAATGTCAAAATCTGAAGATGTTTAATTAATTCCATCCTCCACATTACTCTTGTGTTGCTGCTCAGGAACATATGTGAACCACGATTGCAATTAGGTGTACACCGTCTTTGGAGTTATGTGGAATTATTTTGGAATTCATTAGATAATGACCCTTCATCTATGGTCTTCTACTTGGAAATGAAAGTGCAAGTGGAAGTAGGTGTACACGATATTAGGCCGTGGTTCACCACACTTGGTTTTTCTATGGCATTTCTTAAAGGTGCCTGAAAGTTACCACTCTTGTTGATCCATGACGGATTCAATTACGCGGTGGCTGAAAGATTAAATATTTGATCCAGAAAGCGAAGATTCTATCACGAAGGTGAAGGATGCATCTTTGTCAAAAAGTACCTAAATACATTTTTCAATTGCAGGTAGAAAATTAATATTTTTAATTATTTATTTTTTGTTGGCTCGAACTGAATATAATAGTACCTTTTGAAATAAAGTTTGTTTTTCAAATGTATTTCCGGCAAAAGTGTTTGGACCATAAGTTTGCGTCTATCAAGCATGAGTTCGACACGAATTCGCATAACAACAATGATAATAGTTATATGAAATCGGCGACCAACTCATTTTGCACAAAAATGGATTTTAGTACCATTTGGTTACGAGCGCTACTCAAGTTGCTCAATAAATTCAATCCTCCTGGAGGAAATGTCGAGTGCGAAGTGCTCTTCTAGCTATCACGTCCAATTTAGCTGATCTCGTATACTTCCTTGTAATTGCTATGAATCGAGTACTTTTTTTTTTTTTTTGGCTTTTCGGCCTTTCTAGCTCGGCGGTAGAGCCTAATTACGATCCTGGTCATATTTTTAAGATTTGTCTCTACCCCCGGGGGTCAGATTTTGGCTGGATGCCTCGAGTCGAGTTTCGGGGCCGGGTCCCGTTTTTCTGACGCTCGCTCGGCAGTCAGCGTACCACGTGTAATAATCAATTCATTCGAAACTAATAGACGGTTTTTTTCCACTGAAAACGGCCCCTGAATTCAGGCGCGCCGGTTTTTTGGGGGGGGGGGGGGAGGGGGGAGGGGCAATTTTCAAAATGGCCAGCTTAATATTTTTTAAATATTGGAGATGAATATTTATTGTTAGCAAGATATTTTATACCAGTTAGATTGAAATAGTTTTTGGAGACGGACTGATAAGTGAATTGAAATGGATTTTGATGGGGTAGTCCGAGGGTGAACCGCGATTGGAGTTAGGTGTACGTCTGGAACTATGTGAAACCTATTTTGGAATGCATTAGATAATGCCTTACCCATCTATCGACGTTTAGAGGTTTGGCCCTCCTTCTTCAGGATTTTTGAAAGATCAAGTTGAAGGAAATCCAGTTTACTGACACTTTGAAATTTCAAACCCCTGAAGGAGGATATCGGAATGAGCATCCCGAAAACGTCGGTTTTGAATAGAAAAGATAATATTTACAGTTATCTCTCATTTTTTGAACTTTGGACTGCCTCGCGAAAATCCACTTCACTATTTTATGCAAGATTATTTATGATTGATATGGGGGATGGTTTCGCTTTGGGCTCAAGTAGGGACGAGTCAAATGAAGGGATGTGTTTTCCAATGAAAGTCTGGAGCTTCTCGAACTGCCCCTTTTGTAAGAGTTTTTAAGATGGTCGCTCGAATGTCCTTGGCCCATTCCAAGATGGGCCAGAGATACGTGATAATCGACTTGAGACGACCTTTACGGCCGAAAAATAACGTTCGATAATTATGAAAAACAGGTTTCATTTTTTTTTTTTTTTTTTTTTTTTTGAATTGATTTTATTTAGGGGCTATGGTTTTTTTATTTTGAGCTCGGCTAATAGCGTGTCTGTTTATTTGATATCATGAATTTTTCTTAGGACTCATTGCCGTTGCATTCTGGGTCGTTGTTACATAGTTCTGAGCGAAGGGATTCTTGGAATAACTATGGTATTGGTCGTGAGAACTAACAGGACGATCCGGAGCCCTATGACCTCTTCTGCGAATGTAGGCCCACATGATGACCTGTTATGCAGATCAAGTCGTCATGGCGTAAGCCTGACAGAGGATATATTTCATCGGCATATGATATCTTGAAGGTAGAGAGCAGAGGAAACAACTCAATTGATGAATTATCAAAATATCATAAGAGATTTAATCAAATAATTATAAAGATAACCTTCGAAAATTATATATATATATATATATTTATTAATTTCTTACAATAGTAGGTACCTACTCTTATATAGGTACTTGCTATTTAATTAATTATATTATCAAGTAATATCTTGTTTTTCTTTACTTATGCTTATCAAGTATGGGAGAAGTATCAAAACGATAAAAATTGAAATGATTTTTTGATTTTGATGTAAGGTTACATCCAGTGGCGTTGGCTAGGGGGCGATTGCACTAACTTTAGGAGGCCTCCCGCTGTCTCATTATTTAAATACAACAAGGGATAAACAAACCAAAGTAACACTGGTGAAAATGGAAATGCTAGCACGGGATTTAGGTGGGCATTACTTTACCATACAGAAATGTGAATAAATCAGTGTGATAAATCGTAGCGTGAAAAGTGTCTTTCGTGCTGTTTTTTCTAAATATCCTCAAATAACCGGCAGCTATGCGAAATTTAAATAAAATTAGAGCTGAAACCATGGCATTTCAATCTTCAGAAAAAGGCAGCTCATAATAAGTGGCCAAAATCAGAAAAAAGATTATATTTTTCAGAGATAATAATTGTTTATGTCAAAAATGTCTATTGAGTTGAGTTGAGTTGGAAGTCTGTGCGTTACCAAATTCGTTGGACGAGCACAGCTCAAAAACTAGATGTGAATATCAAAACCAAATTTCACACTAGTTTTGGTCCATTGAATTAGAAGCTGATTAGATTTTGGTGCATATCAAACCAAAAATAAGGGGGTGGATGGGAGGTTGCCTAAATTAAAAATCTAGGTCGTTTGAGCAAGTTAAATCAAATTTTGTATACATCATCAGTTGAGGTTCTCAGAAGTATAAAAGATGCAAGAACTAACCGCCCAAAATGGGGAGGAGGGTCAAAAAATGAAAATCTTGGCCATTTCAAAACTACAACCAAATTTTGCATTGGAAATAGTTGAGTTTAAAAATGCAAAAACTAACCCCCCCCTACATGATTATAAATAATTTTATTAAATATTGATGTAAGTGAGGGGCCAGGTTGTATGGTAAAGGCAAGTGGATGGCCACATCAGAACACGTCAGCTTATTTATTTATAAGTTTGGTGAACGTCTCTTTAAGTAGGTAAATCGGTTTAATCAAAGTAAAAGTAATGCATTTTGTTTGCTTCAATCACACCGTTCGTTCCTACCCACAAAAAATTCAACTCAACCAAATTTTGTATACATAATCAGTGGACCCTCAGAAGTCTAAAAATGCAAAAACTTACCCCCCAAAAGGGGAGGGAGTGGATGTAGGGTCAAAAAATGAAAATCTTGGCCATTTACCAAACTCAACCAAATTTTGTATACATAATCAATGGGACCCCAGAAGTATAAAAATGCAAAACTAACCCCTCTACATGATTATAAATAATTTTAGGGGCCAGGTTGTATGGTAAAGTCAAGTGGATGGCCACATCAGAACTACGTCAGCTTTTTTCTTGTATTAATTAAATAATTATTACAAAAAATATGTTGTAAGATTACAATGCTGGTTTGTAATATTACTAAAATGTTTTGTGGTCAGACTTCCCATTTTTGATAGTAAAATTATAAGAAATTTTTAACAATGAAGGAAAAAGAAAAAAATTGCTTAATTCAAATAATTTGTGAAAGCAGTTTTGCCCCAGCTGCCTCAAAAGTCTGGCTACTTCACTGGGTACATCAGCATCCATCAACTCATAACTTCCTTGATGACTTTAGGCATCAGAACAAATATAAGTACATTGGTACTTTCTTAATCTTGGCTATACCAATGGCTCACACAAAGGGGGTGGTGATTATAAATTATTTTATTATATCAGTGGCATGCCCAGGGAGGGGGTACCGGAGTCCAGGGGGCATAACAAGATGCCCACCGAAGACGGGCTCCGCAGCTGGTAAATAAATTTTAAAAAAATATCTCGTATTAACCTGTTTTGTATTTAATTTTATTTTTAATAAATTATGCAAATTTTATGAAAAATAAATATTTCTTTAGATATAAATGATTAAAAAATCGACACACTGACCAAGCAAAAATTCGGGTTTTTGAATATTTGCATATTCAATTTTATATAAGATTAATACAAACAAATTCGAAAAAAGAAAAAAATTGAATGTTGATTTAAAATATTGAAAGAGACACAATAGTTACTCTCTCTCTCATTTGGAAATAGTGAAGTGTTCAAAAAATAAATAAATAAATAAATAAAAAATGAAAAAAAGAAGATATAGGCGATAGGAATAAGTAGTCGGGTGGTGACAATTTCAACCCGAGGATGCTGTCCAAAAAATAACCCTTCATTCTTTAAAATTTTATTTTATTTTTCGCTCCTTTTTGCAAATTTCATTAATAAACGCAGAATTTTTCGTTATTTTTCAAAATTTAACATTAGATTTTTGATGTTATGGTATGAAAATACTGTTGAAGTTTTGAAAATTTAGGTATGTGCAGCATCAATAGCATCTATGGACTCTCACGACACTGCTAGGAATACATATTGTATAGGTATATATTAAGGTTTAACAGAAAAAAACAGAATATTGATCGCACCTGAAAATATTGTTAATTTAACATGTTTTTAAAATGCTCACCAAAAACCAGCTCGATTAAAAAATTTTAAGAGGTCACTCAAGATTTTTAAATATTTCCAAAATAGTAGAAAATCAAATTTTTTTCTCGTATATTGCATACATTGAAAATTATAAATATTCTGAGTCGATAAATCAATTTATAGAGGTCGCTCAAGATTTTTTACTTTATCCAATGCTAAGCATGGGGAAAGTATTGTAATCGGTCTCGCGGCAAGCGCGACTTAAAAGGGTCCTCAGGTAAAGACTACGGAACCCATAGACTCAATTAAAGTCACAAATTGTAGTATTCAATTAGATTGAATTTTAGCATGTGACGGTTTTGCCAAAAATTACATGGGGTCTCGTCCAGAGACCAAAAAGTGGGATTTTCAATGCATAAAATCAAAAATAGCGATTGATTCTCATCTATTACTTGAGGAATAACTATTCTACATTGGATTCTGGCTTTTATTGGTATGACCATTGCTGAAGACATAGAAGAGATCGGCTTAAAATAAAAAAACGATCCGATTCTTATCTAATACTAGAGGAATAACCTTATTGCATTCCATTTTTGATGTTTTGACTATTATATGGCAACCTCTACTGAAAACGTGGAAGAATTGATTTTTAAGTCGTTATTCCTTAACTAATGATGAATCAATCGCTATTTTTGATTTTGAAGTCGATTCCTCCATGTCTTATTCAGCAATGGTAACCAATAATAATCCGAAATAATTGTTATTTCTCGAGCATTAGATGAATCCAGTATCGATCACTATTTTTGAATTTAAGTCAACATGGACTGCAAATAGCAAGGGATATCTGATTAATAATAAAGGAATAAACATATCAATATTTCAAATGACTTTGAATAAAGTTTAACAACGATCCGTTGCAGTTTATTTTAATTTGTGTCTATTTGTTGGCTTAACAAATTTGTTAAAGATATATAAATAAATATTTTATTAATGGATTTACTATGAGTTAAGGATACTGGGTCACTTATTTCACATTAAAATATCCTTAACTCATAGTAAATCCATATTAAATAAAATATTTATTTACTCTTATCTTTATTAAAGATGTTTCACCTTGCACCAACACCAACAATCTCACTGATTATTAACAAATTTGTTTGTTTTGGTATACATTTGTGAATTTTTATTTAATGATCGAATTGCAAGTCTGAAATTAAATTTTCGCCATTTCATATGAGTATAACGGGACAATTAGCACCTCCGCAGGCAGTTTTCCCAGGGACGTCTCTTTCAGGACTCTAGAAACGGGACTGTTGGATATCTTATCGCTGAAATTCACTGAAGTTACAATCGAATGATATGTTTCTGTCAGGAATCGCTTCTCTGTGCCAAGTGTTTTCTTGCTGATTAAAGGATCTATTATACAATTTTCAGCTTCGTTTCGAAACCGCTCAGAGCCATTCTCGTTAAGTTTTCGATATGTCCGGAAATATCAAATTTTAAATTATTAAGTAATAGCAGAGAAGCTCATACCTTGAAATATGTTTTGTTTCTTTTTCATTTTCAATAACTCATTGTTATACCTACTATAAAACCTCCACATGCCATTGTATTTGCCATTATTTTAATTCTATCCACTGTAGCACTACTCACAAGTCACAATATTTAAGTTAGTTGTTTCGCGACAATACTAGCAAAAAGTTAATGCTAGAGTATATAGCACAGACAATAACGATTCATAATTTATAAGCCCAAAACTTTTTGCTGTTTATGTACCACTACTAGCCAATCCCGTGTCTCCTTTGACAAATCTGGCAACACTGTCGGAACTTGTGTATATTTTATCATAGAAATGTCAGATAAAGTACATTATAAAGGAAGATTTATAAAACAAAAAGTTCTTAATAATCGATTGTTGCGACAATGGCTGAAGCGAAAAAACGTCAAAAATGTACTAAAGTTAACCCACTTTTTAGGTTAAATAAATGCTTTGTTGCCAGCTTGTTTTTAGTGTAAATTTTTCATTATTTATTCATTATTATCTCAGAAACTGTCTTGTAACTATGAATTAAAATTTTCTTTAAAAATGTATTAGTTATTGTTTATGTTGGAGTAATTTTTTATAACAATGGTAAGAAGGTTTCTTAATTATAATTAAATGCTAGCTGCAAGCTGCTTCGCCTTCGACGGCCCCTTGATAATAGGCGCACACGCCCCTGGCGCCCTGTTCGCCTAGTTTTTGCATTTCTAGCTTTCTAGAGGCCCAGAGTTTATGTATACAAAATTTGGTTGAGTTTGCTCCAAGGGTAAGAATTTACATTTTTTCACCCTCCCCCTTTTTTGGGTGGTTTTTTAGTGAAATTTTTTTTAAACAAAAGTTATCAGAAATCACATCCTCTACAACTTTGTTTATTATAAAATGTGCCGTAGGGTTAATAGTTTAGGAGTTATTTGATAATATTCATTCGTGAGCCCCCCCCCCCCCCCAAGCCCCTTCTGGGTCTAAATATCAAAACGTTATATAGCTAGTGAATCGTGAGCAACTTTTCGCGGAACCCACGGAAACATACAGACAGACAGACAAAGAGGAATTTTTGAGGGTGTTTTCGTTCATAACTTTGCTTGAAACGTGTGCAACCAAAATTTGGCGTGATTTGGAACAATGTACAGACAAACCCTTAATTTCATATATATATATATATAGATGTTACTATGTAAACTTTCTGATATCCCGTTTAGTACAATGTATAAGAGTCTGAAAAACTCTTTTCTTTGGAATTTAATATCTCCGGAACAATATTGTTCTGTAAATTTCTGTTTTTGCCACCAATCGATGCAGAAGTATTTAAATAATAATCTGTCTAAATTTCAAAAAATCCTAAGAAAACCCATATGCTGAAACAACTACCTTAAACAAAACTGATAGAATGGTATCACATAATATAGATAGAATAAAATCTTTAAACACCCTGTAGACATTGTGAATAATAGTGTTTTTTGTTTGTTTTTGTTTTGTTTTTTATTATTTGATTTTAAGTGAAAAAAGCACAAAAGTTTCAGGATGAGAAGGAATATAGAAAGAGAATTGAGGTCACAACACTTTCGATACATGTGTGTCCAAGGACCCCCACTACCCTATATATAAATATGTCTTAATTTATTTGAAACAAGACAGGGGTTGTAAAAGTGAATTTTTCAAGGTTACAACCTAATCGATATCAGATGGCGACTTATTTTCAAACTCACTCATTCAAATCACATTCATAGGATCATTTTTAACCGACTTCAAAAAAAGGAGGAGGTTCTCTATTCGACTGAATTTTTTTTTTGTTTTGTGCCTATGTTACCTCATATCTCCGCCAATTGTGAACCGATTTTGAAATTTTTTTTGCATTGGGTTCAGCCTACCTTCCGATTGGTCCCATTTTTTTCGTAGGTATTAGACCTTTTTTATTAGGTTTGTTTAGACCTAACTTCTTTGTTTATGAACCGATTTCGATGTTTCTTTTTTTATCCGATAGGGGTCTCTTAGGAATGGTGTCATATTAATTAATGTTCTGATGATATCATCACTATTAATAACATCACTAAAAAGAGAACAATAAAAATAATTTTTTAGAAAAAATAAAAACCGACTTCAAAAATTAAATGCAACAAATAAAATACACTAAAAGGTATAAAATAATTATTATCTTATTTAGTTACAACTAAACGACGAAATATTAACATGAAATTACTTTTTGAAGTTGGTGCCAAACATATACCTACCTTTTATGACTCGTACTCGACGGATCTTACTTAGAACGTTTGGAGGGTATGCTCGCTTATAGGTATAGTTTGTTTGGTAGCAACTATTTCATGTTAATATTTCGTCGTTTAGTTGTAACTAAATAAGATAATAATTATTTTATACCTTTTAGTGTATTTTATTTGTTGCATTTAATTTTTTTGAAGTCGGTTTTTATTTTTTCTTAAAAATTTTATTTTTCTCTTATCAGTGATGTTATTAAGAGTGATCATATCATCAGATTGACAAATGTAATATTGCTATCCCAAAGATACCCCTTTCCAATAAAAGAATCATTGAAATCGATTCATAAACAAAGAAGTTATCTGAACAAACCTAACAAAAGGTCTAATACGATAAATATGGGACCAATCGAACTTAGACTGGATCAATGCAAACTCTTTTTCAAAATCGGTTCACAATTGCTGAAATATAGTCTAGGCCAAAAAATATAAAAAATCAGTCGAACGAGACTTCTCCTTTTTTGACCGGTTAAAAATGGCTATCTAACGTTGCTAATCCGTTCTAGACTATTTCCTCAACCCATCATTTGAGCAGGTCGACCTTTTTCTACCGCTTACTTTTTTTAAGTTGGAATAAATTCTTATCAAGGGCTAGAGATGTATTTTTTTAAATTTACCTATTACTTTACCATACAGGGTCAAGTATTGTAATCGTGCATGAAAAAAGTGTTTTTTTCCTTCTTTTATTCGAAATATCTCAAAAAAGACTGAAACTATTTTGATTTAAAAAATTGAGACGAAACCATGGCATTTCGCTCTACAAAAAAGCTCATATAAGTGAACATCGAAAAAATTATATTTTTTGAGATAATAATTGTTTTGTCAAAATATCTGTTAGTCTGGCTGTCTGTCTGTTAGTCTGTGCGTCACCAAATTTTTGTGGACGAGCTAGCTCAAAAACTAGTTTTAATATTGAAACCAATTTTCACACGTAGTTTTGGTCCATTGAGATTAAGAGCTGATTAGATTTTGGTGCATATCGACCCAAAATTAAGGGTGGTGGAGGGGGGTTAAAAATTAAAAATCTACTCTATTTGAGTAAACTCAACCAAATTTTGTATACATAATCAGTGGGACCCCAGAAGTCTAAAAATGCAAAAACTAACCGCCCAAAATGAGGAGGGGGTGGTCAAAAAATGAAAGCCTTGACCATTTACCAAACTCAACCAAATTTTGTATACATAATCAATGGGACCCCTGAAGTCTAAAAATGCAAAAACAAACCACCCAAAATGGGTGGTGGTGGTCAAAAAAGAAAATCTAGGCTCTTGTACCAAACTCAACCAAATTTTGTATACATATTCAGTGGGTCCCCAGGAGTCTAAAAATGGAAAATCTAACCCCCCTCCCCTACATGATTATAAATAATTTTATTAAATATTAAATATAAGTGAGAGGCCAGGTTGTATGGTAAAGTCAAGTGGATGGCCACATCAGAATATGTCAGCTTATATTTTAATTGAACTTAGCTCTTACCATACATTCTGTGCTAGGATCATCGCATCCTTTCCAATACATTTTATCTAAAGACTTCGATAAATTGTTTGATTTATAATTTTAAATATTTTTATTATATTACGCTAACTAAACTTGAAATATTTTTTCGTTCAACCTTGGAAGAAAAAGTAAAAATTAATTTTTTTTTCTCAAAACTCTGAAACTGCAAATTTTGGGGATTTGAGGAAACTAGTTAAAATTCGCCACAGAGGTGCAGTTTATTAAATGTTTCAGTTGGTCATGTAATTTTTCGGGGAAGCTGGCGTAAACTCTATTTATTTATTTATTTTAATACAGATTTTTTAAAAATAATATACTAAAATAATAACTATTTATTAAGATAAAAATACTAGAACAAACCTTCCTCCTCCCTTATTTTTTTTATTATAAAATTTTTTAAAAATTATTTACGAAAGAACCCTCCCCCCCCCTCTTTATCAATTAATAATCAATAATATTTATTTTTAATTTTGAGACTATTTTATTAGAAATATCAGGTTTCTTCGATTTGAAATAGAAGCTCTCAAAGGATCCGGCAGGCGAAATACATCACGAAAGATATTAATTTGCCGATGGTAATAGATTCAAATTTACTAGAAAATCATAAGATAGTGTCATCTATTAAATCCGATGGAATGGAATATTTTTCATATTAAATTAGGAAAAGTCATTCCATTGCCCTTCGAATTTTGAATTTCTTCAAAATTCGAAACACTCAACCACCTTTATTTAAATTATATGCCATGGCTATATGTTTAAATTTAGAATCACTATATCGCGAAATTTTACAAATTAAGATAACAATCTTTGAGTAAAATATTTTACGCGTTTACATATGTCAGAGAAGTTTGTATCCCGCAGGTGAGCCAGATGGCCCGGATTGCTGTTACTGGCACTCGGGTTCGATTCCCGAGGGGGTGAAAAACAACCCCTCTCACATATAATTAAAAATATTCCATTCCATCGGATTTAATAGATGACACCATCTTATGATTTTCTAGAAATACATCACATTATATCCCATATTATTACATGATAAGAATATATATGTTAAAGTAAAGTAAAAAGATGAAGTATTTTAGAGTGGATATTATTTGATTTTTTTAATTTTAAAATTTGCTTAACAAATCAGGGTTCATCATTTTTTTTCCACTTTTTTTAATTCAAATATCAATATTATTTTTACGAATCCTTATCAAATATTTATTTATTACTCATAAGCTAGTAGGAGGTTCACAGTCGTCGATGATTAGATAAAGATAAATTTGATTTTAGTTAATCTCGAGTATTTAAGTGTGCAACGTGGATTTGATAAGGTGGAATTTAGCAGCGGAAATATATACGGCGAGGTGCAGGCCCAAGTGATGAAGGCACCAAAGGTCTCGGGATTTCTTCGAGACGTGTGGAACAATAAATATATGTCCAAGGACTGTAAGACCCGCATATATAAAACCTTCATACGACCCATCTTAACCTACGCCGTAGAAATACGAGCAGAAACCATCAAAACCAAAAACCGACTGCAAGTAGCCGAAATGAAAGTTCTGAGATTGATCTCAGGACTCACTACAAGAGATAAAGTTCGAAACGAAAAGATCCGAAATCAATGTGGAATCATACATATTAAAGTGGACAAAAAGAAGATGCCGAGACTAGTACGAACACGTCATACGAATGGACGATGAGAGGCACGCCAAACAAGCCCTTCTGTCCAAACCGAGAAGACCTCCAAAAAGATGGATTGACAGTTTGCAAGACTCTGGAAATTACCAGGAGAAATCCTAAATTTTAAAGAAGAAGAAGAAGAATTTATTCCTCAATTAAAAGGTAATTTTAAACTTTTTAAATACAAATTTACTAAATCAAAGATTTTAGTGGAAATATTTTTACATTGCACATCAGAGGGCTTCGTCGTGTTGCATATCGGAGAGAGATTTGTCTTAAGGGTTGGCTAACTGCCCGTCAAGCAAGTTAGAGCTTGGGTTCGATTCCTGAGGCGACGAAGCCCTCTGATATGCAATGTAAAAATATTTCTACTAAAATCTTTGATTCGTCCCTAAATAAAATAAATAGAAGAGTAGTCAATGTCTTGTTCCCGACCTATGGATATAGTTCAATTACAGGGGATGGATAGTTTCACTACTCTATCTACTCTTATTAAACGAGCAAAAATTGTATATTTATTTATATATATATTTATTTATTTATATATTTGTATCTTGGTTCTATTTTGAAAACGGCCCTACCGATTTTGATGAAACAAAATCTATTAACAAGTTTTGAGGATGTAAAAACGATCTGGCTAGTCACTCTATCCATTGGACCAATGAACTATTTTAAAAACCCTTGCGTTTTACTTTTACTAAAAGGAATAATTTTGAATTAGACTTTATTATAAGTGTTGAAATAATTTATAAATTATATATAGCTATGTATTTAATAAATGGAATTCATTGAATAAATTGCGGCGCGGCAAATTTGAACTATGTATAAGTGAATTAAGCTGAAAGAAAGACAACAATTAATTTTAAATCCAAAAACATTAAATATATTAATAATTATTCCTTTGCCTCCCCCCCACTCTTCTAATTAAAATTAAATATTCAATTCTCTTTTCTCCGGGCAATTATCCTTGCAATTGTCTTCCTAAAAAATACTTGGTTGGTGAAAGTTATCACTTCTGTCGCACGTCCCGAGACGCACACATTTTTTTTAATTTTATGTTTTTATTTCAGATCCTATACGATTATTTTTTTTATTATTATTTTCTTATGTATTTTTTATAATGTTTATCAATATGAACGAATGTGGGCAAATTGGTGTACGAGTAAACAAATATACACATAATATGTGGACCATTAGAAAGATAGAAATGCAAAAACTGGGTCGGGGGTGGGGATGGATGTGGGGGTGCAGGAGGTGGGGTGCAGTTGTGGGGGGTCCGGGGGTGGGAGGGGCGGTTGGGGTGGGGTGGAGATGGCAGTGTTGGGGGCGAGGTGTATGGTTTCGGGAGGGGGTGTGGGGGTCAGGGGTTACCGAGCATCGCTCGGTGCCTCCAGGTACTAATCCTTTATTCTGACACCCAAGAGCTGTATTACAGTGATGGGCCAGTGTCCTCGGCCAAATACATTTGTATTATAAATTACACTAATATGTTTTTCATTCAAGAATTTCATTTTTTAAAATTTTACATAGATAATTTACGGCTATTATTACAAAAATTATACTTGTCTCAGTAATACTTTCCTAATATAAAAACCTTAGAAAAGGAACAGCTGTTCTCTTTCCTCAAACTGCAGGATATTTTTGAATATCGGATAAAACAATTAACTTGAAGATATTAAAGCCAAAATGATATTTTGACAGTTTTTTTGACTCTAAGGCCATGTTTACCTTATGCTAATTTTGAAGAGAGATAAATAAAACAGCTCTTAGTACACGACCTAGTTTACATCTCCGGATTTAATCCCAATACGAACCAAACTAAAATGAGAATTAGGGAACAGTTGACACTTGAATTATCACACTCCTATTAAGAAGAACAATGAAAGTAAAATCTAAGAATTACAAACTTAGTAAATTATAAATAGCTGAATTCTTAAACTTTACAACAAACAATTTATAATTTTACTTTTTATTTGAAGAAAGACCATTCTTTTGTACTGATTTTAAATCTTTCTTTAACCTAATTTTTATTTTTTAATGTATTCTTTCAATTAATAACAGTCAGACTCTGTTCACTTCAATATGAATTTACATCACCTCAACAATCTACAGTCAATCCTTTTAAAACCAGGATCTAATTGGATTGAGATTAAACGGAATTTACTTTGATTACACCTGACAAATTTGTATTCCATTCCAGATCGAATCGAAATTAAACGCCCAGGTATAAACTTAGTCTATTGAGACATATTTATAGTCAACCTCAAAACTGTTAAATTTAGAAATTCACGCACAAGTCCAAATTATAAATTTAAGACTAAAGCGTAGAAAAAATTACATTTTTTCAAGACTCGTTACGCTCTATGAAAATTCAGTAGATTTGACATTTTTTTATTAGTGAGAAATTTGGAGTTAGAAATCTGATACTTGGAGCAAAGATGTACTTTTTAATACAAACTTTAATGCCAAATTTGTTTTTCAATACTTTCTTTATATAATTGATCGATTTTTTTCTGATTTTCTCCAGTGATTTGGATCCGGAAATTTTAAAACTAGAAAACCTCGAAATCGATTCATTCTTTTAATGTTGGAATAAGCGGCAATGAATCAGTGGATATCCTCGCTAAACAAGGGGCTTTAAAAGAAGGGATTAACTTTAACTCATATATATATACGAGGATATCCAAAAATTCATTAAATCAAATATAATAGAAAATTGGAAAAACCAATGGCAACAAATTAGCAATAGCAAATTGAGGAAATATTTGCCTCAAATAACAGGTCTCCAAAAATCAAATCTCTCTAGAAGAGAACAGGTGATTCTTTCCCGTCTAAGAATCGGACATTGTTATTTAACACATGGTCACATTCTTCGGGGAGAAAATCCGCCCTGGTGCATCCCCTGTGATCAATTAGTCAATATAACTCATATACTATTCGAATGTCCTTTATATAGAAATCAGCGAATTAAAAATGACATTTTTTCAAGGGATATCTTAGAAGGGGAAGATTATATAAGTAACATAAAAAATTATCTCTCAGAGATAGACCTATTAAAGTACATTTAAAGGGTACTTATCCAAGGCTTTCAGACATATATTTCTATTCCTGTTTTTTTTATATTTGTTGTATTTATTTATTTACCTATTTATCTATTAGCTATCTAATAATTTAATAATCTTGAGCTGTATAGCTAAAACAAGCATAGTGGCGTCAATGGCCTCGTAGCCGACACGCCAATAATAATTAAAAATAATAATAATAATAGTTATTTTAATGGAAATACAAAACATTTTGGCATAGGCCGAACTCTCTACAACCACACATCAAAAAAATTATTCTCTTAGATAAATACACTTGTACGTAGACTATTTCACATAATAGTTTCGTAAATAAAGCTATGTTGGTTTGAATGTTTTATTTTTGATATTCAGCTCTGGTGTTGCAGAGTAAGCATTTAAAATCTTACAAATTTTTTCAACCCATCGATCTCGGAACATGTGCCCATACTCAGTATGGATAAAGACGTATTCTACCTTTTTAATTTTGTTTGAAAATATGTATAGCCCTAAAGAGGTCGTTCTCTGTTTGATGCAAATAAACATACTTTTCTCATGGGTCAAATACCCTATTGGAATCAGGTAAATTCGTTTGTTGAGTGCCCTGCTTATTATTATGACAAAACGAATTTACCTAAATCCGATTGGGTATTTGAACCCATGAGAAATAACAGATAAAATATTTATAATTAAAAAGACTGATGATTAAGGTTAAACTTTTGAAACTATAGAGTCTAACAAATAAATTATATAATATATATACTAGTTTATACACATATTGTACTCGTTATATATAATATGTATAATATGTTTATTTGCATTAAACAGAGGACAACCTCTTTGATTTCTCTTTATGAATCAACAACTCTGCTACTCTCAGCAAAACAAAATATTTTCAATTAAGTTATTATATTCCATGATTCGGAAAAATATGCAAAAAATAAAAATAATAATTTGAATCAATTCGATACTCCAGACTCTATAACTGTATTTTTATTTTTTGGATTTAATTAAAACACAGTGATAGAGTCTGGAGTATCGAATTGATTCCAAATTATTATTTTTTATTTTTTTGCATATTTTTCGGAATCATGGAATATCGAGTCGAAATTTAAGTACTCCATAAATTCATCCCACAAATTTCAAGATTCTTAGACCTGTCCTCTCCTTGAGTCACATTCTGTCACATTTTCATTGAGGCCCCTGTATTGTGACGTCACACTATCAATTTTATACTTTATAATTTAATAATTGTAGAAATTTTTTGACTAGATTTATTTTACCAACATTTTCAAGTTGGGATTATAATAACCTGAAATCTAAAAAAAATATTTGAAAATTTTGAAAAAATTTTAATTTGACATTTGTGATATCACAATTTTTAAGATCTCTCGGGCCCCCTGCCACACTTTGTCACAAATCTGAGATGCCCCCTCCCACCTTACTTTGTGACATACGACGAGGCTAGGGATTTACATACCGAAGAAATGATTCCTTGGTGTTCCCAAAGTTCACTTTTATTTGTATTATTTAACCATAAACATGAGGAAAACGAGATTATCTTTGTGTCACCCTATAGTATCTGTTTCTCATTAGTTTGTTTCATCCACAAGACAAAACCAAAAAACAAACAAATATCAACAAAAAGACCTGTAGAAAAGAATGGAACATGTTGCTTTTGCTTTTCTTCCCCCTATTTGTCCCACTCTCCTTTAACTTACACTTGTTGTGGTAAAACACAAAGCGTGAACCAAAAACGGGCAAATTTAAAAATTATTTTCTTGTTTTCGCTTTCCAAATAGCGTAGCGTGACGAATTAAATGTTAAGCTCCACCCCCGCTACTCTTCTGGATGTCTTATTTATGTTTTTTATTTCTTTTTCAAGTTTTCTGGATTTTTTCTGTTGAAAGAAAAAACAAAACATGTGTATAGGCCTAACCCTTAGTTAAATGATTGATTGAATGTAATGTAATTGACATATTTTTTCTCATATATTGAAAATCTTTTATATTTTTGACCTCATTTATACATTCTAAATTAAACACGGGATCCGGCATTATTGTATATTTAAGGGTTTTTTCATATATTGAAAATCTTTTATATTTTTGACCTCATTTATACATTCTAAATTAAACACGGGATCCAGCATTATTGTATATTTAAGGGTTTTTTCATATATTGAAAATCTTTTATATTTTTGACCTCATTTATACATTCTAAATTAAACACGGGATATACCATTATTGTACATATATTTAAGGATTTATATACATATATTTTTCTCTTAGGGGCCTCCCATAAATTTCGTCAAACGAATTTCAAAATTCTTAGACCCCTCTCCTTGTGTCACATTTGTGACATATTCATTGAGCCCCTGTATTGTGACGACACACTATCACTTTTATACTTTATAATTTAATAATTGTAGAAATTTTTGACTAGATTTATTTTACCAACATTTTCAAGTTGGGATTATAATAACCTGAAATCAAAAAAAATATTTGAAAATTTTGAAAAAATTTTAATTTGACTTTTGTGACATCACAATTTTTAAGATCTCCGGGCCCCCTGTCACACTTTGTCAGAAATCTGAGATGCCCCCTCCCTCCTTATTTTGTGATGTAATTTATGGGATGCCCCTTGTAAACTGAAATAAATAATGCATACGAATAAAAATTCAAACCTTTACTAAATAATTATTTTTGTCTTATGATATAGAATATTTTGAAGTATTATGGTCAAATCGAAATATTAAAATAGTTAAAAATTTATATAACAGTATATATTTTACTACAAATCTATTTATTTATTAATAATTCAATGATTTTGGAAGAATTTTTCAAATTCTGATAAAAATTTTATTTTAAAAAAATGTATAAGTTTTAGGTTGGAAAGCTTCTAATCAATTCTTAGCAATGAAAATACAAACTTTGTGTAATATAAACGAACTTTCTACGAGCTTCAATTTCCGAAATATTACTATCCAAGCAAAAAGACAAACCGACAAACATACAAACAGACAATGGAAAAAATTATTTGAAAGTAATTTTCATTCATCTATCACATCTATCTTTATCTATTAAATATCTATCATCTATTAAATATCAGATTAGAGGATTTAACATATGAACAAAGAAAAAATTGCTCTTCTGTCTCAAATTCCAACTCTTTACTTTAAAATAAAAATAAATTTAAAATAATATATATATATGTATATAGCGCCCTCTATAAATTGGTGTATCGATTTTCAGAATATTTATAATTTTCAATCTAGGCAATAATAAAATATCGAGAAAAAAATTAAATTTTCTACCATTTTGGAAATTTTAAAATATCTTGAGTGACCTTTTAATCTTTTTTTTAATCGAGCTGATTTTTGGTGGAGCATTTTAAAAACATTCGTTTTTTTTTTGGGGGGGGAGCACCCTAATGTATAATGTATATATAATAAATAAATAAATTCAATTCTTCAGTCGTGTTTGAGTGATCCTATTTCACAGAACTAAAACATTCTCAACACCATTAATAATAATTAAAGTCATCTAGATTATCGCTTTTAAAAATTATCCACCTTTATATATAATAGTTCAATTATTTCGTAAAATAAGTATTAAAATAAAAATAATTAAAGTGAAAGTTTTTTTGCCGAGAGTAGCAGAATTTTTATGAATTAAAGAAGACAATAAAATATTGTGTCTCTGCTGGAAAAATAAATGTTTAAATTTATTTATAACTAGACTATAGTTTCGAGGGCTTTGCCCCCTTAATCAGTCTATTAGAATTGATTCACAGGAATTAATGTGTGAAAGTGAGATTTACACGAAACTATAATCTCGTTATAAATACTCTCTTATTGTCTCCTTTAATAAAAAGTACCTGGAGGCACCGAGCGATGCTCGGTAACTTCTTCCTTCAGTTAAAAGCTTTATTTTAATATTATTTTTAATTTAAAATTCTGATAAAAAAGGTCGATTTTTATTTGAGAGCCGTTTTCAAATTAAAAAAATACAAAAATATATAATATTCGCCCACTGTACCCCCCACCTCCCCCCGCTCGACCCCACCTCCGAAACCTCGCCCTACCCCCGGGTCCCCCACCACTGCACCCCACCTCCTGCACCTGTTTTGATTCAACCATATGATTCATTTTTATTCATCCAATTGTTAATAAATCAAAATGTGTTGTTTTTTCAGAAAATTGAGACCTGCTTATGCGAAATATATTTTTAAATAAATTCTTGATTATTTTTTATTCTATTAAATAAATAAAGTTCTTTATAAAATAATTATGAAACGTTTATTAATATTTCTAACGTTTATGGAGAACAAAATATGTTAAAATCCACAATCACAATACTTCTTCAAGGCCTTTGAGAATAAAGGATTAACCCGACCCATTGTCTGTCTGTGTACAAAAGAAAAGATAAACCCTTTTTAAATCCCTAAGAATGGAATTTTTCTACCTGAGAATAATTAATTTGATTACGAAAAAACCCCATCAAAAACAATTTTGTCGAAGATGAGACCGTGACAGATCGAATTGTCACCCCAAAAACCCCCTAACCCGTGAATTTCATTAAAATCGGTAGAGTCGTTTTCAAAATAGAACCAAGATACAAATATATATACAAACAAACAAATAAATATATAAATAAATATACAATTTTTGCTCATTTAATAAGAGTAGAAAATTATTTACCCGTAAACATTACTTTTTATCTATCAGTCATACTCTTATAATTATTTTAATTTTCTATGAAAAATCCCGAAAACATCATTCTTTCCCTCGGGAATGTCTAGGTATTTTTGTTTCTGTTTCGATTCAATGAAGAACAAAAAAGAAGCGCAGTTAGTTAATCGCCACACGATTTTCGAGGACATCACTTTTTTATTTTTTTATTCTTTACGATGGACAATTATGCGGTGAATGAAAAAGAGAAATAAAAATATATGTTTCAATTCTATTAACTAGTTTATTCTCTGTCGAGACATTACTATGTTTTTGTTTCTTTTCATATGTTGACCTAAAAAGTTAATGAAGGGGAAATGAAAATGAAATTATAAAAAAATCTTTATTAATCTTATTTTAATGTTTTAAATCGTGTAATTCTCAATGTGCAGCCAGTACTTAGAATTAAATGTTTTGCGCCCTTCAAATGTGTTTTTGGAGTACGTATTTCTTGCCTATCTATAGTATCTAATTCTATTATTATGAACAGGAGACATGCCTGCCAAGTGGACCGATGTAGTCGATTTTTATTTTTTGTTTATTATGTTTAAAAAAATATTTTTCAAGGATGATCAAACATGATTTTTCTGTTTCTGTTTATGTTAGTTTTGTTGCCAAAATGTTTATACAGGGTGGGCTATAAAGATCTACCACATTTTGAAGAGGTATAAAAAATGAAAAATTTAACTAGAAAAAAAACTGAACATATTTTTGGAAAGAACATAAAATAAATTTTTATAATGTGTTTTGAACATTATATCGGACGAAAAAAAGGGCGGAGGGTCAAAAATAAAAATTCTAGCCCTTTCGACAAAACATAACAAAATTTTGTATTAATATTCTGTAGACCCCCAGAAGACTAGAAATGCAAAAACCAACCACACAAAATTGGGAGGGAGGGTCAAAAATGAAAATTCTAGCCATTTCGGCCAAACTATGTATACAAAATTCGGTTAGTTTTTGCATTTCTAGCCTTCTAAAGGATCCACAGAATATGTTCACAAAATTTGTTTGAGTTTGGTCAAAAGGGCTAGAATTTTCATTTTTGACCCTCCCTACATTTTAGGTGGTTAGTTTTTGCATTTCTAACTTTTTTGGGGCCCACAAATATGTATACACAATTTGGTTGAGTTTGGACGAAAGGGCTAGAATTTTGTTTTTTGACCCCCCCCCCCTCTCCCCTTTTTTATTAGGTTTTTTCTAGTTAAATTTTTCATTTTTTTATACCTCTTCAAAAATGTGGTAGGCCTTTATGCCCCACCCTGTATTTCTAATGTGGAGATTTTTTATAACGTTAGATTTTGGGTTCTGTTTTTTTTTTTTTTTTTAGAATTTCCGGTTAAAAAAATGCAGAATGATTTTATTGAAATTTTATAGTGTTGTCATGATAAAACCATATATTAAGTCGTGTTTTTTAATTTCAAATTATTAAATTATTAATCGATTTATTTAAAAACTACTAATACACATTTCTTTTAAATGAGCGTATTTTTTTACAAATAGAATACACTAAAACAATAGTTTAAATACAAAATCACATACGGTATCATAGAGGTCGGAGTTTAAATTTTTCAGAGGTTGGGGGCTCAAAAAATAAAATAAATTGACACGTTCTGATGTGGCCATCCACTTGACTTTACCATACATTTCTGGTTGAGTTTGGTCCAAGGGCCTAGATTTCAATTTTTGACCTCTCGCCCCCTTTTTGGGGGTTTGTTTTTGCATTTTTAGTGTTCTAGGAGGCCACTGATTATGTATACAAAATTTGGTTGAGTTTTCTCAAATGGCCTAGATTTTTATTTTTTGACCCCCCCCCCTAATTTTGGCGCCAAAAAAATATTTTCGTTATTTTAGGTTCATGTTATAGTATATTTCATTTTTCTTGTTTTTTTTTTAGTTTGAAAATATTATAATTTTAATTTTTAACCCCCCTCCACCCCTCTTAATTTTGGGTCGATATGCACCAAAATTTAATCAGCTCTTAGTCTCAATTCACCAAAACTACGTGTGAAATTTGGTTATGATATTCACACTAGTTTTTGAGCTAGCTCGTCCACAAAATTTGGTGAACGCTACAGACTAACAGAACTAACAGACATTTTGACAAAACAGTTATTATCTCAAAAAATATAATTTTGTCGATGTTCACTTATTAGAGCTTTTTTGTAGACCTAAATGCCATGGTTTCGCCCAATTTTTGAATCAAAATAATTTCAGCCGTTTTTTAAATGAAAATGAAAATTAAAAAAAAAACACTTTTTTCATGCACGATTACAATACTTGACCATACCATGTATGGTAAAGTAAAAATAAATATAAATTATTTCTTTCCCCGAAAAATTACCCCTTTAATACGAAAATTTTTCAGTAGGGGCTCAAAAAATAAATAAATAAATAAAAATTATTTCCTCTTCTCAAAAATTACCCCTTTACACCGAGAAAAATCCCCTGGCTCGCCCTGTCATGTTAAAATATTCCCAAGGGTCCCTTTATACTAATTTCCTATAATCACAATTAAAAATAAACATAGATATCAAACCCAATAAAAAACATTTCGCGGAACGCTCGAAAAGTGATAATAGGCCGGGCGAGTTTTCTCCTGCTGGCTGAGTCATTTGAGTTGAGTGAACCATAGGGTCCGGGACGCCAGCCAGGGCAGCCGCGACATCCACACGTAAATACCATAATCACTTGCATTTACTTTCACTATTCATATTATTTAATTAAAACACTTCAGATTTTGTTAACATTTATTTTATTTGTTGATATTTTCTAAATTATATCTGGAAAAAGTGCCATATTCAAACATATTTTATATCAAAACTGAACTTTTCGAAAAGGGTTTTACCGTCACAATTCAATAAATCTATATAAACAAATACAATTTTTATTAAATCGGTAGCTTTTAAAGCTTATATTTTAGTGATTAGATTTATTAATAATTAAAATTTTGTTTTAAATCACACATTATTAATTATAATTATTTATTGAACAAGAGCAACTAAGGCAATATAACTCCGATACACTGCAGAAAATGACCACTAGAATATAAAAAACTAGTAAAAAAATATAATCATAATTTATCGTTAAATTGCATGGTTGGTTTTGTCACAAATATGAGCTCAAAACAATAATTTTAATAACTATTTGTATTATTTGTTGATTGACTATACAGTTTCGGTCACCACTGGTCGACCGATCCTCAGTAAAGTTCTAAACATTGAAATTAAACACTTATTTACATTTTTTCTTTTTATAGAGAATTAGCAACACAAAAATTTTTTTTTATTTTTATAATAATTTGAAATCATACATACATCTCGTTCAAGAACCGGAATTTGTCATTTCATATAAACATTCATTCTTAAATCTTCAATATAGATACATCACATAATTCATTACAATCACACATATATATATATATATATATATAGCAACAATTTATAAAAACGTTTATCACTGAACTAGAAACTATTTTGAATTAATGATTATATTAAATATTATTTTCAATTATACTCATTTCATAATCAATTATTGCATAGTCAAACAATCATTATAAAAATCCATTCTAGAAAGCGTTACTTAGAAATACATTATTTATCTTACTTTATTTTTATTAATGAAATTAATGAAATATCTAACACGAATATTACATCTTCCTATGACAGTCCTGTTTGTGACAAAATCAATACCTGTTTATGACAAAATCAAGCCCTTCAATTCTAAGAAAAATCTTAAATCTTAAGTCACGTTGTGGACGGGTACGCTCACTTATAGGATAGTATTGTATGGCACCGAGGGTAATAAGGACATTTTTAAAATTTGTCGTATAGTTGTAACTAAACTATTATAGTATTTTTACTTTGATAGCTTTTCAGGAATTCAAAATCGTAAAATTAATCAAAGTTATAAAAAACATTAATAAAAGTTATTCGTTTCTTTTAACAAAGTCTTTTAAAAAGCAGTCAGTTAAACCCATCAGCAAAGTCCCTTTTTCAATTTCAAGCCAACTTCACTATTAGAAAATCATAAGATGGTGTCATCTATTAAATCCGATGGAATGGAATATTTTTAATTATATGTCAGAGGGGTTGTTTTTAACCCCTTCGGGAATCGAACCCTAGTGCCAGTAACAGCAATCCGGGCCATCTGGCTCACCTGCAACAACTACAACACCAACAACAACTACAAATTAAGATAACAATCTTTGAGTAAAATATTTTACGCGTTTACATATGTCAGAGAAGTTCGTATCCCGCAGGTGAGCCAGATGGCCCGGATTGCTGTTACTGGCACTCGGGTTTGATTCCCGAGGGGGTGAAAAACAACCCCTCTCACATATAATTAAAAATATTCCATTCCATCGGATTTAATAGATGACACCATCTTATGATTTTCTAGTAAATTTGAATCTATTACCATCGGCAAATTAATATCTTTCATATCAACTTCACTATTGTTATTTTGCCCAGTGTTTTAGTTTTCGGCCCCTCCACAAAGCGCTAGCTTTATTTTCATTTAAGCTTTATACAATATTTTATTTATTTTATTAAAGCTTTAAAAATAATTGTAACTAAACCGAGTTATACTCATCCATCAATAACTATTCAATACCTGAAGAAGGAAAGAAAAAAGCCTCCGAAACGTCGGAAATTGAATAAAACTTAAATAATTTATGGACTGCATTTCATTATAACCTACTTATTTAAAACTAAATCTGAATATTTAAAAAATTATTTGTTAATGGTTTCATTTATTATTTGTAGTATTTGTACATAGTACCTGGGGGCACCGAGCGATGCTCGGTAACTTCTTCCTTCAGTTAAAAGCTTTATTTTAATATTATTTTTAATTTATAATTCTGATAAAAAGGTCGATTTTTATTTGAGAGCCATTTTCAAATTAAAAAAATACAAAAATATATAATATTCGCCCACTGTACCCCCCCCCCACCCCCGCTCGACCTCACCACCGAAACCTCACCCTACCCCCGGATCCCCCACCACTGCACCCCACCTCCTGCACCTGTTTTGATTCAACCATATGATTCATTTTTATTCATCCAATTGTTAATAAATAAAACCTATCAAAATGTGTTGTTTTTTCAGAAATTTGAGTTCTGCTTATGCGAAATATATTTTTAAATAAATTCTTGATTATTTTTTATTCTATTAAATAAATAAAGTTCTTTATAAAAACAATTATAAAACGTTTATTAATATTTCTAACGTTTAGGGAGAACAAAATATGTTAAAATCCACAATCACAATACTTCTTCAAGGCCTTTGAGAATAAAGGATTAACCCAACCCATTGTCTGTCTGGGTACAAAAGTAAACAAAAGAGAAACCTTTTTTAAACTCCAAGATTGGGATTTGTCTACCTGAGAATAATTAATTTGATTACGAAAAAAACCCATCAAAAACAATTTTGTCGAAGATGAGACCGTGACAGATCGAATTGCCAACCCAAAAACCCCTTAACCCGTGAATTTCATCAAAATCGGTAGAGTCGTTTTCAAAATAGAACCAAGATACAAATATATATACAAACAAACAAATAAATATATAAATAAATATACAATTTTTGCTCATTTTGTTAATAAGAGTAGAAAATTATTTGCCCGTAAAAACATTACTTTTTATCTATCTATCTACAATGGTTACCAATAATAACCGTAACGTCAAAAATCCAATGTAGAATTGTTATTCCTCAAGTATTAGATCAGAATAAATCGCATTGCTTCGCAGTGGATAAAGTAAAAATAATTAAAGATCTGAGTAAAATTAGTTCTTGAAAGGTATAATAAACAAATAAATAGATAAATAAAAAATATTTTAAAACATGTTCAGACATGTAATTATATTTATTTATCCAGAAATACACGATATGCATTCATATATCGTGTCCTATAGAGTTGACATGGATTTATATTTATAATTTTTCAATTTTATAAAGTAATACATTACATGAAATATGCTGTCCATTCATTATCATTAATTCTAATTAAAGTCCATATTTAAATACATCACAACGAACTGATCCATTTAATCAATTGTTTTTTAAAAGGTTTATTATTAGAAGATAGATTTTTTAAATCATTTTGTAGGTTATAATAGTGTTTAATTGCCATAAAATGAGGATTTTTGACTGATTGCCTTAATTAAACTTTGACAGAACAATTGACCTATATCTAGTTCTGCCACTATGTTCATTATATATTATCTTACAGATATCGTAATAATATACAACAGAGCTCACAAGAAAAGATACTCAGGGTAGATTGCACCTTAATTTTTTTAATAATTCGAAATGATTTCGTCGCATTATCATATGCACTACCTCACTCAATTATTCCATAATTAATTATACTTTCAAACAGAACTTGATAAATCAATTGATAATACATTTATTTTGTATAAAATCTTTAGTAAACATACCTATTATAATATTTTTATTTTAACTTGACAGGGTTATGGTCAAGTATTGTAATCGTGCATGAAAAAACTAATTTTTTTGCTTTTTTTTAAATATCTCAAAAACGGCTTAAACTATTTTGATTAAAAAAATTGGGCAAAACCATGGCATTTCTATTTATAAAAAGCCCTAATAAGTGAACATCGAAAAAATTATATTTTTCGAGATAATAATTGTTTTGTCAAAATGTCTGTTAGTCTGTTAGTTAGTACCTACGTTACCAAATTTTTGTGGACGAGCTAGTTCAAAAACTAGTGTGAATATCAAAACCGATTGGAATTAGGTGTACACGTCTTTGGAATTATGTGGAATTTTCTTAGAATTCATTAGATAATGCCCTTCATCTATTGTCTTCTACTTAGAAATGAAAGTGGTAGTGGAAGTAGGTGTACACGATATTAAGTCGCGGTTCACCCCTCGATCAAAACAAAATTTCACACGAAGTTTTGGTGCATTGAGATTAAGAGCTGATTAGATTTCGGTGCATATCTACCCAAAATTAAAGGAGGGTTGAAAGGGGGTTAAAAATTAAAAATATAGGCCATTTTAGCAAACTCAGCCAAATTTTGTATACCTAATCTGTGGGCCCCCTAGAAGTCTAGAAATGCAAAAACTAGCACCCCAAAATGGGGGATGGGGGTGTAGGGTCAAAAAAAGAAAATATAGGCCCTTATACTAAACTCAACCAAATTTTGTATACATAATCCGTGGGCCCCCATAAGTCTAAAAATGCAAAAACTAACCACTACAAAATGAAAATATAGGTCTATGAACTAAATTCAACCAAATTTTATATAAATAATCAGTGGGCCCCAGAAAACTAAAAATGCAAAATCTAACCCCCCTACATGATTATAAATTATTTTATTAAATATTAAATATAACTGAGGGCCCAGGTTGTATGGTAAAGTCAAGTGGATGGGAATATCAGAACGTGTCAGTTTATTTTTCTATCATATTTTAAATTAAGTGAAAAACTTGAAGATAAATAATTTAATTAAAACTTAATTTATTAATTTCGATACTCACTATAAGAAATGCGAAACTTGGAAAAAAAGTACGTTTTGCTGCTAAAATGGTTGTATTTCCATTGCTTTTTTTTTTTTTTTTGTTTTAAGAGGATGTTTTATTAGACAGAAAAAAAATATACAATTTATTACAAAGTTACTTTTAACAATCCAAAAGAAGTATAGTATCTTAAATTTAATACAATGAAAAAAGAAAAGGTCCATTTTAAATGGATCCCAGTAGATTTTTTTTACATAATATAGTTTTTTTTTTAATTTTAATTTTACAATAAGTTTTTTTTTGTAATTTTTATTTACATTTGTATAATTAAATTTTTGCACGGGAAAAGGCTTTGAAAAACCCGGCTGTATTTCCATTGCTAAGCTACAATGAACTTAGTCAAAACCAAATGTTGCCTACTATCTAGGCGCGCTGAAACAAATCTCCCGTGTCTATCAATCTAGGTGATCTACTAGCCACAAACTATACTAATTGCAATGTGGGCCAAATGCTAAATAAACAATAAATAACATTTCGGAAGGGTCAGGAAACTAAACAGTTACGAGAGAGGCAAAGAGAATGAAGAAGTGCGATACTGGAAAGCCACTCGAATCCAAACCAATCTAATTCAAAGCTAAAAAAAAATTCTATCGCAATTTTCCTTATGCAATTTATTTCATTTTATTTCTTTTAAATTGCCATTAAAATACTGAATCTATATAAACATAATAAAAAGACAAAAAGTGAATAAGTAAAAAAAAAAACAATTTGTATGATGTGTAACACATTTTTCTCTATCAACTCACAAAAAAATAAAATAAATAAATAAAAGACAAAAATATATTTCAAATATATGAAGAAACATTTCGTAGTTTTTGTTTTATTTGAAAACGATTTTGTAAATTCACTAAGACATTATAAGTTGACACAACTATCAATTTTTGGAACAATGACTTCTTTCGACTGGAACTCTCTTCCTGCTTCCACTTTAATCAACTTCGAATCCATTACATATTCTAAATTTTCTTGTTGAGGCTTTGGTGATCAGCTTTATTTATGTTCGAATATTTTTCGTAATAAAGGATTTAGACAACAAGTTTCATTTCTTACCATTGGGGGTCCAACCCGCTGAATATCTAAATGAATATGAAAATCAATCTTAGCCAGGAAGTGTATACTTAATTCTATTCCTAAAAAAGAAAATGCTTGAAATAAGGAGAATAAATCTACATTTTGTGATTTTTAAATAGATATATAAAGAGCCCTCCCTAACTCAAATTGGACCATCGAGGGTAAAATTAGATTGAATTGAAAAGATTTTGTATTTCCGACAGTAGCAGAGAGTTGTTGAATCATAAAAAGAAACCAAGAGGCTGCCCTTTGCTTGATGCGAATATACATACACACATATATTTCAAATATAAATATGTATAGGTATATAAGATTTAGAAAGTAGTAATTTTTGGAGACGGGCGTAAAACTGAATTGAGTGGATATTGATGAGACATAAAAATATAGTTTAAATTATCTTCTTTTTTTGAATTTTGGACTGCCTCATCATCAATTTCCACTCAATTGGTATATATCAGCGGCGTGCGGTCCATGGATACTGTGAACACGGCGCATCCCTAAAATTTCAAAAATTTAGAGTATTTTATCATAAATATCTAAGGTCGACTTCAAAATTTCAGGAGGATCTTTAAATTTTCAAATTATTATCAATTATTTCAAATATTTCTATTAAAAAACATTTTTTTTGTTTTGAAAAGTATATTGGTTCTCGAAATAAAATTGTTGCATAGTTCCAAGGGGCAATTAAAATGAATGATTTTTCGAAAAGGGTGCTGTTAGAAGGTTTGAACTATATCTTCCAGTTCAAGCATGTCAAAGACAAGTCCAAACGAGTTTTAGCAGAATAAAAATTGTTCTCGCTGAGGAACTATTAAAATAGTAATAATACAAAATAAATTGGCACGTTCTGATGTGGCCATTCACTTGACTTTACCATACACTTCTGGTTGAGTTTGGTACAAGGGCCTAGATTTTAATTTTTTGATCCTACAATTCCCCTCTCCCGCATTTTGGGCGGTTAGTTTTTGCATTTTTAGTCTTCAAGTAGCCCACTGATTATGTATACATTTGGTTGAATTTGGTCCATGGGCCTAGATTTTCATTTTTGACCTCCCACCCCCTATTTTGGGCCTTTTGTTTTTGCATTTTTAGTGTTCTGGGTGCCCAGTGATTATGTATACAAAATATGGTTGAGGTTTCTCGAATGACATAAATTTTTATTTTTTGACCCCCCCCCCTAATTTTGGCCCCAGAAAAAAAATATTTTCGTTATTATAGGTTCATTTTATAGTATATTTCATTTTTCTTGTTTTTTTAGTTTGAAAATATTATAATTTTAAATTTTAACCCCCCCCTACCCTCCTATATATATTTAATATATATGTGTGTACTGTGTATGTTAATTTGCATCAAGCAGAGGACAGACTTTTTGTTTCTCTTTGTGGTGAAGTTAGAAAATTAATTAAAGTTTCTAGATCTTATCACTTAAAAATGGCTTGAAATCAAAAGCTGAAATGTTGTAGAAAACACGAGAAAATTTAATTTAATTTTTTAATAACACCATAGAGGTAGTCCATTATTCTTCAAGATCATCACTTGATAATGTAGTACTATACATCCAAAGTACTAAATAACGAATTTAACTTTTACAGCGTATTTTTCAGTTCACTTTTAAATTAGAATGTTTTGTAAATGTCCATCCATATTGGGAGAGTGATCAGTAATTTTTTTATGATCTAGCTCCAAAAGTTTCGCCTTGATTGACCTGTTGGCCATACCTGTTATACTTTAATTAATTAATATTCTTGTTTTTCTCTTAATGTAAAACCTGACTTAGGAAAAAAGCACATCAAGTAAATATTACATTTTTTGTTGTATCTACCTTCACTTATAAACACGCTTACTCCAGTTTGAAGATCAATGCTCTTAGGAATTAGAGATCTTGAATTTTTTGTTTTGTTAAAATGAAATTTAAATTTGAAGGTTATTTCTGGTCTTAGAATTTTCCAACTATTGATGGAGGCGAAAATTCGGCAACTTTGAAAAACTATTTGATACTTATTAATTAAATGTTTATTTGTCTATTATTATTGTTCTCAATAAAAATGATCAAATTACATATAATTTAGAAATAAAAAATACCATATATCTTATTCCAAAATACCTATGGATTTTCACCGAAATAATTGAATTTTCTTTTTGATTCAATACTTGAGAATCGAAATCTTAACTTGTCTTTGAACTCTGATACTATGAACTTGTCTCTGAATCATGAACTTTAATGAAGCACAAGCCGTTTTAATTTTCACTTTAAAGTCACAAAGTAAGGTTGAATTTTTGAGAGATGCCTGTCTTCTTGTGTGAGCCAATATATTTCGAGTATTTTTCCACCAACAAATTTCCGATTATCTTTGACTTTTAATAATCTAACCGTCAGATATATGTAAACTACCTAAAATTGAAGCTAAAATGGACATAATCTAAAAACTATTTCGATTCTAAGTCTTAGATTACTTAGTTCAATTATAATTTCTACACTATTCTTATTTACCTAATTATAGTGTTTCACGATTTAAAAATTATATCGCGAGATTAGGACTTAAATTCTGAACAGACCCAAAAATTTAATTGGGTATATTTACCCCCACACTCAAACACACAACTACATTAATTTGACTAAAAATGATTAAAGAACTCAAGTTCAAAAAACAATTAAATATGATTTCAATATGTTTATAGTGGTTATATTAACGTCCAAGAGCTTTCGAATGATTTTTTATTTTAGGGTGAAGAAATCTTCAAATTTTTATTTTAACTTAATTCTCCGGATGTTTTATCAAAAATCAAAAATAATAAATTTACTTCAAATATAAGATGATAAATAATTTAGAAGATGTATTATTTAATGGATATACGGCAACCCATATAAATTACTAATAATTTATAAAGTTCTACCTCCGATTTGATACCGTTGTAGCTCTCAAAATTTTTATACTTTACCAAACAAGAGTATAATCGTGCATGAAAAAAAAGTGTTTTTTTGCTTTGTTTTTCGAAATATCTAAAAAATGGCTGAAACTAAACTATTTGATTCAATTAAAACTAGATTAAGTAATCTTAATAATCTTTAGTATTATTTTAAGACCGTTTCGCTATAATTACGAACAAATAATTGTTTATATAGGTTCACAAATCTCAAAATGGCGGCCATGTTAATTTTTCAATCTTTATATCGCAAAACTAACAATTACTCAGATTTAATTAAATTACGATTTATTTACTAAAATTTTAAACTTTTTATCCTGACGAAAATAACATCTTATTTTTAAAAATCGACTAATAATCGACCGAGTTATAAAAAAAATTGACGGCATAATTCAACTTAACAATGACTAACCATACAAACGAAAATAAAAATACACGCATAACTCGGTGATTTGTAAACCGATTTTCAAAAAATACGGTGTCACTTTTTCCGCAATAAAAAGCTTAATATCTTATCAAATAAAACATATTTTAATAAAACTAACGATTACTCGGATTTAAAGATTTGAAAAATTTGTAATGACCGCCAGAAATGGGCCCCAGAAAACTAAAAATGAGAAAACTAACCGACCGAAATGGTGGGAAAGTGGGTCAAAAATAGGAAGGGTTCAAAAATAATTTGAAATAATAATATTTTCAAACAAAAATCAAAGAAATCTGATATTTCTAATATAATAGTATCATAATTAAAAGGAGATATTATTAATTTCTAATGATCCCAAAATTAAGAGGGGGAGTAAATAATTATAAATTATTTTATTAAATATAAGAGAGGGGGAATTATTATATATTTTAATTTTTTTATAACATCTTATTCTCTCAGAAATTAATTTTTTGAACTTATGATCAAATCATATTTTGTTTTTTAATAAACTATCTAATCACCCCTTAAAATCTTAAGCATTCAATTAGAATACCCTGTATTTATTACAAAATGGGGATGCACTGGGTTGAAGTAATGTGAATGGTCCATTTCGTTCTTGAGATTAAACATGTACAAATATAGTAATAATAGCCCCAAAAGACAAAGAAAAATATGAATTGCAAAGCGTGAATTAATTATTCTATTAATTAAAATTGATTAAAAAAAAAGATTTTTTTGGTCCTTTACTAAATAATAATATGTTATTAGATAAAAAATTGATATCTAAATGTTCAGGTTGAATTTATTTTCATTTATCTTTTACTGATAATTTTACCTTTTTTAAATAAAAATATTCTTTTATATTTTCTGTTTTAGAGAATCGAGCCAACCTAGAGAAATGCATTCAAGATAAATAATCCGAAATAAAAACGGTAATTTATTCATTTGTGAGACAGAAATCGACCTGAGCAGAACTGCAGACGCGGCAGCCATTCTTCCATGGTAAGAGCAAATCAACTAAACTCTAATTAATTTTGATACATAATTAATATATTAATTAGTATAAAACATATTAATATTATCACATCATATTATACGCAATACAGCGAACTCTCAGCATGAAAACTTAATCCTTTATCGAAAATAGTTAAATAAAAAATAAAAGGCAAATTTTTTGGTTAATATACAATCAACAAACACTATTTAATTATAGTTTTTAATTTCAATGTTTCTCTATCCGATCGGCTATTTGAACTCTTGATAAATAATAGATAAATTAATTAAATATATATTGGGGCATTTCACGCCAAATCGGACGGTTTGAAAAATTTTGATTTTTGATTTCCTTCATTTTTTGATATTTTTAGTACCCATCTAAAAAATTTTCCTGGTAAATTTTGATATTTTTTTGATCATCGGCTTAAAAGATATCGAATTTTGGTTTTTCGCTCATAACTTCTTCAAAAATGGTCCAAATTCAATTTTTTTGTTTCGTACTTATATGCAATTTTTGAGTTTGAAAATCTTAATCTTGTTTTTGAAACTGTATGTACTCTTCGATTTTTTCGATAATTTTTTTTCAAACTTCTATTTATTCTACAAATTTTAAGACCGGGTTGCTAGTAGTCCTATGATAATTACTATTTTTTTTTCGATTTTTGATTTTGATTTTCTTTCAACAAACTAAAATACTAATTATTTATTTTAAACACCTTTAAATATGTATAAAAATCAATTCAAAATAACTAAAAAAAAGAACTCAATACCAAAAAGGGGTTTTAATAATGGTTAATAGCAAAATTTTTTTAAATTTTCATAAATCGAAAAAAAATAGTAATTATCATAAGACCACTATCAACCCGGTCTTAAAATTTGTAGAATGAATAGAAGTTTAAAATAAAAAATTATCAAAAAAATCGAATAGTACATACAGTTTCAAAAACAAGATTAACATTTTCAATCTCAAAAACCTTGTAAAAACACTTTCAATAATTTTTTGTATTTTTTTCTAAAAAGTATGTAAAAAAAAATTGAATTTTGACGATTTTTGAAAAAGTTATGAGCGAAAAACCGAAATTCGATATCTTTTAAACAGATGATCAAACAAATTTCAAAATTTACCAGGAAGAAATTTTTGATGGGTACTAAAAAATGTCCAAAAATGAAGGAAATGAAAAATTAAAATTTTTCAAACCGTCCGATTTGGCATGGAATGCCTCATTATATATATCTACTATTAAATTTCTAGGTGTATCAATGATTTCTAATTAAACAAATTCCAATTTCATAAATGTATGGATTTTAAACATGAATATCTTATCTTTGGAGGTGTGGTGCCTATGTTTGATGTCTTAAGTTATCGAATCAATTTCTATTCGTCTGGAGTTAATGAGTGAATGGCTTGCGTCCCGAGAGTTATACAAACTCGGGAGTTTCCCGGTTCGTCGAACGGCCTTGTGACGTGAGTTGGTCAGGTCTACGTTCACTCAAGTCTCGCAATACCCTCAAGATGCAGTTGATATTCATTTCAGATCGAAATAGTAAACAAAGCTTCCCTTTGTATTTTCAATGAAAGGAAAACAATCAAAGCAATTCTTTTATAATACCTAATCAACAAACTATATTCATAATCAACAACTATGGTACTCTCGGCAAAACAAAATATTTTAAATTACCTATATATTATACTTATAGAGAGGTACAATTGCTCTAATTACAATGAAACCCCTCAAATCTGAACCCCGGAAATCCGAAATCCCGGGAAATCCGAACGAGTTTTTTTTACAAATTTAAGTTTGAGTAGGTGTTTTCTCGAACTCGAGGCTAGGCCAAAGCTTCTTCCAAGATCTCCGCAGAAAGTTCACACTTATATTTCTCCACGATAACGTCTTTTATTGTAACTCTTCAGCTGCTCAAGTATAGAAAGAAAATCATTTTCTTCAATAAGATATCTAAATCTCAAGCTTTCGGCTAATCCGAACAAATTGAAATCCAAACAGGCTACAGCCCCAATTAGTTCGAATTTGAGGGGTTTCACTGTATATGCAAATAACTTCATTTCAAGTGAGACTTAAGAGACATGTACAGATGTACAAAGACCGTTAATCTAAAAGTCTGAATTAAAATAAATAAAAGCAGTAGAGTTCTGTATTTTTTAAATTAATAATTTTGCTTTTTTCCAACCAGCCCTGGTAAAATTCGAAAATAGATTAATTTTTTAAAGATTTGTACTAAATATGTGACATTTGGAAACCCTTAAGGTGAGACTTTATTATACGTACGTTTTCTCTGTTACAATAGGTAGCTTTTAACTAAACTATTAAGGCTAGATACTTTAAATTTCATAGTAGTCCGATTGTCAAAGTCGAAAGGAAAAATTTTGGGTATCATTCCTAAATATACAAAATATTCCCCGGCTGCTTCTGAGTGGTCTGTAAAAATCTTTTTTTATTATTATTATTTATTGGTATCAGGCACAAACCCATTTTGCCAGCCAATATATTCACATTAAATCTACAAATAAAAAAATAAATAAAAAATAAATAAAAAAATTAAAAAATAAAAATAAGAAAAAAATAAATAGCAAACTAAAAACTCATCAAAATATATCACAGACCAGTGATATAAGGAATTGAAGAACTATCTTCCCTAGTTCCCCCGCTTAGGATATGCAGGCAAGTAATATCTGCGCATTTGTAGGGAACTCGATTTTTCCCCGAACCCTGTTATAAAATCGGTCTATTTTTCGCCGAGACAACCCGCACCCAAGAAGGGCATGGTTAATGTCCTCCCGGGAGCTCGAATCACATCTGGTGGTCTCAGAGACCACCCTTTCTGTAAAAAATCTAATTAAACATCTTTTTTGATAAATTTTATTTTAATCCCCCAGTTACTACATAGCTTACAAAGACGCCTCACATCATGTCATCCCCAATAATTTTCAAACCATTTAATCTAAAAATATGTACAAATTCATGAACGTTACCTGGCGAGAGTATTTTTGACAAATGTATTTTTGTAGCTAAAAAATAATTATTTTTAATGATAGTAGACAAAACTACACAGATTTTTAAATCTGATTCTTTGTTGATTTTTTTATTGTGAAAAATTCTAAAAAATGTTTATGAAAGTTTAAGAATATAAAAAAATAATTATAATTAATTACAAAAATTAACAGAATATATAACTAACCTGAAGATTTGAAAAATATATTGCATGTCAGGGTGTGTTTTGTCTCGAGGGTCGAACTAACAAGCCCGGTAAGCGTGTTAGTACTCGCGTTCAACTCGTGAGGTGATGGAGCCCTCTGATATGCAATGTAAAAATATTTTCTACTTATATCTGGATTTTGACCTTAAAATTTAAGTTCTTTCTTGAGAATATATAACGTTTCGGCTAATACATCCATGATCGCTATTAAGTGAGGTAATCCTTTTATGTCAAAGCCCAGTTGAATTCAGATTCAGTTATAAAAACGTTGTGTATTTTGTTAATGTTTATAGTACCTACATAAAAATTAAAAATTACCATTAAATATCTATTTTCTATATTTTCAAAATTTTGAAAACCACCAAAACTTATTTCAAAACAAAATTATTTTATTTTATTTTATTAATAAAACATTTTCCACCGTTTGCCATTTTCATACAGATAGATATAGTTAAATATGATAACTCAAATTATCGATTTATTTAATGACGTTGTTACTTAATTCCAATAATAAAGTTAATAACAATTATAATGCTATCTTGTGTAATATTAACATTACTCACATTTGTTTAAAAATTTTCTTATTTTCTTTTCTTTCTTTGAACTTCCTTTTTTATATACACCTTGTCATGCCATTTTTTTTTATATAAACTTTACATCAATTGACCGGTTAAGCCGAGACTGGACAAGAGAGAGTTTACTATAAATACCAACTCATTCCACAGTTTTTTTTTTATAATTTCTAGAGACTGAAATTCTCGTCCTGCTTCCATCTTTTCCGAATCTTAAACCTTAATCACACAATCAAGTTTTCACTCAAGTCGGCTTACATCTATATTATAGAATAACAAATATCAATAGAATTATAATATTTTATCCGCGGTCCGAGTCTATTTTTTTCTTCAAATGTTGCCCGTGTAAGCCAAAAGGTTGGACTGGACACCCTGAAATAGAAGATCACAAATGGACATGGAGAGCAGAGAAATATTTATATCACTAAAGAAAGATCCTGGTCTCTGACTGAGAACCGAACTGGGACTCCACATTAATTTAGGCATATTCCAGGACCACTATAACGCTGAATGGTCTTTTAAAATATTTAATTTTTGTAAAGAACGAGGTCATGAGTTCCAGAAATCTTGAGATTGTGGATCTCTGAGACCGTGAAACCTGGAAATTGGGAACGAAGAAGCGTCGCCAGACGTAGAAATCCGGAAGAAGAAGAAGAATTTTTGTATTAATGACTCCATAAATATCTTCGATTCCTGTCGAATCCATAATTATTCGTAAAGTTCTAACATCTCTTCTTTCAGTCTTTAACACCCAAGAGTCGCTTATTAAAAGAAACTCGTTCTTATTTCGTTCCTTGGATAATGAAAGTATTTACCTCCCTCACTCTAATTTGTAGATGCTATAGCACCATGCTTCTGAAAATATTACAACGAGATAACAAACAAATCAATAATCTCCCTTTGGCAAAAGCAGGAATCACTTTACAGTTCAATTTGAAACAGTTACAAACCAGGTTATTTGAAATTAATTTATTCTTAATACCTGAATTCTCTTCTTTCTTCCAATTTTGTTGAGTTTTTTCAAGACTCAAAACTACAAACAACTCCGACACCATTAATTTTCTCAATATTTTTTCTCCAAGAATGCAAAAGTTAACCCAGGGTAAAGTTTTAACTGAAATCAGCTATCTAGTGACTAGATATTTTTAATGTGATATTCTTATCAGTATTAACAAATTTCCGACCAAGTAATTTTATTATTTTACAAATATTGGACAAATCATTCTTATAGTATTTGGGACTTTATGCTACATTTGAAAATGACTCCAAAATAATTATAAACTTTATGCATTTTGTTGTTAAAATCTTATTAAACGTGTCTAGCTAACATGAGTGGTTTTAGCCGAAATTTTTCTACTGATAACTCAACCACAATTTATTTCACTTAGGCGTAGGTTTTGAGCACCTTCTTCCATTTATTCCATACAAATTTTGAATTATATGTATAGGGTGAAATTTTAACAGCCCTCTTAATCCCATTTGGAATTCAATTCAGTGCTATTCTCCTTAAGCGCATGTGGATTTGCATGTAAGAGAGAACCTGAATATCATATAATACATTTATCCATCATTAAAAATTATAAATTGAGCATTTCTCGCAATAATTAGCTTTGCAAACTTAACCAAACAACACCTCAAAAGGGAATTGTTTTTGAGGTCGTCCTAAATAGAGGCATCCAGTTCATTCAACAAAATGTGTATAAGCTAAATTCATCAATTGCCCACCTGTTCAACATCTTTGTTAGGAAGAAAGCCATTTGTCATTTTTACTCTTCTAAGAATTTAAAGAACCATTTTTGCGATTTAGGGATCAGTGAACTTTAAGGGAGCATAAAGTGTGAAAACTTTTTGAATAGAAAAGCCAATCAGCTATTCGAAATTTAAAGGAATTATTATTTAACGGGTTTATAGTGGTGTTTCACAAAAGAGGAAATAAAATTAAAAAATTAAAAAATCTTTTAAATTATTTTGGAGATTTTTTATTTATCTCTATACATATTTCGGGCTATGAACCCTTCATCAGGAGGTTAAACAGAACTGTTTAACCTCCTGATGAAGGGTTCATAGCCCATAAATATATAGAATAAATAAAAAATCTCCAAAAGATTTTTAATTTTTTTAATTTTATTTCATCTGTGAAGCACCACTATAGCCCATTAAATAATAATTCCTTTGTTTAATATGTTTCACTATAAACCAACACCGCTTTCCCTAAACTTTATATTCGAAATTTAATTTCAAATAAGAATCAATCCTAGGTCGCTCTACTCATCTGGAGGATAGAGTGTTGAATTCAGCTCAAATTTATTTATATATTTTTATGCCTATTCGTCTTCAATATGACATAATTTTTTTGTTTGAATACTTAAAAATATAAATTTGTAGAAAGTTTGTTCTAGTGTCAAAGTGCTTATATTTTCATTACAATAATATGACTAGCTTCAGAACTTTCAGATGAAAAATAAAGCAATTAGAAAAATCAACAGGATTACTATATTTAAGGTCTTTAACCATTTTGTAGCTGATTAGCGGAAATTGGTTGGTCACAAAAGCTTGTATAAGTAAACCGATGAACCGCGACCTAATATCGTGTACACCTACTTCCACTTCCACTTCCATTTCCAAGTAGAAGACCATAGATGAAGGAGCATTTTCTAATAGATTCCAAAATAACTCCACATAATTCCAAAGACGGTGTACAACTAATTCCAATCGCGGTTCACCCCTCGAGTAAGGTGAACCGTGTCCGAACTTCTAGCTCATACATTTAGCAGATTAAAAATTTTCAAACTTCCCAAATTTACAAAAAAACGTACCGTTTCTTAAATAAGTTTTATTTTCATTCTCTATTTTTATTGAATTAAATTTGACTTGCTATTTTAAAAACAAAGTTCTATGATTTTATAAATTTATTGTTCTTTTTTTGTCACATTATATCCATAACGGTACATTTTGACCAGGGGTAAATTTTAATTCTCGGATTTGCTAGGGCGCTGACCTCACATCACAATAAACCGTTGAGTTTTTTTTAATGTTTTAATATTCCAAGAAGGATCTTAAGGGAAGAAATGGCAAGTTGTTGGGGATGATTGTCCGGGACGAGCATGTGAACCCGTGAATTGTATAGGTACAGTTATTTTTCAAATTTTGTTTACGCGGAAGTCATAAGACAAAAATTAATATTGCCCGGTTGGTCCAAACCACCTAGCCCATCATAAATAACTACTTGAAAAGATTTTGTTTTGCCGACAATAGCAGAGTTGTTGAATCATAAAGTGAATCAAGGAGATTGACCTCTGCTTGATCATTTTGAAAATCTAAAGTCTAAAGAATTTAAAGATAATGGATGTAGTATAAATAATTAAATATACATAAAAACAAAATGGGCGACAAGTATATAAAATTTTAATCTTTATTAATAAAAATACTGATCTATTTATGCTCTAGTTTTGTTTCAAAATTATATCTAATAACAATTTTGGAATCAAAGTAGTACAATATCTTCGTTAATGATTCTTTGAAATTTAACGCATTTTATATTATTTGATTCGTCATTTTCTTTGTTTATATAACTGATGGTATTTATATAAAATAAAACACTAAGTCAGGTTCGATTTGGGTCACCTGAGTCATGCGTCCAAATACATAGGTTTTCTTTTCTTTTTCAGCGACTTTAATGCTCGATTTTATATTTCTTTAGAAGAGATTATCGGAATCTTTGCAACATCTCATAAGGATTAGAGGAGATTTAAAATAAAACTTATTATTGCAATTATTAGAAAGAAGAAAGTATTGAAAGAATCTTTGAATGTGTATGCGTGTGTGTGTCTCTTTAAATGTCTTCAGTTCGGATGAGGAGTATCTTTGACACAGCTGGGAAAAAAAACTTTTTGCATTGGGCCAAAGGCCAAGTCAAATACTCAATACTCAGATCACTTTCACACTAAGAAATGTTGTCGTTGATTGCCTTAACATAAAATTGTTAATTCATAATAATTCTCTTTGCTTCTTTAATATCTGAATGTGGGTGGAAAAATTAAAAATTATCATAACTTAGTATCTACAATAAAAAATAAATTGACACGTTCTGATGTGGCCATCCACTTGACTTTACCATACTCTGATTGAGTTTGGTACAATGGCCTAGATTTTAATTTCTTGAACCTCCGCCCCTTTATTTTGGGGGGTTTGTTTTTGCATTTTTAGTCTTCTAGGGGCCCAATAATTATGTATACACAATTTGTTTGAGTTTGCTCAAATAGCCTAGATTTTTATTTTTTGACCCCCCCCCCTAATTTTGGCGCTAGAAAAAAATATTTTCGTTATTTTAGGTTCATTTTATAGTATATTTCATTTTTCTTGTTTTTTTTTAGTTTGAAAATATTATAATTTTAAATTTTAACCCCCCTCCCCATTAATTTTGGGTCGATATGCACCAAAATCTAATCAGCTCTTAATCTCAATGCACCAAAACCACGTGTGAAATTTGGTTTTGATATTCACGCTAGTTTTTGAGCTAGCTCGTCCACAAAAATTTGCTAACGCACAGACTAAACAGACTAACCGACATTTTGACAAAACAGTTATTATCTCGAAAAATATAATTTTTTTGATGTTCACTTATTGAAGCTTTTTTGTAGACCGAAATGCCATGGTTTCGACGCAATTTTTTTTTATCAAAATAGTTTCAGCCGTTTTTGAGAAAAAAAACCTTTTTCATCCACGATTACAATATTTGACCATACCCTGTCTGCTAAAGTAATAATGATATAAAATATTAGCAAGGAAGCCTGGCTTTTTTATTCTGGGCCAGACGTTATTTTAAGCCCCCAATAAACTTCTTACCTTAAACAAGATCCAAATTCTCCCCTATCTCGGATATAGCAATGTCTTCAAGCATTTTCTTGCCACTCAAAAATTCAGTAATGAGCGATTAGATAAATACTGGCTTCCCATCTTAGAAACGTCCCCTTTTTCCCTTTTACGTAAATGGAATGTGATCTGATGAAATGTAGTATATTTTTCGTTAAATTCAAACACCCCTTTGTACAGAAGTACTGAACCAATTCATTTGCCATTATGTTTATCCCCATGACTTTCACTGTGTGGAACTTACTCTTTAACTCAGCCTAGATAGCCTAACTATTATAGATAAAAAACAAAGTGAGAAGCTAAAAATGTATTTATTATTCATTTTTATCTCTTACTTACGATTAGACATACATAAGCCGAAAAAATGTAAGTTTGACACCCTCGAAAAAATTGAAATGTATGCATATTCCCCCTGTGGTCTGAATTTTTGATTTTCATAGAAAAATAAGCTATTAATTTTTATCAGATTCTAATACAAGAGAATTTAGAGAGAAGAAATACGTGGTATTTGTTTTGATATAAAACAAAAAAATTAACTTTGAAACCCTCGAAAAAATCAGAAATGTATACAAAAGATCCCCTGTGGTCTGAATTTTTTATTATCATGGGAAATTAAACCACAAATTCCCAAGATATTTTTATCGATTCTAATACTATAGTATTTAGAGAGACCAAATACGGTATTTGTTTTGATATAGGTATGTTATTTTACTTTAACAATGCGACCACTGTAAATAGAGAAAGAGAGAAAATGTAAATATTACCACCAATATTGTATAGACACCTGATTTATAAAAAAAATGTCTGTTGTAAGAGGAGGCCCTCTCCTGACGCGGCCACATAAATAATATAAATAGGGCCCGATGGAAACATTTTAATTGTAAAAGGGGCCGCGACTTGTAAAAGTTTAGTAACCCCTGGCTTAACCCATTCTCAGATAAAAATAACTACATTATTGTGTCTTAAAAAGTAAAAACATTTCTCTTCAACTTTTTTTGGACTACATTGTGGATGAGTATCAAATGTTTAAAGAATTAAAAATATAGTAATAGGCGCATTCTATGATTTTAGTTGACAAAAAAATAAATAAAATACTTTGGTAGAACGTTTTATTTAAAGTAAAAATACTCGCACTTGACTGTTATTAATTATTTTTAATTAAAGGAGACAATAAAAGAGTGTGTCTTCTGCTGGAAAAATAAATTTTTTAATTTATTTATAACGAAACTATAGTTTCGAGGGGTTTGCCCTCCTTAATCAGTCTATCAGTCTATAGAGTCGTTATAAATAAATTAAAAAAAATTATTTTTCCAGCAGAAGAGACACTCTTTATTCTCTCCTTTAATTTATAAAAATTCTGCTACTCTCGGCAAAAAGAAACATTCAATTTATTTTTAATTTATTTATTTATATTTGAAGATGTTACTTAATTTTTTTATTCACTTGGTTAATAATTAAATAGACACATGCTCAAAGCGTGAGTGATTGCCCTAGCAAAAAAAATCCAAAGGCCGGTATTATATTCTAGTAATTGATGGCAATTTAGTTCACTTGTTGTAGTGACGTCGAAAGTGGTCAAGATTAGAGAAAAGATACAAATTATAGGGGGAGAGAAAGGGGGCGTTTCTATGCGTTACATGGTGTCCAACAAGTTTTTTTTCACTTTTTAATTTTTTTATTTATAACTCAATTTTATATCCTTCTGAAACCTTTTTTGGGAACTTATTTAATCGATGGTTTTTCTCAATAGGTAGGATTTCCAAAAAAAAGTATGAAACGTTTTGTTTATTTCATTAAGCTACTAGAAAAATACAGCTGGCCAACAGGAAATGAATTGAACATTCAATTAAAGTTGAGAAACCTAGCAGGATTCAAAAACAAAAAAATATGAATATAGAAACAGGGTAATTGCAGATACAATCAGTACTTATATATTTAGATTATATCTTTAGAAAAATCACAACCAGAGAGTAATTAAATCTTCGCGATCTTTGCATATTATTGTGAAATTTTGTGAACCTTGAAAAATATTAATTAGACAACCCTTTATTCAAATGTTTGATTGTAGACATTTAAGCTAAAGACAATTATTGTCGGAGACGATAAAATCACGGTTATTTTTAAAGCAAAGCTTAATTAAAAGCTGTTCTTTTTGATTTGTATATCTTAATTTTATATAATTATAGATTTAAAATAAATATACACAATCATATTATTGTGCTAAATGTATGGTAATTTATTAGGACAAAAAAATGTAGGATCTGTATCTTGATATGGATATCCGTGTTTTGGGGGTTCCATACGAACGGAACTCTATTTTATATTCATTAAAATCCATAACTATTCGTCTGTCATTTACAGCATTGTAGCTTGTAGATTAACTAAAATCCAAATTTGGAACTTACACTTTATAATGCGCAATAAGTTTTTGAGTTATGGAAAAGTCAAAAATAAAAAATAAAAATTATCCTGTGTTATAAGGTTATAACATATCATTTTAAAGTTTCACTAAGTAGATGTAGTAGGTATTAAAAAAAAATCATTTAATTCTTCTTTTAGTGTAGGCCAGGGATTCCCAAACTTTTCCTTGTCGCGGCGCCTTTTTTCAATTAAAATTTTTCCTTAGCGCCCTGTCCTAAGTAAAAGTAGGTATACTATTTAAAGTAAGTTTATTTTTTTTTAAATTAATATTTTATTTTTCCTAAAAAATTTTAATCAAGTTGATAAGGGTCCCCCCTTTGTATCAATTACTCTTTAAACAGAGGGTTAAAAAAGTAATTTTTTTCGAGATATTCAAACGAAAATATACTTTTTTAATTCTTTTATAAAATACGAGCTTTTTGTGCGTGCCTTCTGCACGCCCTCGAAGCTCGGCCCTCAGGGCTGGTGCCCTGGCGGGCGGCGTCTCGGTCCAAAATTTTTATTCCTCTTAAAAAACCACACTCCAAATGTATACCTGTAAACTCCCGAAAATACATACTCTCTTAAAAGTTTCGCCTCATTTTCGTCCTGACACAGCTACAGAAATGAGACTCTAGATATGAATCTGGATGTATTTATTTTTTCTATAATCTACAGCATTGTGATATTTTTTGTGTGAAAATATGTAGATCTATTTAAATAAGTGGGATCGTGTGAGGAGAATTATATTATATCATTTTTTTAAATTTGGGATCGATAATCGATATAAGGCTCCAAATATTTAAAAGAGATCAGGTGTTGTTTGTATGACAGGCTGCTCCAATATTGCCATGAGAAGCTCGGGCATGCGTTTCTTAAGTCGTTTAATTTTGTAAAAATCAAAAAATAAGAATAACAAAATTTAGATTTTTAAAAAATTATAAAAAAGTGACAAATTATTAAAAAATAAACAAATGATATATAAAATATAAGTCAAATAAGATGTGATTAATTTCTTTTTCTGTGCGCAAAGAAAAGCAAATTGAATATTTAATATTTGAGTGGTGAGGTGGCGGGGAAGAGGAATAATTATCAATATATTTAATGTTTCTTAATTTAAAATCAATTGGAGTGTTTCATTTCAAGATTCGAGTCCAAATTACGATTATATTTCAAATTTGCCGCAAATATACCTAAGGCATCAGCGCTTCCTGTCGGCAGCATTAAGTCAGCGTTGCTGCAAATTAATCTGGCCTATTCTATATATTATACTATTTAAAGTGAGTTTATTTTTTTGAAAATTAATATTTTATTTTTCCTAAAAATTTTCAATTAAGGTGATAAGGGTCTCCCCTTAGTATCAATTTCCTTTCAAAGATTCTGTTCAAAAAGTCATTTTTTTCGAGATATTCAAACGAAAATATATATTTCAAACTCTTAATAAAATATAGTCTTTAAAATGAGTTTACTATTTTGAAAATTAATATATTTTATTTTTCCTAAAAATTTTCAATTAAGTTGATAAGGGTTCCCCCCCCCTTTGTTTCAATTATCCTTCAAACAGCGGGTTAAAAAAGTAATCTTTTTCGAGATATTCAAACGAAAATATACTTTTTTAATTCTTTATAAAATATACTATTTAAAGTGAGTTTATTATTTTGAAAATTAATATTTAATTTTTCCTAAAAATTTTCAATTAAGTTAATAAGGGTCCTCCCTTTGTATCAACTACCCTTCGAAGAGAGGGTTCAAAATGTAATCTTTTTGGAGATATTCAAACAAAAATATACTTTTTTTAATTCTTTATAAAATATACTATTTAAAGTGTGTTTATTTTTCCTAAACATTTTACAATTAAGTTGATAAAGGTCCCTCCTTTGTATCAACTAACAACCTTCAAACAGTGGGTTAAAAAGTAATTTTTTCGAGATATTCAATCACAAATTTAATTTTTTAATTCTTTATAAAATATATCTACTATTTAAAGTGAGTTTATTTTCCTAAAAATTTTACAATCAAGTTGATAAGGGTCCCTCTTTTGTATCAACTACCCTTCGAAGAGAGGGTTCAAAATGTAATTTTTTGGAGATATTCAAACGAAAATATACTTTATAAAATATACTATTTAAAGTGATCTTATTTTTTTAAAAACTAATACTTTATTTTTCCTAAAAATTTTCAATCAAGTTGATAAGGGCCCCCCTCTATTAATTACCCTTCAAACAGAGCTGCGGCACACGAAACACTGACTATAGTATTACTATTGAACATTTTAAAAGGTATACTTATACAAAATTCAAAATTTCTCTCTCTTTGTTTGCCCTAATAAAATAAAAAAAAAAAAATTGATTAGATACTAATTAGCAAGCATCTTCTACTTTGTGCACAACCTGTTCTTCAGTGTTTGCTTTGCAACAAAATCCAGCAGAGGCTGCTGCCTCGACCTCAGGCAGTGAAAGTAGAAATGACAATTTTCGTCTTTCTCCTCGTCCTTGCTTGACGCAGCCGCTGCTGGAATCCAACCGGTTTGTCCTCTCGGTTTAATCGAACTCCGTGAGTACTTGGCTGGATTCTGTTGTTGTTGTTGTTATGGGCTGCATGTCAAGTTCAGGGCGATGTCGACGAGGTGTGCATTGATTGCTGCAGTCCCAGTCCCAGTCCCGCTCTTTCCTAATTCCAGCTACGCCCGGCTGTTTCTTTTCTTTCCTTACGGGTATAAAAGTCCCAGCGTCCCACCTGTCCAGGCTACGTGCTTAACCAACGACGCAGTAACCTAATAGAACGGGTAAATCTCGATAAAATTTTAGCGCAATCGTTTGTTTTTTATTAGAACAATAAAATTCACTGACACAAATCAAGAACAAATTATTACAAATAGGGGTTTTAGAAATAAATTATATTCATTGCTAGTTGTTGATGAAATGATAAATCAATTAAAGTAGATATATTACTGAGAATAGTAAAAAATAGCCAGAATTTATGGAGTGATTTTTTAAGTGCGATAAATTTTTTGGCCGTATATTATTAACTCTAATATTTTTTTAGATGATATTAAAGTTATTTATATAATAATATATGATTCTTAATTTTCGAATGAGTAAAAATTACTTAGCAATATATAACAACGCAATATTTGAAAATAAACAATTTATTAAAATAGACTTTGTATAGAAAAATTAAAAGCGTACAAAAAACGGTCGTTGCGTAGGAGGATGGGGTGACGATACAGGGAGGTAGTTTTAGTGGGTAGGATACCCACACTCTGCTGGGTAAGGGCCCAGCAGTGTCTTTTTTGTGAAGATTTCCACCTACCCTCGAAGGGAAAAAAATCTCTCTCAGATATCATCTCCATTGAGTCAGGTCGCTTGGAGTGGGCATTTCCGTTACGTGACGATTTCTGCCAGTTAGCTCCTACCGCAAGCCCCGTAAAGCAACTTCGTTCCAAAAATTTAAATTTATAAATAATAAAGTAATGATCATATCTTCTCTTGATTCACGGTGGTGCTGAGGATTCTTATAGAGTCTTAAATGAAAGGCTTATTTTTCATCAGTTTTAAATTTTAAATGGTGTTTTTTTATTACTTATCCAAATATTTCGGATTTTTGCACAATATTCCTCTTCAGTGGATCTCACCCAAAAATCCCCGCATTTACTCAGTCTTCAAAACTTCGAGCACAGGAGCACAGAGACATTTCATTTCATCATTTTTAATTCTGCCCCTCAAAAACTCTAACAATAACATTTTTATTTTATTTAATTTATTTTTGATGCTTTAACAGACAAGTCAATTAGCACACTTAAAAACAAATTGTTATTGGTAGTTTTTTGAGGCCAGAATTAAAAATGACGAAATTAAATGTCGCTGTGAACCCTGTGTTCGAATTTTGAAGATTGAGCAAATACGGTGATTTTTGGGTGAGATTCACTGAAGAAGGAATATTGTACAAAATTTCCGAAATATTTGAATAAATTAAAAAACCTCACCATTTAAAATTAAAAAACCGCTGAAAAATAAGCCTTTCATTTAACATATCTTCTACTTGATCAAATTTGTTTACGAAAAATAATTTAATGACTGTATCAAGAATCTTATACAATTGATAGAGTTTTTCTTTAGAGACGGACTGGTATAAATATACAATTGAATGTTGATGAAGGCAGTCCATATTGATATATTTTCATTGACTTTTCGTTACCCTGAAGAAGGAGAGAGTAAATCTCCGAAACGTCGGTTATCGAATAAATGTAAAATAATAAAACTGATATAGTCTTATTTTTTACAACCACTTTGGATCGCCTTCATCAACATCCAATTGTATCATATTACAATATTTGTTTGATTTTCATGTCAGAACATCCTGGATTCAAACCCAATTGCCAAAGTCATTACAGAGATAATAAACTCTCGAGATTAAATTATTTTTAACATCAATTACAACTAGGAAATTTCAATTGGAATGATAACTAATTTCATTTAAATAAGATATTGAGGGTATTGCTATATTTTTAATATAAAGAATTTATTTGAAATTTTATTCAAAATTAAATTTACTCTTTCGGAATTGCTAAGCCTTATTTTGTTGCCTTTTGGCACAATATGATTTGTGAGCTTAATCTGTGATCTTTTTATAGTATAAGAGGTAGCAACGTCGTCAAAACCCCAATTTTAGCATGACTGATTTTGTGATATTCCTTTTCTTATTGAAGCTTGGTAGACAAAAGGGGTCGACCTGGCTACCAAATGATGGGTTGAGGGACTAAAATAGTGTCTTGAACGGATTAGCAACGTTAAAACCGTCAGCCATTTTTAACCGACTTCAAAAAAAGGAGGAGGTTCTCTATTCGACTGATTTTTTTTTTTTTTTTTTGGGCCTATGTTACCTCATATCTCCGCCAATTGTGAACCGATTTTGAAAAATTTTTTTGCATTGGGTCCAGTCTAGCTTCCGATTGGTCCCATTTTTTCGTATTTTTTCATAGGTATTAGACCTTTTTTATTAGGTTTGTTTAGGACCTAACTTCTTTGTTTATGAACCGATTTCGATGGTTCTTCTTTTATCCGAAAGGGGGTGTCTTTGGGATGGTGTCATATTAATTTGGTCAAGTTCTGATGATATGATCACTATTAATAACATCACTAAAAAGAGAAAAATAAAAATAATTTTTAAGAAAAAAATAAAACCGACTTCAAAAAATTAAATGCAACAAATAAAATACACTAAAAGGTATAAAATAATTATTATCTTATTTAGTTACAACTAAACGACGAAATATTAACATGAAATTACTTTTTGAAGTCGGTGCTCAAACATATACCTTTTATGAATCGCACTCTGACGGATCTTACTTAGTACGTTTGGAGGGTATGCTCGCTTATAGGTATAGTTAGTTTGGCACCGACTTGAAAAGTAATTTCATGTTAATATTTCGTCGTTTAGTTGTAACTCAACAAGATAATAATTATTTTATACCTTTTAGTGTATTTAATTTGTTGCATTTAATTTTTTGAAGTCGGTTTTATTTTTTTAAAATTTTACTTTTCTCTTTTTAGTGATTAGCTTCGCAATAGTAGAACCGAGCTTGACAAAATAATTTAGCATCGTGTCCAGATGCAGATGTCCGACTGCATCCCATCGGTTTCGTAGGCGAAGACCATTAGTGCTGAGGATTGATCAGTGACTAATTTCCTTGTTTATGAACCGATTTCGATGATTCTTTTTTTATTGGAAAGGGGGTATCTTAGGGATGGTGCAATATTAATTTGGTCAAGTTCTGATGATAGGATCACTATTAATAACATCACTAAAAAGAGAAAAATAAAAAATTTTAAGAAAAAAATAAAACCGACTTCAAAAAAATTAAATGCAACAAATAAAATACACTAAAAGGTATAAAATAATTATTATCTTATTTAGTTACAACTAAACTGACGAAATATTAACATGAAATTACTTTTTTAAGTCGGTGCCAAACATATACCTTTTATGATGAATCGCGCTCGACGGATCTTACTTAGTACGTTTGGTGGGTACGCTCGCTTATAGGTATAGTTTGTTTGGCACCGACTTAAAAAGTAATTTCATGTTAATATTTCGTCGTTTAGTTGTAACTAAATAAGATAATAATTATTTTATACCTTTTAGTGTATTTTATTTGTTGCATTTAATTTTTTTGAAGTCGGTTTTATTTTTTCTTAAAAATTTTTTCTAGTTTATATTCCAAAAAATATATAGAAATTTCATTTTAAAATGAGCTAAAGATTCGAAATTTTTACTAGTAGAAATGGGATGCGCAGTAGGTAGTAAAAGCAACCGCTCACAGCAGCCAGGCATGTCGCGTCCCTACCAAGCTTCAATAAGAAAAGGAATATCAAAAAATCAGTCATTCTAAAATGGTCCTCGAAAACTTTGCTAGCTCTCGGATTATTTTGTTTGAGGGCAAGTCGCTAGCGGACTTGCTTCCGGAATTAATTATTATTAATTTAAAATATAAAAGATTTAATTGTTTCTGTACACATTTTAATGAACAATAATTATCACGTGAAACATATAAGTAATTAGTAAACACTTTAAAATAAGTTTTATTAAAATATCAGTACAAATTTACAGTTTGGATTTTAATTATCAGATTGATGATTTCTAAAGTTTTTCAGCCTCTACTACCAATGATTAAATTATAAAACAAATATATGGGGTGACTTGGATATATGCCTGTTCCTTAAATATTTTGTATGATTTTATTTCTAAAACACCGCATATAAATAGTATATGTAATTTTAAATGGGCTAAAAAAGTACTATTTTTGCTTAGATTTTTTCAAAACAATGACAAACTATTTTGATAAAAAAAATAAACCTAATAATTGCGTCAAGTCCTACGAAAAATGTTAATTAGTAAATATCGTAAAAATGATATTTTATTAATTAATTTTAGAAAATTCTAGTAGAAAATGAAATAAAAGTGAATATTTGTGGCCTGCACGCCATCAAGCTTCGTCTTCTAATTTGGAGGTTACCAAGTGATTTTTAAGAGTACTCAAAGTTGAATTCATGACATAAAAAAATTTGAAAAAAAAACAATATAATAATAATTTTTTAAGAAAAAAATAAACCCCACTTCAAAAAATTAAATGCAACAAATAAATTACACAAAAAGGTATAAAATAATTATTATCTTATTTAGTTACAACTAAACGACGAAATATTAACATGAAGTTATTTTTTGAAGTCGGTACCAAACAAATTATACCTATAAGCGAGCACACCTCCAAACGTACTAAGTAAGATCCGTCGAGTGCGATCCATAAAAGGTATATGTTTGGCAACGACTTCAAAAAGTAATTTCATGTTAATATTTCGTCATTTAGTTGTAACTAAATAAGATAATAATTATTTTATACCTTTTAGTGTATTTTATTTGTTACATTTAATTTTTGAAGTCGGTTTTATTTTTTCTTAAAAATTATTTTTATTTTTCTCTTTTTAGTGATGTTATTAATAGTGATCATATCATCAGAACTTGACCAAATTAATATGACACCATCCCTAAGATACCCCCTTTCGAATAAAAAAAGAATAATCGGAAAAAAAAATGGGACCATTCGGAAGGTAGACTGAACATATGCAATTTTTTTTCAAAATCGGTTCACAATTGGCGGAGATATGAGGTAACATAGACTCAAAAAAAAAAAAAAAAATTCAGTCGAATAGAGAACCTCCTCCTTTTTTGAAGTCGGTTAAATATAGATCCTTTCGAGTTTTAAGTATAAAATTAAAAAATTAATTAAATTTCCCCATTCTCGAAAGAATCTACCATCAATAAGGTCCTCCAAAGCCCAAAGGCTAGATGAAAAGAATAGTTTTGGGTCTTAAATTGAATTAAACAATTTCTTTAAGAGATTATGTAAAAGAGTTGTTTCCGAAAATGGAACCTGAACTAGGATAATAGCATTAAGTCTATTCATATTTATTCTCCAAATTTTTGGAAATGATCTGAACAAAAAAAGGAAGTAGCGAGGTCGTTAACCACGGGACACCCTACATGATTGACAACCCTTCTCAAGATCATAAATGGCCTCAGTCCGGTGGCTTTTATATTTCTTTCCGAGGGTCACACGCGTGTGTAATAAAGTCATAAAACGAACGGTATTTGGATAGGGATGGTCATAGCGTTTTGGGGTGAATAACCCTGGAACACCTGGATTTGACAACTCATGGTCAAATGATAAATACGATCTTTCAATTTTTTTCAAAATCTCTTCCAAGATAAACAACTGTCTTTGATTTTAATTTGTAGACGAATTACAATTTAAAAGTAATTTTTGCTGAAATGTAGTTTACGTTCAGATGAGGTTCAGTTCTATTTATCTACACCTCGGTTCGATTAGATAAAAAAATAAACTGCAACGGATCGTTGCTAAACTTTATCCAATGGACTATCTTATTCTAGGGTAAAGTACTTTAAAATATAATTTGACAATAAAAATTTATATGACCTTTTTTATGGTCCTCAAAGTACTTAATTACAATATTAAATTTCATCAAAATTGGTTTAGTCATTTTCAAAATATTTAGAAAAATCTAAAAAAGTACTAAAATAAAGTACTAATGTTTGTAGGACCGATATGTACCAAAAACTAATCAGCGCTTCATTTTGTTAAAGTAATGGTAGGTTTTCAATTTCATTTCAATCGGTTGTACGGTGTGGAAAAAAATCGTGGACGGAAAAACCGATAACATCCATCACATCCGCACGCATTTCCTGAAAAAATCGCACTTTTTTAGCCTCTGGATGAAACCCCATGTAATTTTTGGCAAAACCGTCAGGTGCTAAAATTCAACCTAATTGAATACTACAATTTCTGACTTTTGAGACTATGGATTCCGTAGTTTTTAGCTGAGGACCTTTTGAAGTTGCGCTTGCCACGAGACCGATTACAATACTTTACTCATGCTTCGCATTGGATAAAGTAAAAAATACCCAAGCCGTTTAGCTCTCAAATTTTCACTAATAAATTCTCCAAATTTTAGTGCCCCACAAAAATCAAAACCTACCTTTTTAAGACTCGGTACGGTATCGGCCAATTTTAGTGATTTGGCAATTTTTCCATCATTGGACAGTTTGGGCTAGAAAACACGAAGATGTAGCTTTTTAATTAAAACCGGCTTGTCAAATTTTCAGCTTATTACTTACAACTAACTTTTCAAGAGCACCTTATTATAAAAGCATGCAAAAATTCTGAAGCCTGAAAGCCCAAAATTTAATCAATTCTTTGTTTTGAACAAAATCCAATTGTTGGGGGCCAATCAAACTTCTTCATACAGCCTATTCCCATTAAAAATCAACCATTCAAAGTTTTTACCTCATCTTCCCACCCTGGTCGGTAATTCGATTCTTAATATTAAAACTAACTTTCTACAAACTCCTGTTTTTGATTTATTGTGAGTAGTGAAATCCAGAGACAAAAATCAGGTTTGAAAAATATACGATTTCGACATTTTTATGCACGAATAAGAAAATAAATTTAAATTATTAAATGGGAAGACAGCATACCGGAATAAGCCCCCAGAGCACCCGACTAATATGTATAAATCAGCAGTAGTTTTTAAGGAATTTGGTGTTGGTACTTGGTGAAACATTTTTTAAAATTATTGGATAAAAATACTTGGTAGGTTTCACATTTTTCACAATCAGCAGTGATTAAATTTTTAGCTTTGTTTTTATACTGAATCTGAAAAATCTCTGTAAATTAGATAGTCAACAATTTGAAAGAACTTGGGAGTTAAGCAGCATGAACCGTAATTGATTTTTAGATGGGTAATCGTCTAAGATATTGTGAGGCAAACACTGGTTAATACTCGTAATTATATAAGCTAATTATATTCCTATTATATAATATCATAATGTAAAAATGTCCCTTGTTAATTTGAATATTAAACTAAAACTCTTCTCAGGGGCCTTGGGCAATATCAAACTCAAAGAACAATCACCGAAAGAAATAATTTTATTATTATTATTATTATTACGCCTGAGTAATCAAGGCACGTTCAGTATTTTTTGCTACCTTTGGACTATTTATGATACTCAGATCAGCTTTTTAGCTAAAAGTAGGGGAACTACGAGTGGTGATTAGGTGTACACCGTCTTTGGAATTATGTGGAATTATTTTGGAATTCATTAGATAATGCCACTTCATCTATTGTCTTCTACTTGGAAATAAAAGTGAAAGTGGAAGTAGGTGTACACGATATTAGGTCGCGGTTCACCCCTCGGGGAACTATATAAGCACCCAAGAATCTAAAAATTAAATTTATTTTGCCGAGAGTAGCAGAGTTGTTGATTCATAACTATGCATCAAGCAGAGAGACAACCTCATTGATTTTTCTTTATAAAAATTAAATTTTCAGTAAATTGATCTTTTCACTTAAATTTTGAAAACATAACCAATATTCGAAGGAAGGGTGAAAATGTATTCAAGACCATATATGTTTCGTACCGAAATCTGGTTATTTTTTCCCCCAGCGAATTGATTGAGCTAGAAAGGTGCAGCTTATAATACTAACCGAGGGGTGAACCGCGACCTAAAATCGTGTACACCTACTTCCACTTCCACTTCCAAGTAGAATGCAATAGATTATCTAATGAATTCCAAAGTAATTCCAAATAAATACTAAGACGGTGTACACTTAATTCCAATCGCGGTTCACCCCTCGATACTAACTATTGAGCCAAATCTCAAACGCAATTATTGATTTATATAATTGTTATAGATTAAACAAATCTATTAGCCTTGATAAAAAATTATTATTAAAAATATTTTTATTTAATTAAGACCATAGCTTGCTTATCTAATACAAATATTTCACATGGACACAAATTGGCATCATTGGAATTAAATCTTATAAATTTGTACGATAAATAAATTAAAAAAATTATATAACAACTAGATATATAACACGCACCTATATATTTTTTTCGGTGGCAGGACCCATTTTTTTAAATCATTATTTCCAAAAAATAAAATAAGTATAAAATTTTCAAATAATATATAGAATTAAAAAAAAATTCATTAGCTTAAAAGGATCACTAGAGTTAAAAAATGTGGTGACGTTCTGTCTGAGGAGGATGATCGCCTACATATACTTTTTTTTAATTTTCACCCTCTAGTAGTCATAGGGATAGACGATTTGGCTGACAAAAGCATTGGTTTAATTTTAATTCACTTTGACAGTGAAGTGAGTTGTGCTTTCGAAAATCCCTTGTTTCATATAAATAAGTCTTTAAGTGGGATTATTGACTTTAATTCGTCGGAACAAAATCATATATACTACAGGAAAGGGATCGATACGGTTCTAGTATATACTTACTGTGTACTATTCGTATTTTTACAGCCTTCCCAATCAGAATCTGGTTTCTTGCATCCCATTAAAATGTATTGGGAATGCCTAAAGGGAGATCTAAGATCTGCGAGCCTCTTTTTTCACTAGAATTGCTACGGATCCTTAAGACTATATAGAATTAAAGATAGAAGCTGGCTATTATATAAAACATGTATGCATCCTTGAAATTAACTAAAAATTAAAATTTAATATTAGAAGAAATTTTCTCTTCGGAGAGAGGTCTGTTTTTTTTTTAATGCAATCGAATGCAAGAAGGGGTGCACCAGTAAAGATGCAGCTCCTATGGATCTCGAAAGACCCTTGCATTACCGAAGAGAAGGGAAAGTTGATTAAGTAAGAGGGTGTAGACGTAGGTGTCTATGCACCCGGTTTTGAAGGTTTGAAGATTATAGGTGCTGGGAAAGATGGAGGCTGGGAGAGAGTTCCAGTTCCTTGAAGTCATGGGGATATATGTATTGGCGAATGAAGTGGTCCGGCACTTTTCCAATTTGACCGCGAAAGAGTGTTGGGAATCGGCAAAACGCGTGCTACATGCAAAGCATGTTTTGGGGGGAATTATTGATTTTATCTCATCAGAGCTGCAGTGATAGTATCTATAGAAAAGGGAAAGGGCAGAGACATTTCTTCGATGAGCCAGCGAGTCGAGGGAGTCGGTGAGGGTAGAATCGTTAATTAGCCGGCTCGTTTCTGAATTGCATCCAGGGTAGCAAGATAATATTTTGAGGCTCTTCTCCATAGATGAGAGCCGTATTCGAGACAGGGGCGGATTTGGGCCTTGTAGATGGTGAGAAGTTGTGGGGGTTTGTAAAATCGCTTGGACCTGAATAAGAAGCCAATCTTCCTTGCTGCAGATTTCGCCACAGAGGAGATGTGATGATGTGTTGAAATTTTAATTGAAAAGTGATGGAAAGGCAGCCCAAGGATAGTGAAAAAGATTCTCTCGAATAAAGTAGATTTATTGGATATTCATCACTCAAAAACTAACGTTTCGGAGGATTTTTTGAAGAAGCAGGGAAAATTATGCGAAATGTTGTTTTTTGAGTGATGAATATCCAATAAATCTACTTTATTCCAAAGAATTTTTTCACTATCCTTCGGCTGCCTTTCCATCACTTATCAATTATAATTTAATATTAACCCCAATATAACAGAATCTTGCCAATATACTGTGGAGATGTGGGTATCTATCTCTCTGTTATATAATTATAAATAATCATTACGAAAGAGAAACAAAGACGTTGCTTGATGCAAATAAACATACACACCTATATATATCAAATATATATGTATATATATTATTTATTTGTTTGAGACTATAGTTTCGTAGCCTTCGCCCTCATCATCAGTCTTTTTTAATTATAAATATTTTTCATGGGGTCAGTATCGCGTGAATATTGAAAAAATTTATGCTCTTACTTGACTGGAAAGCCAGTTAAAATTAAAAAAACTATCTTTAATTCTAACTAGCTTTCCAGTCAAGTAAGAGCAAACAAAATTTCAATATCCACGTGATACTGACCCTATGAAAAATAATATAATTAAAAAAGACTAATGATGAGGGCCAAGCCTTCGAAACTATAATCTCAAACAAACAAATAATATATATACATTTATATATATGGGCAGAATCATTACTTCTCGACGAAAGTGTGCGGGGGTGGATCACCGATTTTGATGCCGCTTTTTTTCTCGAAAGTACATCAGAAAAGGAGATGATCCTGAAAATTTGAGCCCGATTCGATCAAATTTGGCCGCTGGAGAATTTTTTGAATTTTGAAAAAACTCGATTTTTCAGTCATTTTCAAAAGTTTATATCTCAGCTTCTATATAACTTAGAGACTTGTTTGAGGCGGCATTCTTCTCTGTAAACCCTCTACTTTTAAGAAAAAAATTGGTCATTGGTTTACACTCAAGTCCGGCTTCACAGCGAGCTGCTAACTAAACCACTGTTTCAAAGAAATTTTGCCTATTTTTAAAATGCTGTCATATTACAGTCCTCGAAGTAGAGGGTTGATCAGCAGCTGATATTTTCTGTCCAGGTATACTCTCAAGAAATCTACCCACTTTTTACTTGATTGCTTCTATTTCGTTAAGTTATGGCCATTTAAAAGCCGATCGATTCTTAGAAAAACTTTTTTTTCAACTCGAAATCCTTTGAAATTTTCAGTGAGTATACTTCATTATATCCTCAAACAACCCTGAAAATTTCAATTTTGGAATAGAAGTGGTTTCCGAGCTATGAATTTTTTAAAATATCTTTTTCAAAATTCAAAAAATTCTCCAGCGGCCAAATTTGATTGAATCGGGCTCAAATTTTCAGGATCATCTCCTTTTCTGATATATTTTCGAGAAAAAATCGGTGATCCACCCCCGCACACTTTCGTCGAAAAGTAATGGATCTGCCCATATATTGATATATATCAATATAGGTGTGTATGTTTATTTGCATCAAGCAGATGACAACCTATATGTTTCTCTTTATGAATCAACAACTCTGGTACTCTCGGCGAAATAAAAACTTTTCAATAATCATTATAGCTGAAATATTTATTGATTTCGTGGTTTCTTTTTTTATATTGATTATATGACATTTCGAAGGTATTCCGGTACAAAAAAGCAAGAGATAACTGGGCAATGATTTTGTTTCGTTTTCATCCACTGAGAGCACCCAACCGTTCATTTACCTGGAAATCATACCTTTCATCACATTATTCAATGTTTTATGATAGGTCCATAACACTGTCTATAGGACTGTTTTTTTTCACTTAACTGGAAATCCATTTTTTTACATACATAAAGATTTTTCAATCACGGCACAAAAGTTGCTTTTTTCATTCCTTCCCCTAAACAAAAACTTATAAATCAATGTGTTTCCGTATTGGTGAACCGTAGACAGGTAGAAGTCGGCCTCTTTGACGGCTTGTTCTGCCTCTACAACAACAGCAACCAGCAGGGTCTTCTGCTCTTCTGGCGTAAGCAAACACTCCCATTTGTCTCGCAAAGGGGTTAATGGATCAAAACATGTATTTTACGGTACCTTTTTTTTGCCCTTCCAAAACCTTTTTTATTCTTCTATTTGTCACGAACCAAAGGATCATAAATTTTTCTTAAATATACATATTTATCCATTGATTTCAAGTTAACTGTAAATGTAACAGTAGCATTCAAATTTGATACATCTTTGAGTAAAATTCCTGAGAATAGCATTTTATTAGATTAATATAAAAATTATGAAAAACAAGGTTATTTGCACTTTATATGAGAACGTTTAAAATTAAAATTTATGGCTATATTTGGACGTAATTGGAATTTAAATAAAATTACTTATTATGTCTCGTCCCTTCGCTCTGACTACTTTTTTCTTCATAAAAATAAAATAATAAGTAATTAATATTGATAATATAACCTTAAAAATTAAATAATTTAATTTTTTTTAAATTTCCTAAAAAACATTATTTGATTCAATTTTTTATTCATTTAAATTTTTGGAACCTTCTCTTTAATTAATACTAACAAGTGAGTGTTTTAGAACTTTTGTGAATTCATCAAAATAGATAAATGGATTTTTCAATATTTTGACATTTAACGGAAGATCAGTCGCCACTTTATTGATTTTATAGGCCAATTTTAATATTAGATCATATCAGATTTGTATGTCAGAATGGGTCGACTCCCCAGAAGTCGAACCCGAGTGCCAAACTTGCTTTGTGGTTAGTTGGCTTAACCCTAGATACAAACAACCCTTTAATTCCGGACCCCCCTCCCCCATGTAATATTTACACATATCCATTTAATTGTAGGCCTGCTTGACCTGCCAAAATTCAGCTTTCTTGATTTTTTGGAAGATTGTTTAGGGCTATTTTCGAGGGTCGAGGTATGGAAAGAAAATAGGATAGGCAAAACCTTGAATAGAATATTTTTTCGAGTATCTTGGACTATTATAGAGAATTGGACTATTAGATGAAAAGAGTTGGCATGAAGGCGCGTGATTGTGTCAAACCAGTCTTAAAAAGAATGTATTCTATGATGACGATTTTTTGGGCATGGAGATTTTAGTCATTTTTTGCGAGTAAAAAGCTTTAAGTGCTATTAAACGGTTTCATGACGTCACGCCTTAAAGTACGTTAAGCGAGAGCACCATTAGATAAATCATAATTTTAATTTTCCCATTCGTCATCTGATACTTAATTTGAGTTTCAAATTCAATTTATTTTGAAATGAGACTATTTCTTTATAAGGAAAAACTTATGTTCCACCCCCCCTCCCGAATTTGCACCCTTAAACTTTAAAATTTTCTATTTTTCTCATAGCTTTAACCGCAATTTCTAAAATAATTTCAACCTCCTAACTTGCCTAGAAGTGGGTTTTTTAAATTCCGGGACATAAATTTATTTCAGATACCATATATAGATATAGGTATATATAAAAAGATACATATTAAACATAATAAAAAATAATCCACCAACTTTATCCCAGTTAAAATTTTAATTCATTCACTTTTTTCAAAACTTAATGTTATAATTTAAAAATTTAAATTATTAAAAAAAGAGGATTCAATATTCTCTCTCACTCTTCTGATTCCTTATCTTATAGGTATATTTTTTGTTTCTTTAATTCGAAATTCCATCCTGAAATGAATGTAAGGAAATTCGAATAAATAAAAATCCAATAGAACATTTAGAATTCTCAAATATTTTAGTAATTTCTAACAGGACTTTTTTTTATTTCTACCCTATAAAAATGTTTTAAATTTAACAGGCCGAGCTAGTTTGAGGAAATGATCTCTTTCAATAAATAATTAACTATAAATAAAAATTTACATTTTTATGTCGAATTTGTTTTCAGAGAGGTTGGATCACGCATTTTTTAATACATTATCGTGTGTAGTTTGATATTCCATATTTTGAATGATTAGTCAACGATATACTTTACAAAAATTATTAATTAAGTTTGATTATTTATTTATTTATGTAATTTTTATTAAGCGGGTTACAAGAAAGATTCTTGGACAAAGAATTGCTGGTCTCTTGCATTTCTATTATACTGATATTTTGAATTAGAAATGAATATGTTCTGAATTTGTTTAAATATTTATTTTTAAGGAGTGAAGAAGTGACCTACATTTCTTAAATGTCATAGAAATTAACCATTTAATTAACTTTAAGGGTTCGATTTGTTTCCAATTTGATAAGTGGACTCTAAAAATATCCTTTATTAAATGGAAATTTGGGGAAATGCAAAAACTCAATATCTATAATTCTTTTAATATCGATTTTTGATGCTTACAATTAAAATTGAATCCTTTATTTCTAATTCACATATTAAAGTATTTATCTGTTGATGCAACAGTCATAGGGGACGGTTTGTAATCTATAGTTAAAAAAGTCTTTCTTCAAAATCTATCAGATTGCAGTTATTTTGACTCTAGGTGATTGCCTTCTTAATGGTTTGCTAATTTAGCTGGTTGTCAAAGATATCCGACAGTTGACAAGAGATGGATAAGCCGTCAGTTACTTGATGAGTATGAGCCGTCTAAAAAAATTAATAATTAAAGGGCTCTATACTTTGTTTATTTGGAAAGTGAATTTAATTAAATTAAATTTGAAATTAGTAGCGCATTCGGATAATTTTTGACCTATAACTATGTATTTTATGAGAAGGATTTATTTTATTTTTGGAATATACTATATATAAGAGCCTAGATTAATTTGTAACAACGGTAAGAGAATTTTCTTAAAAAAAAACTGATGGCTCCAATCGATTTTCATTAACCAGGCAAATTTGAAATATAATTGTATCGAATTTTGAAATGAAAGACTCTAATTCATTTTAAATTAAGAAACATTAAATATATTGATAATTATTCCCCCCCCCTCGCCACTCAAAAATTAAAGAGGCGAAACTTTAAGAGACCATGTATTTTCGGTAGTTTACGAGTATACCATTTGGAGTGTGGTTTTTTAAGAGGATTAAAATTTTTGGACTGAGATGCTGCCCGCCAGAGCTCAGCCCGGAGGGCCGAGCTTCGAGGGCGTGCCGAAGCCACGCACGAAAAGCTCATTACTATATATTACTCACTTATTTTTCTTATATAAGAATATTCTTTAGTAAATAAAAACACAAAAACTATATGTTTTAGATCAGAGATTTTCAATCTGTATGGTCCGAAATATATAAAAGGAGACATAGGGGTGCGGAATGAATGAACGAGTCGAAAAAAACTGATACGCACTGAAACGTAGATAATAAAAAACATACAACACAATAATATGATAAAAAAATTATAGTCCGATATATTTTTTAAAGTAATTTATAATTTTTATTTTCTTATTTAGTTCGGTTAAAATCGAGTGGTAAAAGGGATTCGCAAATACAAAATTGTTGAAAAACCCTTAGATGATCAATTTCCCACATTCACCACATACCTTAATTCTCAACTAATTTCAGCTTTTGTTTTATTTACTGGCGCACATTATTCTTTTATTTATTTATTTTTACTCTATAATGTAGATTTGTGGCTATTTGCAAAAATCCTAAGTACTAGATAAAGGCGAAGTAATTCGTAATTGATTCTTATTGGAGAATAGGGTTTGTTTCCACCGTTTACGATTCTACTAATAAATGCCAGAGGGTTGACTTCGCTATTCTGCTTAATTATTTAGTTATAATATTTCTCGAACAGATTTCACCCCAATTGTGATTTTTGATATTAAGATAGGGTATACGTTTTTTCTAAATATGTGTACACTGTTAAAAAAAATGGTTGGTAATGAGTTTTCCGGTTGCTTGCAACTCTGCTCCTAGACCTCCTTAGATTAGAATGTAGTATAGTGTGTGTCTGTGTTTAAAAAAAAATTGTAAATTTCTTATATGTTTTACAATACAAATAGATATGAAATTTACAAGATTGCTTACAGTAATAAAAAAAATACTTACTATATTGGTAAAATCACATTAGCTCATTGCAAAAAATACAAAAATAAATTGTAATTTTACATTTTCTTGTATAAATTAGATACGTGTTAGTAAAAAATATGTTGTAAGATTACAATACTGATATTGTAATATTACTAAAAAGTTTAGAGGCCGGACTTCCATTTTTATAGTAAGATTAGATAACAAATTTTTAACAGTGTAGATTATAGCCGGTTATGTTTGTAAATATTTTGTATTGATGAAGAACTTGAACTCAAGTCTCCATTGTAGAAAATCGAAACGCTATACTCTCAGCTAACATACTCAAAAACTTCAAATTTAATATTATAGAAATTATATAAGAAAAATACTTTGTATCAACCTGTCTCTAATTATGTACAACAGTTAAATTGAGATATGTCACCTCAAGTACATTTCACTTCAATTATATTCCTACCCCCAAAATGAGCTAAAAATTTGTTAAAATTGTGTTGCAACCACGCTGACATCCACCCTGACCCCGTAAGATTAATTTGTCAATGCTAATTGTGAGTGTTGCGGATAGTAAAGTTACTTTGATGTGCAGTAAAGAATTTTTCGTCGAGGGTATATTTCAACTTAAATGATGTATAATATTTAGAATCCGGTGTTGGTTTATAGTGAAACATATTAAACACAGGAGTTTTTAAAGGGTTGTAGTGGTGTGTATAATAAGGGGGACAATATATGTAGTGTTTCGGGCTATTCATCAGCACTTGTGTGTACAAAAATTGTATTATGTGTCACAATTCAAGGTAAGTGTGTGTAATTATTATTAAAATCATTGACTTTGTGTCACCCACGGTAACAATAATGGCCAAGGACTATGAAAAGTCAAAAAAGACATAACATAGAGAGGATGTTTATAATATTGTTGTATTTTTGACTTTTGATAGTCCTTGGTCATTATTGTTACCGCAAGTGTCACAAAGTCAATGATTTTAACAATAATTACACACACTACCTTGAATTGTGACTCATAATTAGAGACCGGATTTTAATGCAGTAAAAACTGTCAAAATATGCAATTAAAGAGGCGAAAAAAGTAATATGCAAAAAACGTTGAAATATGCAAATATATGGAGTAAAAATTGACAAAATAAATTTTTTATATATATATTAAAATTGAAGATAAAAAGACTATATATTTCAAGGAATGCTATGAAAAAGGTATAAAATAATAAAGTAAGCTACTAGACGTCAGTTGTCAAATTTGTACTTTTATTGCGTAAAAATTTTCTTTTATATTTAATATATTTATTAAAAAAATCTTTAAACTCGAAGAAATAATAGGTGATATTAAACAAAATCAACATAATAATGTTTCAAAATATGTGATGGTACAAAAATACGGGGGAGGGGGGGGGTAGTTTTTATTTCACTGTGAACACGATTGTATTGTATTGCTTTTATTTTTTTATAATAACAAGCTTTTTCTTATTGAAGTTTTCAATTAATAAACTAATATAATAATGCAAATATTTGTCCGACCATAATCCGATCCCTACAATAATTTATATACACGTCCACACACATACACGAACACTCAATGGCCAAAATGGGCTATAGTTCCCGAAGGTCATTAAAAAAAATAAAGAAATAATTAACAAAGGATCTCAAAATAATTAAAATTTGATTGTTAATTGTGAATAATTTATATTTACAAGTGTTTTTCTAAATATCTTCAGGTTATTATGTCCATGGTCACTTAAAATTGATTTATACGATGAAAAGGATCGCTCCACATCCTCATGTGTATGGGGGCAAATTTAAAGGAACTTTATATATATATATATATCTTCATTTTTTTTAATTCTTTCTCCTAAAATTTACATTTAAAAAACTGTATTTGGCTCGAAATAGGCAATATTGGATAAAAATCTTTCAAATATGCAATTTTATGCAATATTACTCAAATATTCAAAAATATGCGCAGTATAAAATTTAACCCACAGTATACCTAGATGCAGTTCGGATAGATAATTGATCCCACGAGTCGTAGTGTGGCAAACAAAATATGCAAGTGCATGGGAATCCGGTCTCTACTCATAATACCTATAATACACACAAGTACTGATGAAGGGTATTGCAATAGGCCGAAACACTACATGTATTGTCCACCTTATTATACACATTAAAGTTGAAATATTCCTTCGACGAAAAATTCTTTACTGCACATCAAGTAACTCTACTTTCCGCAACACCTCACAATATCCATCCAACATAAAAATTTATTGAAAAATTGAAATTTCTAAGGTGATGGAAACCAATTTGAAATTCACCTAATAACTTAGAAATATTTTTTCTCTCGTTTTTTTATTCCTTTTTCATTCTTGAAAACAGATTGAGCATCTCTTTTCAACCCTATTTTTTGCTCCTGTTGACCTGTTTACCTATTTTTGTTCCACCTTCATCCAAAGGGTTAATTCGGTCTGGTCCGACGTCTGCTCCTAACAGTGTTCAGTAGAAGGAAACTGTACCATAACGGCATTTGTCTTCGAATCTAAACAAGATCATTTTTTCCCTAGTTTGAACAAAAAGGGTTTTTATTGAAGGGTGGAAAAAAATCGAGCTATATATCAACAGTTAATTTTTACAGCGTGTTCACACTTCATTGAAATAAGATTTATGGCGAAATGGAATCAATTTAAAGTAAAACAAATTTTTTGTTGTTATTCTAAAATGTTTAGTCACTTGGAAAACCTTCATTTTAGACTAATGCAGTATTCAGTTACATAGGCTAATAAAATTGTTACATATTCAGACTTTGAATTTGAAAGGATCAAATATTATTCATTTATAGATCTATCAAACATACTAATAAACTTTAATAAATTATACCCTTTTCCGTTCACCTTTCTATTTTCTTCTTATTGTTTTTGTCAACAAACTTTTGAAATGTATAACATTTTTCAAAGATTATGTTTTTATATTACAGAAAAAAAGGAGAGAAAAGTTAATAAATAGCTCTAAATGAGTGGTCACTTTAGAAATGAAAGTGGGATGAAATACGTTGGAATTGCTCTCTAAATATTTTTTGTTTTCAATTTAAACCTATATGATAAACCAGAGTTCTTCAACATGTATTTCGGGGAACCGTAGGGTCCCACTCAAACGCTCTTAGGGGTTCCGCGAGTCAATGCTAAAATTCGAACATAAGCCCGGGTTTACAACTTAGAGAGATCTTTTTGTTTGAATAAATGCAAAATTATATCTTATTTAAAGTTTTTATAACAAAGGCAGGGACGCACCTTGTTCATAACATGTAATATGTAATACGACACCACCCCCAAAAATAAATAAATAAAGAAGATTCACTTAAAAAAAATCAAATCTGGGTGTGCTACTGAACGAAGAGTCCATAAAAATATTGTCTCAAAAAAGGGTTCCGCGAGATATCAAAGGTTGAAGTACACTGCTATAAAGATATGTTAACTCAAGTAACGAGCTTTAATATAATTTGAACTGTTTTAATGTACTTAGAAAAAATTATCAAAGATAGTGTGCAAATAAACATCTTAAAATTTATTTTATTCTTTTTATAAGCAGGCACGCGCCAAGTCCCTTTTGTGTTGTCGTGTGAAATACTGATTGTCGCCTTTATATCCACTGAACCCAAATTACTGCGTCCACGACATTTTTTCACGTTTTTTTTTTTACAAAAATAACTAATGGGCGAATAATAAATAGTTTCAGCTGTTTTTGATATATTTCGAAAATACAAAGCAAAAAAAAAACAACTTTTAATGCTCGATTTCATCATACCTCATATATTGTGTAGCTAACATAATAAGAGTGAATTTAAAAGTGGTTGAAATCGCGCAGGGTTCTCTAGCGAGCAGAGGTGTGGGGAAGCATCCTCTGGCACAATCATGTTCAAACCTGTCGCGGTACGCTCTGCTTTTTACCAGTAGAAGCAACATTTAATAGACACAACTCGATCCTGGAAGCCCCTGGTACTTAGACAACCGAATTGGCAGATCAGTTAACGGTGTGAATAACCTTAAAAAAAAAGGCGCAAGCCATTTTTGAATTTTTACATTATTCAATACAGGCCATATTATATTTATAGGGCTTGATATTCCGCTTGATATCATTATTTCAACTTGGGGTTTTTAAATTGAAGATAAATACAATAAGGAATTCGAATCTATAAATGGTATCGAATAAATAAAAATCAGTTTATTATTTATGAAGAAGACACAATCTTTAATTTATTCGGTTATGCTGTATACCTATTATATTTAATATTTCAAATACAGGTGTAGGCATAAAGATCTATCACATTTTGAATAGGTATAAAAAATGAAAAAATTAACTAGAAAAAAACTGAATATATTTTTGAAAAGAACTTAAAATAATTTTTTTTAAATGTTTTTTAAACATTATCAGACAAAAAGCGGGGGAGGAGGATCAAAAATGAAAATTCTATCCCTTTCGACCAAACTCAACCAAATTTTGTATACATATTCTGTGGACCCTTAGAAGGCTAGAAATGCAAAAAATAACCAAATTTTGTATAAGTTTGGTCGCAAATGGCTAGAATTTTCATTCCCCCCACCTCCTTTTTTCGTCTATATAATGTTTAATGTTTAAAACACCTTTAAAAAAATTATGTTCTTTTCAAAAAATATATTCAGTTTTTTTTTCTAGTTACATTTTTTCATTTTTTATACCTCTTCAAAATGTGGTAGATCTTTATTCCCCACCCTGTATTTTGGATGATAGGTATACGGAACCTGAATACGACACGCACTTGGCCGGACTTATTTATGAACAACCTCACTGTAAGCATTTTTTATGTTAAAACTATAAATTTTGATCTTCGTTACTTTCACTTATTTTTATTACAGAGAACTGAAATAGACAGCAATAATGTGAAATATGAGGATGTAAAATAGATTTCTTGAATTGTCGATACTTAAATAGATGAAGAAGAGGGGATAAAAGAATTGAGGAATAATTAGATTCATTTTGAAGGGCTCTAGGCTAAATGTATAAATCTTACGCCCGATTTCAGAAACCAAACTTAAATTTCATGTTTGTATCTTGTTAAACATTTAAGACTAGGCGATCCCTTTTTCCTAAGTATATTTGGGGAAATATATAATTTATATTGAAAGTGGTTTTGAGGTTAATTTAAGTGCTATCTTTGCTTGGTAAATAACTTTGGTTAAATTAGATTTGTGTGCTATGCATCAATTTAGAAAGATGTTTTGATCAAAATCGGCCTGTCGGAAATAACCACTTCACTTCAACTACTTCGCCAATTAGATTTTTTTAAACATGTCTAATTTGTTATATTTTTTACGGTTCACTTCAAACTTAAGTCAGGACTCGATTAGTGTTTCTGTCAGTCTGTTTATATATATTTTTGTCTGTAATAGCAGTGTACGTGAAAATTAAACGAGAGAAACATGAAATTTTCAAATTATACATATATAAAATTTAAAAAAAATTTTAGTCACATATAATATCTATATAAATACAATAATTTTTATCGATAATTTATTATTTATTTTTATAAATTTATGGTAAATTAATCAAATAAATAATAATAATAATCGATACAAATTATTGTATTTATTTAATCCCGTTAGATATAAAACTCCTGCTAAATCGTCATTTTAAAATAAATTAATTTAAAAAATTCAGATTGATTCTAGAAAATTTACATCCCATAATAAAAAAAAATGATTTTTATTTGAAATTCGAGAAAAAATTTGACCCTCTCCAAAATAATGATCTAATTAAAATTTTAATACCATTTTTGATTTCAGGAATAAATTTTTATCTAAGATCCTTCCAAAACTTAAGTTAATAATTAGAATATAAATTTTATAATTTAAAGGGTTTTTTTAGTCACATATAATAAATGAATACAATAATAATAATCGATACAAATTATTATATTTATTTAATCCGCTAGGTATAAACCCTTCTAAATCATTTTAAAATAAATTATCCTAAAAATTCGATTGATTTGTTTACATCCCATAATAAAAAAATGATTTTGACTTTCATTCGAGGAAAAAATTTGACCCTCTCAAAATAATGATATAATTAAATTTTAATACCATTTTGATTTCAAGAATAAAAATTTTTATCTAAGATCCTTCCAAAACTTAATTTACTAAGTAGAATTTAAATTTTATAATTTAAATGGTTTTTTTAATCACATATAATAAATGAATATAATAATTTTTATCGACTATTATTATTTATTTTATTATTTTTGTATACTTTAAGTTACTAAGTAGAATTTAAATTTTATAATTTAAAGGTTTTTTTAGTCACATATAATAAATGAATACAACAATGTTTATCGATTATTATTATTATTTTATTAATTTATGGTAAATTAATTAAATAAATAATAAAATCTATAAAAATTATTGTATTCATTTATTATATGTGACTAAAAAATAACCCTTTATAAATGATAAAATTTAAATTCTACAGAGTAACTTAAGTTTTGGAAGGATCGTAGCTAAAAATTTTATTCTTGAAATCAAAAATAGTATTAAAATTTTAATTAGATCATTATTTTGGAGAGAGGTCAAATTTTTCTCGAACCGAAAATAAAAATCATTTTTTTATTATGGGATGTAAATTTTCTAGACTCAATCTGAATTTTTTAAAATTAATTTATTTTAAAATGACGATGTAGCATAATTTTTATACCTAACTGGATTTCCAAACCACTGTAAATAGAAAATTACAAAAAATTCTACAAATACGCTCCGGTGCTGAGCAAATAGACCTCGCGAAATATCCGTCTTCAAAAATTTGTCGTCGCGTCAAATGGGAAAATAGATAAGGCTGTATGCATCGATATTTTGAGGCACTAATTGCTATCTCCTACCTATGTCCTTTTTTCGCTTTATTTTCTAACCTTAACGACGAACTTTATCTTAAACTCATTCTTTATTCTTGATGTCGTTAAGTAATGGTCTTGACTCATTTGATAGCGTGAGTAAAATTATTATTATAGTCAACAAATTATTATTTCATAATTCTTATCTATTTCTCGTTCTTGCCTTAAAAAATAGTCCTCGACTACCGGAAAATTGATGAATTTTAGAATGTAATCGCATCTTGATTTGCTCTCCCAACTCAGACTCCCCAATCAGCACTCTTCAATCAGACTCACCGAAAAGATAACCAACCTACGTGCAGAGAGCGTTAATTATGAATTCGCTGAGTGCCCAAAATTCGTGATAATAGCAGATAGATCGCAGGCATTAATTTTGCATTGTTTTTCATCAATTTAGATTGATCTTGAAGCTTCTTTTCTATTTGCTTATTTGATTTGCACAAACCAAATAGAGAATAGATTGAAACTGTGTGGCCCACTGCGATCATCTGGCTATATATTATATGTTTGGCAATCTGTGCAATCGAGATTTTGTAATTTGTTTTGTTGATTAACTAAACCTGAACTTTACTAAAATTAAAAACGGAGAGTATACGAACATTTTATTCATCTTAAATTAATGCGACTATTATTACTTTGATTATATTTATTGCAATTGGCTTAACTTTTAAATACTTTATAACTTTTAAATTACTTTTTTTATATATATAATTTATTTATATATACAATTTACTTATATTTTGCAATTTATAGACGGCAATTAGTTGAACCTTTAACTTCTTTTATTTTTATATATATAGTTTAATTTAACTCTAACATAAAATCACTTGTATTCAATTTTAAAAATTAATATTTTATAAACCAAAAATTTCATATTAAATTCATTTAAAAACCAGACAGTCCAATTTTCACTGATGTTCACTATTTTTCTAACATAAAATCGAATATTCCAGCTGCAGAGCGGCACCATTTGGTCGAGTTGCTGAGCCAGATTGTTTAAAATCAACTGTTAGTAATAACGAATCCGGGCGGCTAC
>JALMQS010000875.1:286239-352052 GCA_024734495.1 Forficula auricularia | reverse complement strand
GATAAAAACATCTTGAGAATTAATAGTTTATTTTTCAATGAAAATCAAAAATTCAGACCACATGGGGGAACTTTTGTATATATTTCAGATTTTTTCGATGGTGTCAAAGTTAAATTTTTCTCTTTATATTAAAACAAATACCGTATTTGTTCTCTCTAAATATACTCTTGTATTAGAATCGATAAAAACATCTTGAGAATTAATAGTTTATTTTTCAATGAAAATCAAAAATTCAGACCACATGGGGGAACCTTTGTATATATTTCAGATTTTTTTCGATGGTATCAAAGTTAAATTTTTCTCTTTATATTAAAACAAATTCCGTATTTAGTCTCTCTAAATACTCTTGGGTGTCAAATTTAAATTCTTTCGGTTTATGTATGTCTAATCTCGTAAGTAAGAGATAAAAATGAATAATAAATTTATTTTTAGCTTCTCACTTTGTTTTTTGTCTAATTAATCCAAATGTCTTGCTTCAATTAATTATCATTTCGCGGCTCACCTGTGAAGAGGCTGCGGCGCATAGTTTAGGAGCCTCTGCCATAGAGAATAAAATCTTCTAAAATTCAAGGTAGAATATTCATCTTGAACTAAGTATTAGACCAGTGTACTTCAAATGTTCCTCAGGTCAAGTATCAACCAAAGTCACAAATTTGTAGTTAGCGTAGTGCGACCTAAAAATGTTTTATTTTTATTATCTCTAAAAAGTGTGTGATTTTTAACTCAAAAACATACAAACTTATATTTTTTATGGGCCCATTAATTACTATTTATATTATGAATTGTATTACATATATATTGTTCACTTCTGTTTGAGTTTCAATACCAACTTTATATTAGCTTAAGCCCTTTTCTTTTTTCCTTTTTATCTTGAACATCTATAAATGATATTTATTGGTTAAAAAAAGTTTTCTTCATGTTGTTTTTATTTGAAAGAGAAACTGATCACAAAACAAAATAAAATGTACTTTACAGAAAACTTGAGATCAAATTTTACTATATTTTCTTATCCAAGTTTGACAAAAAAGACAAAAAAAACTTGACGATGACATAAGTGATATACATGCCACGTCCTAAAGGGCTTCACTTTAACATTTTACTCGGGTGCTTTTTTTTATCAAGAGAATAAAAATAAGAAAATAAATATATTCGCATAGTTTTTATATTTTTCCTTGTTTTAGAATAAATGTATGTTTTTTTTTTAATTATATAAATTAATAATTAAAATTTTTACATTACATTTTAATAATGAAATTTTGTGATTTTATTTCGGATGAAAAAAATTTATAAATTAACGTGTTTATAATTTAAAAAGAAAGAATAATCTCTGATAAAATTCATAATTTATTAAAATATTAGTCCAAATTAGAGAGTTATTAACGAAGAATCAAAGTTGATCAAGCATGTGGAGGGTCATGAAGGTTTGAAGGTAATAAGAGTTAGAAAAGACGGAGGCCGGGAGAGATTTCCAGTTTCTTGAAGTTTAAAAAAAAGCACCTATTTCTCCCAGGGTTGATTGCACCTTGGATACTACCTTCTTAAGTTGCACCCCCTCTCTATCCGCATCCCCATCCCTTATTTTCTGCTCCAAAACTCCAAGAGACCGTCCATAAAAACCTCTCCCCCTGTGCCACATTCAGTCACATTGTCATTGAGTCCCCTCCTGTACTGTGACGTCACACTATCACTTTTATACCATAATTTAATAATTGTAGATATTTTTTGATTGAATGTAATGGAAGGCAGCCCAAGAGGTAGTGAAAGGAAAAAATTAACACATATCAAATAAGGTGTAATTTATTAGAATCCTTCCTCTTTCGCTCAAACCGACGTTTCGGAGGATTTTTCCCTCCTTCTTCAGGGTTTCAAAGGATCAATGAATCAAACAAATAAAATGTTTCCTTCTTCTCTCCACAGTAGTGTTAAAAATGAAGAAAGTTTTTGAACACTACTGTGGAAGAAAAAGGAAAACATTTTATTTGTTTCATTCATTGACCCTAGCTGGAGAGCTCGAAGTCGTTAGGAAAGGAGAAGTTCAATATTACACCTTGTTATAAGTGTTAATTTTCTTTCCTCACTATCTCTGGGCTGCCTTCCATTACATTCATTAGCATTCTACCAGTCATCTCTCCAGAGAAAATTTCGTTGCAAAATTTTTTTTTTATAATTTTAACTCAACTATAAAAGGATTTAATATATTTTAAGTTTAACTTTATTTTTATTCATATCATTTAACACATTATTATTATTCTCTATTACTATTATTATAGTATTTTTTTGTGGTATTTCGGCCTTTCCAGCCATCAGCCTATTTACGATACTATTATATTTTTAAATTTTGTCTTGTATCTAGGGATCATTTGATTAGCAGGCTGGTACGCTATCCCCTCAGGCAACCCGAGCCCCATTATTATTGTTTTATAAATAAATTAAAAAAATATATTAAAAGAGAAAGAATTTAGTAGAAATATTTTTATATCAGAGGGGATTCGTCCCCTCAGGAGATGAACCTGAGAACTAACATGCTTTCCAGGCAGTTAGCTCAACTCTCGAGACAAAAACCTATCTGTGACCCGCAATAATATTATATACGTAAGGAAAGACATTTTTTACTCCATTCTTCTATAACGGAAAATAAAAAATTCAGCTTAAAATGAAAAAAAGTTTTTCATAGTGGACCTTTTATTTAAATATAAAACTAAGATTTAGCATTTTTTTATAATAGCTTGAACATTTTTCAAAAAATCAGCCCGGGTTATAAACCAATGTATATATGGTATATTAAGAGAGAAAGGATTTAATTTTTAGTACAAAATCTTAGATATAAATTGGTTTTTAACCTGAGATGATTGTTTGAAAAGACATTCCAACTATATTTAAAAAAAAAAGATGCTCAAATCTTTAGTTTTAAAAATTATATTAAAATTTTATTTTCAATTTTAATTTGATTTTTGTGACATCAAAATTTTTAAGATCCCCGGCCTCCCTGTCACATTTCGTCACAAATCTGAGATGCTCCCTCCCCTTAACGTATGTGACGTAATTTATGGACGCCCCCAATTATCACTCTTATTCTCTTAAAGAATAATAAATTACTCGGTTCAGTTTCCTCGTTTGAATTTGAATTAATTAGTAATTTTAAAAAGAAAATGTTAAATTCGAATGATAAGACAACAAACAAATCTAATATCAAAAAAGACTTTTAGGATAATATCTGGAGTTTTCGTTATCTAACACATAAAATACACAAGCGTGCTCATCAAAGTTTAATGATAGTTGTTTTTAAGAATTTATTTACAGCCTCTCAGTCGAAATCTCCAAAATGAGATGAACGCTCATAGATAACTATAAAACTTTATATATAATTAAACGTTTAAAAGTTGAAGTATTTCGTTTAAAATCACCTCAATTTTAAATAATCCTAACAGATTATATTAGACAAATTAGTATTCCAAACTAGTTTTATAATGGTTTTTGAAGGAATAAAATGAACGCTTCTAATTAATTCGAAATATAAATTTTTAATTCTAATTAATTGGTATTTGATGAAAACATTCATTTGTTACGACTGATTCAATTTAGCCATCTATTTCCAAATATTTTATTTGCTTATTCGTGTTTAGAAATCTCTAAAATGCAAAGGAAAATTTTGACATAATATGTCTCTCCGAGAAAAGGGACCTAGTGTGTGAAAATGAAGTTTTGAGAAAAACGCATTTAAAGTTTCATAACGCATTATCACTTTGAACACACCTTCAGTTGGGAGATACGATTTGGTATGGTTAGTTATGATTGGGTGCCGACTTTGATGACGTCATGCCTATGTGGTGACGTATTTTTTGTAAAAATAACTATAAGAAAGGAAAAGAATAAAGTGACGCTTCAGTCTTGTGCCAACTGTATAACGAGTGTTATCAATATCTCAAAAGTTGTTTCGTTTTGTACGTTTTTATGGGGTAAATAAATTTTTATCAGAAATATAACTAATTTCATCTTACTCTACACCTTTTTAGGTACTAGAATCCACTCTTAAGTCCAAACCCGTTTTTTGACACACTAGGTCCCTTTTCTCGGAGAGTCACATATATTTTTTCTTTTTGTTTACCATATTTGTGTGGAAAACGAAAACATGAAAAGGGAAGGTCGTAATAAAGTACATTTCAATGCTAAAATGTGTGTATTTTCGAAACGAAAAACTTATTAAAATTTAAGTTTTCAAGCTTCAGATTTCAGTGTTGCTGAAAATAAGAAAAAAACGAATCGTTATCTGGCCAACTCTTTAACACTTATAAAGGGTGTTTTTTAGAGGTTCACAACTTTAAATTAAAATTAAACAAAGAAAAATATTTTTAATATCAATGAAACTGGCTTTATTGGAAAGATAATTTCATGCCATTAATGTTTGATTATCACAATTCTACAAAAAGTTTTGCTTCCTCTTTGATTTTCAAATTACCACTTGTTTTGTAGCTCAATTAGAACTAGCGTTATTACTAAAAGAACAAAAGACCATATATTTCTATCTATGTTTTTATCCTTTATATTAACGTGGTTTTAGTTTTTTAGTTATAACTCAAGATCTAATTGAGCTAAAAATAAAGGTAATTTGAAAAATCAAAAAACAGACTACGTCAACAAAATATTTTGATTTCAAATATTGCTGGCTAATATCTAACGGGACTCGAAAATACGTCAAATGGCATTTTTCGTTGTTTTAAACGATAATATGTCGAAACTCTGACCTGTTGTAAAAAATCGAGAAATTGCATGGAAATCAGCGTATAAAACTCTCTCTTAGGTTTACGGGTACAAATTTTTGTAGACCTTTTTATGATTTCGGCCATGTGGCCGCCGCGGCTAACGCGTAGATGGGTCAATCTGGATTTCCAATTTTCACATATTTTTTGCAGCAATTGTGTTCGTATTTCGCCAATAATTTGCCGAATGTTTGTGTTCCAAGTGTTTAATCGTCTCTTGTTTATCGGCTTTGGGGATATGTCAAGTCACTTGTCTACGCCGATAAACCAGAGACGATTGAACACTGGAACACAACATTCGACCAATTATTGGCGAAAATACGGCAATTACTGCGAAAAGTTTGTGAAAATTGTAAATCCAGATTACTACCATCTACGCGCCAGCCATTCAATTCACATGGTCGAAATCATATTCAAAAATTAATGCCATAAAATTATCTTTCCAATAAAGCCAGTTTCATTGATATTAAAAATATTCTTCTTTGTTTTATTTTAATTTAAAGTTGTGAACCTCTAAAAAAGCCCCTTTAATTAATGAACTGAAATTTGACAAACTATTTATATTAATAAACTGCACATTTGTGCCTAGTTTAAGCTTTGAAGTTCAAATAGCTCGCAGATGAAAAATTGTCAAATCACCAGATGCCGATTTCTGAAAAAGTTTTTAACTTTTTGAGTCCAATTCTTAAAAATGCAATTCTGAAATATGGATTGTATATTTTTTCAATTGGTGAATAAGTTTCAACAATTTTGTTATAGCTAGAGACAATAAAAACTTGAGTTGTTTACCAAAAAGAATTTTGTCTTTTTGATTTTAAGTCGATCCTTCCACGTTTTCAGTAGAGGTTGCCATTAATAGTCAAAACATCAAAAATGGAATGCAATAAGGTTATTCCTTTAGTATTAGATAAGAATCGATCGTTATTTTTGATTTTAAGCCGATTCCTCCATGTCTTCAGCAATGGTTACCAATAATAATCGAAGCGTCAAAAATCTAATGTAAAATTGTTATTCCTCGAGTATTATATGAGAATCGATGGCTATTTTTGATTTTAAGTCGATTCCTCCATGTCTACAGCAATGGTTACTAATAATAACCGAAATGTCAAAAATCCAATGTAGAATGGTTATTCCTCGACTATTAAATGAGAATCGATCATTATTTTTGAATTAAAGTCAACATGAACTGCAAATTGCAAGTGATATCTGATTAATAATAAAGGAATAAACATATTATTTTTTTATTGTTAAAGGATAAATAATTAATATATCCAGTACACACCAAGCCAGCAAAACATATTAATATTTCAAATGAATTTGGATAAAGTTTAGCAACGATCCGTTGCAGTTTATTTTTATTTATTTATAAAAGAAACAATAGTTTGGAGGACTTTGCCCTCTTCATCAGTCTATTACAATTACAATAAATAAATAAAAATTGTTTTTTCAGCAGAAGACACTCTTTTATTGTCTCCTTTAATTTATAAAAATTCTGCTACTCAAGGCAAAAATAACCTTTCAATTTAATTATAGCTGGGGTGCATCTCTTGAGGTATGACTTTTTTCAATCACATCAATGGGAAATACCTAGACTCCTAGACAATTGTTAAGTCATGAAGATCACCTTATAAAATATTAAGAGCTTTTAAGTAAACAAAATTGTTTTATTATTATTGATGGAAACTTCAAAAAATTTTCAATAAGAACAAATTGATAACCGAAAGCTTAGAAAGCTATGGTTTTATTTATTGACCGAAAAAAAGATAAATCCTATAAAATTATACACTCGATTCACAAGTTTTATTAATTTAAATTCTAGTAAATAAAAAAAAGCTTATTTAATTAAATAATTAAGATACATAAAATTTTTAACACACTCTGGAATATGAGCCCCCATATGGGCAGAGTAGCGACTGCCGGGTTTCTTGCTAGTTAAAAATTGAAATGCTTAAATATATGTCTAATAAATATTATTTGTATAATCCTGAATTATTTTCAAGAGGGAAAAGTTGAATGAATAAATTGCCTTTTTAACCTTAATTTATTTGATAAGCTCTTCCCTGTATTTTTTATTCTTATTAAACCATTGAAGAAAAAAGTTTAGGGGTCCTAAGCGGATTACTAGGAACTTACAAATGTGTTCCCTCCCAAGGCTTTGGAGGTGGAGAATTTTCGAGGGTGGGGCATAGGCGATTCACCCCAATAAAACCCTCCACCACCCCCAACAATCATTTTAAGCGTTTTAAAGGCCTCTTTTGAATTTAACAAGCAGGGTTCACTTGCCAAATGATTTCATTTCAATTCAATTATTCATATAGAATTTTTCAAATTAAAAAAAAAATTATTAAAATAATCACTAATGGAATATATACATACCAACTGCGACGCCCGCCCTTGGCGGGCTTCTTGCTGGCTACGTTGCTTAGGCCGCTTTAGACGTACTTTCTTTACCCAAGAATCTCTTTCTTTTAAACTAAAACAAAAAACAAACAAACAAGTTTAATTTTCATAGTTCGTATAAATAAAAAATTCAACATCAGGTGACCTCACGAGGGCTTGTTCATTAACAACTGTTCAGGCGCACTTCAAATGTCTTTATAGTGATTTTTTTTCTCAATTTCAATATTTTTTAATTCGTAATTCTGGAGCTTGGATAAATCCGATTTTTGTTTTAAAAATACAAAATTTTTTACGACTATATATTTTTATTATTTCCCTGGATATCAGAATACAGGCAGACACATAGAAAAAAAATTTGCTTGTAGATCAGTTTTCTACTAATTTCTGAAAATTCTTAACAGTAAGAAATTTTATATTTTTTAATTCGTAAGCTTAGGTAAATCCGATTTTTGTTTTAAAAATACAAACATTTTTACGACTATATATTTTTATTATTTTCCTGGATATCAGAATACAGGCAGACACATAGAAAAAAAATTTGCTTGTAGATCAGTTTTCTACTAATTTCTGAAATTTCTTAACAGTAAGAAAAAAAATAGTCAATTTTGAATTATCACAATATTCCAAGCCATCTGACTAGTTATCCGCCGAGAACATAATATAGTAATAATATGACTGAAAAAAAATTAAAGTACTGTGTATTACTTAACTTTACACTGCAATTAACAATTATATATCGTCGGCTTAGAGTATAAACATGCTAACTCTATTTTTTATCATACACGACATATTAATAAATTTCGAAAGAAAAAGATATGCATCATCGTTAAAGTAAAACTTCTCCATAAAATTACAATCTTAAGTTGTAGAAAAAAAATGTGAAAAATAGTTTTTCCATAACAACAATATTAAATTTTGTTTGTTTATTCTCTGCCCTGTAAAATTTCCTTGTTGTGAGTTAGCAGGTTTACACTCTAATGCGACGATAAGGTATATATAATTACCCTAAGATTACCAAAATAATTATTTTCGTATTTATAACCCTGTGGGGTAGGTAAATGTTCACCAGTTCTGACAATACAGTTGCGTATATTCCAGGCGGCGCGGCGTTGTGCTCATCCATTATCAACAATAGACTGAGTTTTTGAGAAGGAAAAATATGAAAAATGTCCAGTAAAAACTTCAAAATGTTCAAAAAACGTGCAGTTAAAAACCTAAAATGTGAAAATATAATATTATAATATAGGCATAAATTTATTTATATTTAAGTTTATTATTATTTAATTATAAGAAAATAAAAAAAAATCCACTTTTTTTATTTTTTAATAAATGTGATCCTTAGAATCCGATCGAGAAAAATAAGTAAAAAGGACGAGGATATAATGATCTCTCTTTCTTTATAGCTAAGGCATTAACAAGTCTAGACTTGTAAAACGAGTTTAGACTTGTTTCACTCAATCAGAGATTAATTCCGTTATTTTAAATATTCTAGGAATGGACTTTTGACTCTAGGTAAGAAAATATTAGCTCTAAATGAATATCAGTCAAACGGGCATTTCTAGAATGAGATATTTATCATTAAAATTTATTAATTCACTGAAATTGCAAACACAGTAGTCTTTACAAAGTTACATTTTTTCTTTAATTTTAAACTCAAAAAAAACAACATTTTTTACTTTTTTTTGAATTTGTAGACGTTTTAGAGATTTTTTTTTCAATTTATGAATTCAGGGCAAAATTTTGATGGCGATGAACCGGACATGAATCGGACCATATTCGGACATATCGAGCATGAGTACTAGGGTGGTCGTTATTTTGGGTATTTTCGAATTTTTACGCTGATAGAGGCTCATATGGTTTGAAATAAATAAAAGTTTCAAGTCTCTATCTCAATTTTAACCTTTGCCGAGGAGCGATGCAAGTTTCCCATTAAACATGGGTTTTTTGGCATTGTAATTTTATTTCTGGCCAAAGCAATGGTTCAAAAAATTTGAAACTCTGTAGACTTTATTCTTATAAAAGTAGCTATCTTTCAGAATCTTTACAGGTTTTTAGCTATTATAGTTTTCGAGTTACAGCTATATTAAAAACAGCTATATCTTAGTGTTAGTAAGTTATAGACTCCAAAATTATAATAACTAAAAATCTGTAAAATCCTGAGGGATAGCTACTATTATAAGAATAAAGTATCACAGAGTTTCAAATTTTTTGAACCATTACTTTGGTCGGAATAAAAAATTGATCGTTCAATGCAACAAACTCCGTGTTATCTAGATGGGTAACTTGCATCACTGTGCAGCTGAGGTTAAAATTGAGAAAAGTCTTGAAACTTGGGGAATATTTTTTTTATTTATTTCGAACCATATGAGTCTCTGTCAGCGTAAAAATTCGAAAATACCCAAAATAACGATCAACCTAATGAGTACTTTAAATTTTCAAAAAAATGTCAAATGCGCATGCTCCGAAGGTACATCCTAGCGCACTGCGATTACATAAAGTCGAATAATCTATAATATTTAGTAAAGATAAGAGTAAATAAATTTTATATTTAATATTGATTTACTATAGGTTAAGATTCTTGGTCACTTATTTCACATTAAATGAACGTGAAATAAGTGACCAAAAATCGTAACTCATAGTAAATCAATATTTAATATGATATTTATTTACCCATATCTTTATTAAAGATGTTTCACCTTGCACCAACACCACAATCTCTACTAATTATAATATTTAGGGTTCTATTTAGTCAGTGTCTTATGCTTTTCCATTAGATAAATAAGGAAGGTTTATTGGGCTGATTCGTGGCTTTTCCTCGGTCTTCACTTTAAGATAAAGAATTTTTTCAAGATCTCTCATTTTTTTTTCTAATTTAGTGTTAATTAAAAGGAAATTAGATATTATGAAATGTAAATTCAAATTTGAAGAATACCTGACGCTATTTTCATTTAGAACCAAGCGAGTGTTCATTTAACCAATTTAAGTTCAAGTAGAAAGAGAAATGAAAAAGAGATAAAAAAGGAGAACGCAAGCAAAAACCATCTTGAAATAAATTAATCACCTTATTAGAAAAGTCTGCACAAAAAATATAATTACTTGATTGTAAATAAACCCTTCTACAGTCTCGTGATTTTTTTTCACCTGCCCGAAGTTTCGCTTGTATCTCAAGATTCTTTCTCGTTTTATTTAATCGAGCGAAATACTGAGATTTTTTTATTAGACGGCAAATAATATACATATATATTAATTAGGAAAAAAATTACAACTGTAATTTTAAGCTGTAATTTAACTTTAGGATGGATGGTTTTGTCTTAACGTAGGATTTGGTAAAATATAAATGAAGAAAAAAACGGAAATGTGTACTGAAATATTATTATATCTACTCTTATTAAACGAGCAAAAATATGTATATTGTATATATATTTGTTTATATATTTGTATCTTGGTTCTATTTTGAAAAACGACTCTACCGATTTTGATGAAATTCACGGGTTAGGGGGTTTTCGGGGTGACAATTCGATCTGTCACGGTCTCACCTTTGACAAAATTGTTTTTTGATGGGTTTTTTCGTAAATCAAATTAATTATTCTCAGGTAGACAAATCCCATTCTTAGGGTTTTAAAAAGGTTTCACTTTTCCTTTTGTTCCCAGGCAGACAATGGGTTGCCTTAATTCATTGTTCTAAAAGGCCTTGAAGAAGTATTGTGATTGTGGATTTTAACATATTTTGTTCAACCTAAACGTTAGAAATATTAATAAACGTTTTATAATTGTTTTTATAAAGAACTTCTTTATTTATATAATAATAGAATAAAAAATAATCAAAAATTTATTTAAAAATATATTTCGCATAAGCAGGTCTCAATTTTCTGAAAAAACAACACATTTTGATAGGTTTTATTTATTAACAATTGGATGAATAAAATGAATCATATGGTTGAATCAAAACAGGTGCAGGAGGTGGGGTGCAGTGGTGGGGGATCCGGGGGTAGGGCGAGGTTTCGGGGGTGGGGTCAAGCGGGGTGGGGGGGTACAGTGGGCGAATACTATATATATTTGTATTTTTTTTAATTTGAAAACGGCTCTCAAATAAAAATCGACCTTTTTATCAGAATTTTAAATTAAAAATAATATTAAAATAAAAGGTTTTAACTGAAGGAAGAAGTTACCGAGCATCGCTCGGTGCCTCCAGAGTACTAAATAATAAAGTGGAGAAGTGCAAGTCTGGCTACGCGCATGTACAATTCAGCCGAAACAGATTGAGCAAATCGAGCTCAAAGACTAATTAGAATAAACATGTCTAATTGTATTTTAAAAGACCTATTGATCGAAAATAACTTGAAAAGGAAAATAATTTAAATAAATTCATATTATATTCTATATAATGATATATTAAATGATTTAGAGAATATATATATGTGAAAGTAAAAATATAGAATTCATAAATCTAGATCATTCTTTAAAATAGGTAGAAAAAAATGCGTTTTAATTCATAGTACTATTTTCTGGATTTATTTATTTTTGACGAATTTAACAAAAGAATTTTGGGTGGAATCTTATTTTCAATTCTCTGACATACAAACAAACATTATAAAATGATTCTTTAAACCAAAAAAAATAAATTCATAACAGTAAAAGAAAAAATTCATTCATGGGTACATTTCGACCCATAGACATAAATATAATAAACTAGAATTAATTATTTTGATATGATTTCCCAAAGTAGTTTAACTGGTACTCTTCGCTGGGACCGAAGCGCGAGACTCGAAACGTTACAGGCAGCGGAAGTCTGCTTATCTTATAGGGCTTTGAAAAAGCTATAATACTTGTTTAATGATAAAACTTTTTTGAAAGGACATAATCCAGGCATATCATGTTTATTAGATATATATAATTTCATGCCAAAAGAGGCCATCAGTAAAACCCAAGTGCCAAACTTGCTATCCGAATAGTTTGCTGAACCATTGAATTATTATTCTTTCGAATTAAAGATGCTAGGTTTTTCAAAATGAATTATATAATGGGGGTTCGTTTTTTGTTTTTGAGCTCCTTTCAATTGGACTGGTGCATATGGGTATAGTGGGTATTTTTAAAGTTCAATATATTGAAATATTTTATGGGATGAATTAATTACATTTTTGGAAAGGATTTATGTAAACTATTATTTATATTGCAAAATCTTTGACAAATCGTCGAGATTTCTATTAAAAATTTCGTGTATTTTTATTTTTAAGGCAGTAATTGCCATGATCATATTATCAACTAGGACTGAAAATATAGTGAAGCGAAAAAACAAACTTGAATTATGTGCTAAACTCGTTTAGAGCTTTTGCACTGTAGATTGCCTCTTCGCTTCACTATGTTTTGTAGCTTACAACTTCCAAACGACTGAACAGTAGTTTAATTATCGCTCCAGTCAGCAATTTTCAGGTAAATTGAAGGGTCACTTTCTAATTAAATAGAAGGTGATAAATTAAGTCATATATGTCCACAGTTCACCTCATACCAATTACCAATTAGTTCAAATTTTAAATAAGAGCCAAACTTCATTTACTTAGGCTTGAGTTGGTTAGTAGAGTAATGAACTACTGGAGCGAGCGATGTCTAATTACAGGATGACTAAAGTCTCAGTTAAGGTTGACTCGCAAAAAGGCCACCTTCTTAGTTATTTTTTTTATTATTTTTTCTGATATAAAGGAATTTTTGTAGAGTTTACTTGCCAGGGTAAGTGGATGTTAGGCTTTACAACAAGAAGATTTAAATTTCAATTAGATCTTACATTATGTGAAAATATTTTAGGCCGACCACCATGGCTGTTTGGTTTCGGTCTACTCGATACCACATTGACAAGGCCTGAAACAATTGCATTACAAGGAACATATTTATGTTACAAGTGTGTGTCTTCTGCTGAAATTCCAGCTACTCTCGACAAAAGCTTCAATTTAATATGTTACAAGTGTCAGATTTTAAAGGACATTAATTTTAATCATATATAAAAGATTTTCTTTTTAATATATTTAACCTTAATTCAAATTGTTTTCCAAACTTTTTTAAGAACAAACTTCCATCCAGCAACACACTTTCACATATGTGCCCATAATTATGAAAGTGGACTAAGTCAAAAATTAAAAAATAGTTTTTCCATATTTTATGTTCCATCCATTTAAAAAGTACAGTAATAAGATGTCGGTTTTGAAAAATCGCATAAAATTGAACCGTTAAGTGGATTTCTAGTTGTCTCATTATACAGAATTCAAATCTTGTTTATTTTATAAAACTTTAAATATCTCGAAACTAACAATCAATGACTTAGACCACTTTCATAATTATGGGCACATATCATCGCCTTTGAATATAGACCTGCTAACTCATTACAATGATATTTTATAGGGCTGGCAAAAAACTTCACAAAATTTAATACAGGAATTATTTGTATAGTGGTGTTTCACAAAGTGGAAATAAAATTTAAAAATTAAAAAATCTTTTAAATTATTTTGGAGATTTTTATTTATCTCTATACATATTTCGGGCTATATACCCTTCTCATCAGGTGTTTAACAGAAAACACGTGTTTAATATATTTCACTACAAACCAACACCGCTTTCCTTAAACTTTACAAAATTTAATATTCTTGTTTAGGAAAGAAACCATTTTTCATATTTTTCTACAACTTACGATCGTAATTTTAAGTTAAGTTTTACTTGGACGATGCTGCATCTCTTTTTCTTTCGAACGGTATTAATATGTCATATGCGACAAGAAATTGATTTAGCAGGTTTACACTCCTAAGGCACTAAAAAATTTGGATTAATTATCTTCATCTTTGTGCCAAGTTTCAAGTTTTATAAGTCAAATCGTTTCTCTTATAAAAAACTCCAAATTACCAAATCATACTGATAGCTTTGGAGTTTATCTTTTGGAGACGGACTGATATAGTAATAACTCAGAATTTGGATGACAAGCAGTCCGGAAATAAACAATGGAACTATATCTAACAAAATATCATTTATTATAATATTTTTCCCTTTTAACGTTGTTTCAAAGCCGACGTTTTAGAAGATTTTCCTTCATTCCTAAGGGTCCAAATTTACCTTTTGAACCCTGTGGAAGGAGTGGAAAATAATTTTTGTTGGATATAGTTCTCTTGTTTATTTCCGGACTGCATTCATCCAAATTTTTGAGATATATTGATAGCATATAGCATATACAATAACTCTTCCAATTATCTTTATAGATCCAATTATATTATGTACTTAACTTATTTTCCAACTTTTACTAAATTATTCAATAAGCAAATAAATCAGTTAATAAAAACATCTGATTTCCATTGCCTGAGCAATTTTGGTTCTATAGTATTTATTATATTTTGATCTATGTTTCTTTTTATAACAAATAAATTATTTTCCAAAACACGCAAATCTAAGCTTTCATTGATTTTCTTTTTTTAGAATATTATAAGTCATTAAATAATTCTTTTAATACTCTTAAATCTAATTTCAAGTTTAATTTAAAAATCTGAAATAGATGTAATAAAAGTCATTTGAAATAAATTAGTTGGCCAATTTCATTTAATTGAGGCTTTTACGAGTATGCTTAACAGGAAATCAAAAAGTACATAATTATAAAAACAAAACTGAAAAACATGACCAAATATTGGAAGCTCTATCCTCGAACAAATAAATTGATATATAATATATAATAGGTTAGTCCTTATTTAAATAATTTTTAATTTTTTTGTTAGTCGCTCCCTAGATACCATCCAAATTTATTATATAAAAAATTTCTGTAAAATTTGAGCTCTTAATTTTAATATTAACTCGAGGCCCTAAAATCGCGAAAGTTTTAAATGTAAAATACATGGAATTTTTTTAAGCAGCTACTTTGTTTTATAACTGTTGTAAAAATTGATGAATCGATTTAAAATTTTCACAGTTGTTAGAAAAAACCCTGAAAATTTCAAATAGAAAATTTTTTCTCATATTTATTGACTTGATATATAAGAAAACAATGAATATAAAAATTTTCAGGAGCTTACAAGTTACAACTGTGAAAATTTCAAATAAATTGATCATTTTTTACCAGAGTTATAAAAAAAAACTAATTAGCTTAAAAAAATTATAGATAAAATTTTCGTCATTTTGGGGCACGAGTTAATATTAAAATTAAGAGCCCAAATTTTACAGAAATGTTTTATATAGTTGGAAGATATCTAAATAGAAAAAAATGCAATTCAAAAAAAGACTTTATATATAATATACAACGTAAAATAATTTTTTTAAAGAATTTTAATTATACGTTTTTTTCTTTGGAATCGGACTGAAATATTAATATCTCAGGATTGGAGTTCTACTGATGATGGAAAGTCTTAAATAAGTATTCTCTACATACCAAATCACGAATTAAGAAGGTAGAGTACTATATGCTGCCTTCAGTAACCCTTTTGAACCCTGAAGAAGGAGGGAAGATTCTCCGAAACGTCGGTAACAAAATAATATTAAAAGTGAGAAATATTTCCAATAAATATTATTTGTTGGATGTAGTCTCTTATTTATTTCCGGACGGCTTTTATCCAATCCTGAAATTCTAATTATGTTTAGAAAAATAAGTATCAATGAGACACTATTAAATATTGAAAATATTAAAATGACTTTTTTACTTAGAGAAAGTGGTGTAGGTTTTAGGTGATATTAATTAATAAAGTAAAGGGTGTGTAGTTTCACAGTGAATGAAATAAAACTCAAAAGAGGTTTATACAAACTCAATATATTTCGGATTATTAGTCCATCATCAGGAGTTTACAGGTTAAAAACTCAGTTCACTGTGAAACTACACACCCTTTACTTTATTATTTAAATGACTTTTCATATTGGTGTCAAAGGCAGATAAAATTGAGCCTGAAGCGCACAAATATTTTTGATAAAGTATTTTTTTCGTACTCAAGCGCGATTCTACAAAAGCTCTGCATTTCGTACAATTACAAAATTCTTGGGTATGGTAAAATAAAAACTTAAAAAATGGAAATTAAAAATACCCGCCGTTAAACCCCGGGTTCTTTTCCCTTTTTAGTGGGTTCTTTTTCTTTCTTTTATTCTCAAGAGTACTAATTGCTCTTCTCACATTGTAACAAAAGGCGAGGACACAAGGCGTTAATCAATACGGAATATATTTTTTTTGCCTATTCCTTAAAGCTCTCGTGGTTCAAAGAGCTTCTGCTTCCGTTTCTCTTTCACGCATTTTTTTATGGCCTTTAAATTCCTCTTTTTTTGCTCCGCGGGAGGGGATAGATTTTTGATTTGGTTTCAGCGAGTTGTAACGATTTTACACACAGACACATCGACTGTTCGTTTGAAAGTGAAAAGGTGAAATGGAAGGATCGTGTGGGGTGGATTTAGGGGGTGCCGTGTCATGTTGGGATTTCACGCTATCCGATCAGGGTTCTGATGAGACACGCTATCGAGCTACAGAGCGTACCACAGAATTTCTATTGAAGTCAAGGCTTAGTCTTGATTATTATCCTATGATTACGCTATCTAATAATATTATCTCTTCGGAAGTGACAAGACTCTCCTGTAACAGTCTCAATGAGAATACTAATTACTGTACTCAAAAATCACTGTGGATATCTAAATGCATTTATTTATTAGACGAATATATATACAATGCATTTGTGAATTCCTGACAACATTTTTTGTCTCGTTACATATTTTGGTTAACCCTCTTTTTTTATGAATATTCTATTTTATTAATTGAAGGGGCGAGTGGATAAAAGAGTTGAAGTGGCATTTTTGAAATTTTGCATTTTTTTTGTATTTGATAAAGGAATTAAGTGCTAATGAATCATGTATTGTAAACCCTTCAAACCTGCAGTATCTGTCATAATTCCTCAGGTTTTCAGTTGATAAAGGGATTATGTTACATTAAACAGGGTGTTTGACAAAATGGATTTTTTCTCAAAAACGTATACTAGGTAGCCAAATTATTAGGGACGGTACAGTTCTTTTCTATTTTTAGTGTTTGAATGAATTTTGTGAGCAAATAAATTGTTTTTAAATACACGTAATTGCAGCAGGGTTGGTATTACAAAATATTAAGATTTTACTTAATTTTTAATATTATTTATATTAATATTTTTCTAAAAAAATAAATAGATATGAATAAGTAATGTACATATATGGTTTTATATTCTAAATAAAGTATTCTGATGAACAAAAATAACTTCGAAATCCAAAATCATTTATTTTCTCATTAAATTCATTTAAACTTGAAAATTTTTCCCTAATAAAATTTTGGTATTGGTATTTTTGTCACTTAGGCCCTTTATCCACTATCACATTCAATTTTTTTAAATTCTATTCAAAGGGTACAAGTGTCTTTTTATCTTAGGTGTTGGTAGATATTTTTATTAGTTTTTTTATGTTAGAAGGTTTTTAGTAGAAAGCCAGACTGCCCGGTAAGCTGTCTTGGTACTCAGGTTCAACTCCTTGGGGTCAAAACATTTAACATAAAAAAAATAAATATCAACCAGTAGATAATAATGCCAACATCTAAGATCATAGGGATTTCTATTCTTTGAATATAATTTCATGACTATTAATTCAGGGGTTCCCCTCCTAGCTTCATGCCCCCCATTTCATGAAAAATACCCCCACCCCCTTCCCATTTTATTCACTTCTGAAGAATTAGAAGAGCTTTCTACTACCTTTTGTTGAAGTAAGTTTTAAGACTTGACCGTTTTTATTTTTAGCATATAATTCTAAAATGCAACAATTTTCACCCTACACCCCCAGGAATTTCAATTCACTCTGCGTTTTTACCCCCTCCTCTGTGCACACCCCTGGTTACTATAATTTATTGTGGCCACAGATAGGCATGAAATCAAAAGATTTATTTCAAATGAAATGCTTTTACTATTGAATATACAATGCATCTTATTTTAATTTAGAGATAAAGATACGTAATATTTACCTAATGAAAAAGTTGAGGTTTTTTGCTACTTCTTTAATAATTTCTCTCAAACCTTTGAAATTTGAGATAAATTCCCCCTAAAATTCCCACTTGTTCAAATAGTAAGAAATAATCAAGTTTCAATTTCAGTTTTTTCGACCCACCCTATACTCAATCGAACTTCGGCGAGTATCCTCTCTATTGTAATTTTTCCTGAGGAGATTTTTGACGGAGGTGGTTTCCCGTTGCCTTCCCGGCGTTTTTTTATATCATTTATTTGTGTTAAATATGGTAAACTTCGAGTTTCTTCCGCCATATACTCAAACAATAACTAAAATAAAAGAATTATCTTTAGAATCTGATTTAAATAAATAATTTTTTCTAGTTATCTTTGAATGTTATTTATTATTACTTTTTTTAGGAAAAAAATAAGAAGAAACGAATAACAAGTGAAGAAATTAGAATTGAAATTAGATTGAAGATTCACTCAATCATTCTTTCAATTTTAAACAGCTTAAATAATACCCTCTACCCTCTGTACCCTCCATACACCCCCTCACTGCCACCTCTTGAGAGGAATTAAAAGAAAATGGAATCTCATTTCAAGTGTAAGTGGATTTTCGGAAAGAGAAGAAAGAAAAGAGAAAAAGAGTGAAAAGGGCCAGAAGAGGGAAGAAAGGAGGAAGGATTTCGTCTACTTAGGATAAACAACTTCTCAAGAGAATACCAAGAGGAAGCAATTCAACAACTTGCTGATTATGGCCAAATGGAGACACGAATCGAAGCGTCTGCAAAGTGAATTCTATGAATGGATCTATATATTAATAAATAATAAGATCGAATTAGAAACTAATTGAATTATCAAAGACGCTTAGAGATTCTTGATGCGATAAAAACCAACAGCTAAGACCCAAAAAGCTTAAGCATATTAAAATAATTAACATTAAAGGAAAAAAACTCTGGGTACTTTTTACGGTGATACTGTGAACAGTGGCGGATTTACTTTATTATACCAAAATTGTCCCTATTTAAATTAGAATAAAAATACACTGACAAAAAAACAGTTATAGTCTTGAAAAATAATAAAGTGGTGTACCTTTTCTAGAAAAGGCTAGGGTAAATAAATTCTAACTTTTTAAAATTATTTAATAAATGTGCGGATGAGCGATTCTTTCATTAGAATCTTATCAAGGAAAACTAAAAAACAAAAAAACAAAAAAAACACGGATAGATCTAATTTCTTAAGAGCTAAAGGCATTGCAAGGATGCCAAATACTAATCTAACTTTTATATCAGATAGTTTTTATTAGAATATTTGCATTTTAAAGGGTAGTTTATTTGAAGTCTAACGCTAATCTCCTACTTTGAAATAATATTTAAAAATATAAAATTAATAAAACATTCAATCATTAATAATTATATTCAATTTTGAATAGAAATTGATTGATTAGTTTTAAGAAAATGGTAAAAAGCTAGAAAACCGTAACAAATGAGTCGCTGATGCCACGGTGACTTGCTACCCAGCCTCTTGATAAAAGAGACGAAAATAATTATAAATGAAAAAGAAAATCCATCTTATTTTATCGATTTCATCTATCTGAAGGTTCACCGTATGTATATTATATAAGAAAAAATAGCATTTGATTAAGAATTTTGTAGTTTAGAAGAAATTGTATGAAAAGATTGAATTTCTTCTTTCTGGGAGCGAATCAACTAGAAATGGCAAAAAGTTTGATTTTTTTTCTTATTAGATATATATTCAAATCTATTGAAATTTCAGGTCTGTGTGTTATTTTTATTTATCTTTTATATCAAATAATTATATTTAGGAAATTTGCAAGTTAAAGGGTAGTTTATTTGAAGTTCAATTTTAAAAAAACGCTAATAACCCTGTGGATAAAATTTCTATAAATATGAAATTAATAGACATTATAAAACAATTAATTATTAATAATTTAATTCAATTTTGAATGAAATGGGTTAAGTAGTTTTTGAGAAAATGCTCAAAAACCATCTGAACAGTCTAAAAATTGATGTTTTTTGAAAGCACGAGATGCCTTTGAAAAAAGTTTAAAAAGTCATATGAAACGAAACATTGACTTGTGACATGGAGATGAATTTTAAAATGTTTCTAAAACGGTCTTTCATAGACGGTTTTCAGGATTTTTGTCGATTTTCTCAAAAAGTACTGAATCGATTTAATTCAAAATTAAATTAAATTATTAATAATCAATTGGTTTGTAAGATCTATTAATTTCATATTTTTAAAAAAAATTTCAACGGAGATATTAGGGATTTTTCAAATTGCATTTCAAATAAGCTACCCTTTAAAATGAAAATTTCCTAATAATAATTATTTGCTATAAAATATAAATGAAAATAACACACAAATATGAAATTTCAATAGATTTGAATAAATATCTAATTAGAAAAAAATAAAACTTTTTGCCTTTTCTTGTTGACTCTCTACCGGAGAGAAGAAATTGAATCTTTTCATACAATTTCTTTTAAACTACAAAATTCTTAATCCAAATTTTCTTATATTAAAAAGTTACTATGAACCTCAAGATAGAATAAATCGATAAAATAAGATCATGTATAATAATTTTGGTCTGTTATATCGAGAAGTTGTATCAAGATCATAGACACATTATTTGTAAAGTTCTCTTTACTCTACATAATTGGAATATCTTTTAACTCGTAAACTATTGATTTTATACATTTCTTTCATATTAACTTTTCTGTTGAAAATTAAATCTTCTAGAATAAATATCCTTATATGCATTTGTTTACCTTAAAGGGTTAGGCAGTAATGGTGAAATTTATGTTTAAAGTTGGATAAATATTGCACTAAAGTCCTAGATATTCTACAAATACAAAAATTATAATGAAGAAACACGTTGATAATTTAATTTACTAAAATAAAGTTCAATATATTTAATTAGCTCCGTTGACTATTTAAATATCTAGAGAGAATAAACATTAAAAATTGAATATTTTTTTTCTGAGAAAGTAAACATTATTTTACAAAAGTAAAAGCGATTTTAGACAAAGGTGCCCCTTAGATTGAATGTCAAGATTTTTATTGAAATCCGTGTCAAATTTCCTGCCAATTTAATTGGGCTTGACTTTTTATATTGAAAAATATTTATATAACTCGTAAACTATTGATTTTAGACATTTCTCTAATATAAACTTTTATGGTAGAAATTAAATGTACTTGAATGAATTAACTATTTAAATGAAAATAAAAATATGTAGGTATATTGAAAAATATATAGCATTGTTGTGAAGCTTACCTTCAGCCGTTAATGTTGAAATCAGATTCTCAGGCTCTCGTAGAGACACTCAACTAACACTCGAATTTATCATTTTATTTTCTACTTATTTTACGAATGATTTTTGAGAAAAAGAAATACTATTATGCTTGACATTAAAGGCACACTATCATATAAAATCTCATATTTAAATTTTCTCATAAAATATTAAGAGATGAAACATTGATAAATGTCAGCAAGCAAAAAACAAATTGCCTTTATTATTACAAATAAGGGGATACTTGATAATAAAAAACAAAATGGTAAAATTTAGAAAATTAATGATTTCTAAACATTTCAGTTTATTAAAAATACTGTTAAGCTATAATTAAAAAACAAAAAAAAAAACAAAAAAAAAACGATGTTTTCAATTTTTAATGAAAAGTAATTTAATTTGATTTAGAGAATGTTAGGGGTTGGTTCTGGACCAAGAGTTCGTTGAATCCATCTCTACACAGCCTTAAAGAATTTCTCACAAAGTTTCCTAAGAGTCACAAGTGAACTGATTCATTGTCATGTTCATACTCTTGCCTGCGAAAGAGTCGAACGACAAATGATTCTCTTGTCATGTTCACTCACCATATAAGGAAGGAAATCTATGGAGGGAGAAATTTCAAATATTTTAAAAATTGTTCATTTCTAGATATTAAATCATATTTTCTATTCAACCATTTACTTATTTTGCATCAGGGACTTAGCCAAGAGGGTTCAAAGGAGCATTTTTTTTTATCATACAACTGTTTATATTCAGGTGCTCCGTCAACCAAAAAAGATTGAGAAACACCAGTCTATAGTATTTAAATAACAGAAAAGTAATGATGCCTCTAAATGATTTTATTCTTAATGAACGCCCAACATTTACTTTTGCTCTGATTTATCAAATAGCTAAAGTGATATAAAGTATTCCTGTAATAAGAAAAAACTACCTGTATTAAAACAGACAAACATGGTTATTTATTTATTTTTATTATGTTTAAGCTTTAAGCCATGGATGGCAAACTCATTTGTAGATGCGGGCCACTTCTCTTTTCAATGTACCTAATGCGGGGTCGTATACACTTTTTAATTATCTATTTTCGAATTTTTGTTAATTATCGCTTGTTGATTATAATATAATATGTTGTTCTAATAGCTTATTAAATGGAAATAAAAGAATAATTAACGGAAACATGTTTAATTAAAAATGTAGCCAGTGTTTCGTAAAAATGTGTAATCGAATTGACCGATACACTGTATTTGGATGTTCACTGATCTGAATATATTGTCCATATGTAGTCTTTTGAAATTACACATTAATTTATAGGAACAGTATTAAATCCTGAAAAAGTAAATAAGATCTTTTTAATACGTTGTTTGAAAAAATTTTGAATCTCTTTGTACTAAGGCAGATATTCACATTTAAAGAAAAGTCCTGAAACTAATTGCAGGTCTAGAAAATTCATTGTGTGTCAAAAATTCACAAAGGTTGTAAAACTACAGAAGCAAAAAGACATTCATGTGAAAATGTTTTTTAAATTTCAAGATAAAAAAAGAAAAATCACAAACACAGCACCCAATCCCTAAATCTCTTCTTATTTTCACGATACAAGGGTCCACGGGGGACTACAGAGGTTGTAGCTTTTTGGTGCGACTTCTTCTGGTATCAATACCAATACTTTTTGGTGCAACTTCTTCTTGTATCAATATCAATACCAAAAAAGCACAAGCTACAGCACCCAATGCCTAAATCTCTTGTGTATTTTACGATACAGGGTCCACCACAAACTACAGATGTTGTAGCTTTTTGGTGCAACTTCTTCTTGTATCAATATCTTTAAAAACAAAAACAAAAAACAATCGTGATGAATTTCTTATGAGCCAAATGGCAGTGATTCAATCTTCTGGATCAAATGAATCTAACAATTTTGGATATATATTATTTTTGAGAATATTACCCATTTTTAACATTTTTTAGCAAAGAACTTGCTGGTGAATAATGCAACTGAGGTTATAGGGACCGTGCCCTAAACATAGAGGCAGCACTACTACCGAAGGTAGCGCTCTCTTGTGTTTATTTATTCAAATGATTTGGGAGAATTGGGGCAAATATTGTATTGTATTGTATATATCATAGATAAAAGAGTGCACGGAGCCTAGGGGGCCATAGCGAGTCTCTTTGTCTTGGACGTTTAATAAATCATCCCCCAAAGCTTACATATACGACGCCAGTTGGCGCTAGGGTCGTGTTGCACGATAACTATTTCCTTTGTGGATCAGACGGGGAAAAATATGAAATTTGAAGGCTGTTTCCTTGTTATATATATTCAAACAACAACGTAGAAGCTGGTGGATTATATTGTTCGACCCACACAGAAATAATGTAATAAATAAAATCATGTTTTTGACCTTCTAAATAAAACATACCTAATAATGAGTGAAATGTCGTAGCAGTTGATAAGCAAGTGACTCAATCTTAGGGCAAACATCTTTAACGCTGTTTCTCTCCTCTCTTTTACCAATTTCCTTTTTCTTTTCTTTGCTCTCCCTTATGTAAACATTGACACGAGAGTTGACAATGTTGGTTTTAAAAGGAAAATGAAATTGCCAAGTACCGATATATTTATTATATTAAAGCTTTATGAAAGACGCAAAAAAACTCCATCAAGCACGCAGCCAACCACCATTGATGCATGAATAAGGAATGAGTCTATTGACGAGATGAGAACCGTAAGTTCCTATACCAAGATAAAAAAAAATACGCCATTCATATAGATATTAAATTAACTCTATTTTTCGCCCTCTGTACAATATTGCATAAAAGTTTTATTTATATTGCTCACTCATGTCGAAATCATAAAATACACCCCCTGCAACAGCGTCGTCATAAATTATCACTTGGCTAGAATATGACTAGAAAAGGGTTGATGGTTTATGACTAGGGTAGCCACCTTCACTAATCGCTTCCCATCTCTATCTTTCTATCCCACCTCTCTCTCTCTCTAAATACGTATATAAATTTAAAAACATAATAAAAATTGTAGTACTTAAAATCTAAAAAGTAGTAAACTTTTAATTTTTTATTATATTTTACTTATCGTATCTACCCAGTCGAAAGTATTTTTTTTTCATTTTTACAATGAATAGTCAAACTAATCACTGCTCGACAAAAATTAAACAAAAATTTATCACCCGTAAACCTAACAATGGATTCCAGTAGAGTTTTATACACTGATTATCATTAATTAGTAGAGATTGTGGTGTTGGTGCAAGGTGAAACATCTTTAATAAAGATAAGAGTAAATAAATATTATATTTAATATTGATTTACTATGAGTTAAGGATTCTTGGTCACTTGTTATAATAACAAAGCCAAAAATTTATTCCCAGCTTAGAGACATAAGTCAATGAACTTCTAACTTTTCTTTTATTTATCCACACCTATGTCAATAAACCCTTACCCAACCTGAAATTTTCACTTAACAATAGCCTAAGAGAAATTGTCCTTTAAAATAATTGAAACATTCTTTCCCTCTGTTCAATAAACATATATATAACCTGGTATTCAATAAGTTGAATTAGTTATTTTCTGTACTTCCTGAAGATGGGTTGATAGCCCGAAATATATATATTGAAAAGAAAATTTTTTACATCTTTTAATTTTTTAATTTTAATGTGAAACAAGTGACCAAGAATCCTTAACTCATAGTAAATCAATATTAAATATAATATTTATTTACTCTTATCTTCACTGATTATCATCAGAATTTTACAACACACCAGAGTTTTGAGATATTATCAGTCAAAACGATGAAAAATGCCATTTGACCTATTTTCGAGTCCCATTAAATATTAAACACCAATATTTGAAATCAAAATATTTTGTAGACGTAATAAAAACAGCTTCTTCTTTGATTTTCAAGCTACCCTTGTTTTTAGCTCAATTAGAACTCGAGTTATAACTAAAAAACTAAAACTACGTGATTATAAAGGAGAATAAACATAGATAAAAACATGAGGTCTTAGTTTTTTTAGTTATAACGCGAGTTCTAATTGACAAGTGGTAATTTGCTGTTTTCTGGTACGTCAACAAAATATTTTGATTTCAAATATTTCTGTTTAATATTTAATGAGACTCGAAAATAGGTCAAAATGGCTTTTTCGTAATTCTGACCGATAATATCTCAAAACTCTGATGTGTTGTAAAAATCGGAAAATTGCATGATAATCAGCGCGTATAAAACTACTGGAATCCATTGTTAGGTTTACGGAGAAATATTTTTGTTTAATAGTGTAATTTGAAAGAACTTTGCGGTTAGACGACCAAATGTGAATATATAAAAAAATAATTAAAATTTATGATTACGTTTATTTTACCCGATTGAACTGATTAAAAGTGATTTCAGTTTGGTGGATTTATATCATGTCGGGTTTAGTTTTTTCACTCAATTTTATTTCATTATGTTAAAAGTTAGGTTTGGTTGGTCAGTCTTAATATACTGAAGTAGTTAGATAAAGTGTTTAATGGTGGCTATCTATCTATACTTTTTATAATCGGCTTGCGCGACGTCGCCGATTTGATTTTTCAATTTCAAAACCCACTAATAGTTCATGACAAATAAAAATTAGGAAATTTAAAGTATTATTTTAGATATAGGAGATCCTGAGAGGATCGAGATGGCGAAAATGTTTTTTTATTTAATTAATTTTTTTCTCTTATTAAAAACAAGGAGTAAAAAGATTATCACAAGCTCAAGAAGATCAAGGACAGTCGATAGTGTGGAACTAATCTCCTAAGTCCAAGCCTCAAATTCAATGTAAACTTTATTTCATGTAATACAATTGGTTCAATATATTTATTATTATTATTATTAAATTATTATTTCAAAAAAACGCTTTGTAAAAATATTCTGATATTTCACATACCTATGTAATATGTCAATCTGGTTCACTTTGAGGGACTGACGTTGACTAGGACTGCTTTTTGGCAGTTTGGTCCAATGCCCTTCTGATATGTAATAAAAATTATCCGTAAAATCTCGAACTAAAGAGAAGACAAACACTCGTTACTTTTTCATTAGAGGCTGATTAGATAATGGGCTTCCTAATTTCAGATATTCCAGTTCTTAAATGGAGAAAATCGACTAGTATTATAGCTAATGGGCTAAAATTTGGTTTAACGGTATTAATAAACTGCGCCTTTTGGTAAAGTTTCAAAATTTAAGCTCAAATCCCTCGCTAAAATTCACAAATCACTAAAATTTGCTGAAAACCTAACTCAGGGGTCCCCAATCCTATGCCCGCGGTCACTATGGCGCCCGGCGAGCGTTTTACGTGTGCCCATCGCTGAACGACCACGGTAAGTTTTCAAATAAAATGTTATGTAAATTTTTTTAATATTTAGTAATTAATTAAAGAAATATAAGGTTATTTGTTTGAAAATAATTTTTTGAAAAATTTTTTGTTTCACCGTTAAAAAATGATCATTTAAGAGTCCAATTTTTATAAATATATATTTTCATTTTTATTTTTATTTTTTTGCTGGCCACCTTTTTTATTCTATGTCCATCTATAAATTAATTTACATTAAAAAATAAATGGTGCCCGCTGCCTGACAGATATTCTAGAATGTGCTCTTAGATACAAAAAGGTTGGGGACCACTGGCCTACCGTGTCTTAAAAAATATTTTATTTTTCCTCCAATTTTATAATATAGTATATAAAATTTATATATTAAAATAAATGTCATTCGTCAACTCTAAAACCGCCAAATGTCACATCAATCAAAATAATCAAGCTCCTTTGAAACATTTATTATATAAAAAAATCGAAATAAAAAAATACTATTTAATTAGTAAAAGAAAAAAATATGGATTAAATATATAAAACAAACACACATGATATTACTCTCTCGCTTTGGCTTACCAGTACTATTGATTTGTTTTTATTATTTAATGAACATATTTTTCTCTTTTGAAGACTGACTGGCTGGCTGCCTTTTGATTTGCCTTTAATGTCAATACAGAAGCCCTTTCTCCACTAGAACTCTTTCATCGTATAACTCATTCACTGGTCTTATAATCCCTGTCTTTTTTCTTCCCTTCTTGGTTTAGTTCAAAGTCTTTGAGAGGTAAAGTTTATATCGAAGGGGTCCAAACACCTTCGAGTTTCCCCAAAGGATCTTATGGATTCACACAGAATTGGGAAGGAGATTTTGAACCCCCTTCTTCTCTTGCCCTTATTCAGACACTAAGCCACAAATAGAACACATTTTCGAATGAATGTCAAAATCCAAGATATTTTTCCACGTAATATTAAAGAACTAATCTTTTTGAATTGTATTTGTCTAAAAAACAAACTTTTTTGAAATTTTTAGTAAAATGAATTAAAACTAATAAATATAACTGAAAAGACTTTGTTTTTTCCGAGAGTAGCAGTGTTGTTGATTCATAAAGAGAAATCAACGAGGCCTTCTTCAGCTTGATGCAAATAAACATATAAATAATGTACTTGTTCGAGACTATAGTTTCGAAGGATTGAGCTTCATTGTTAGTCTTTTTAATTATAGATATATCTGTTATTTCTCATGGGTAAATTTAGGTAAATTCGTTTTGTCTTAATAGCAAGCAGGCCATTTTTATTCAGTCACCTGCTTACTATTAGGGGCCGTCCATAAATGAAGTCACAGGAATTTCAAGATTTTTAGACCCCCCCCCCTCCTGTGTCACATTTTCATTGAGCCCACCTGTATTGTGACGTCATACTATCATCCTTAAACTGTATAATTTAATAATTGTAAAAAATTTAAGTGTTTTTGCTAAAAATTGCTTGCTTACAATTTTTGTCAAGATTTATTTTACCAACCATTAGATATATTTCACAATTTTTTTAATTTTTTAATTTGTCTTTTGTGACATCATAATTTTTAAGATCCCCGAGCCTCCCCTGTAATATTTTGTCACAAATCTGAGATGCCCCCACCCCACTTAGTGTGTGACGTAATTTATGGACGCCCCCTTATGAGACCATCGGCTTTGTAGTCTTTACCAGAGGATCTTCTGAAGACGTACTTGGCGCGAGACCGATTACAATACTTTACCCATGCTTTGTTATGGATAGAGCAAAAATAAATAAATAAAACTCTAGCCAAATTTAGCCTGCCAAGAATACCCATGTTTTAATTAACGAATAGTATACATATCAATTTTTTGTTTTTCTACAAAGAAAAAAAAGAATGTGTGTGAGAGAGAGAGAGAGAGTGTGGGCGTAGAATAACGCCATCGATAGAGTATCATTTAAATTGAAGATGATAAAATGGGAGAATATGTTCTGCCCAGATGTGTATGCAAATGTTCAATTAAACTACCCGGAGGTTAAATAATAGCCATGTGTAGAAGCTAGCTTCTCTGCGAGGGTAAATAATGGCCTGCTCTGGCAATTGGATAGCAAAAGCACCAAGCAAAACTCAGGGCGCCTGCAGCTCTCAATTTCACCTTTATTATTAGTTTAATTGCCATTCGATATGCTTTTTGATGAGTCAAGTAATTTCATTGATAAAGAAGAAAAAAAATCTAAAGTGCTATAGACGAACAATGTAAAAAACCTATGAATCAGAATCAGAAATCAATATGGTCTTTAGTTAATAATGCATTCTATTTGAAAGACTACCTATTATATGATATATACCTACTATAGATAAGCGGAGAAGATCAAGAAGATAGACGAGGGTTCAAAAGAAGATTGAATCGAGTGGAAGACACCAAGAAACCAGAAACCCATAAGGGTTAAAGTCATGAACAAATTTTTTATTCAGATGAATTGTAGGTATATAACTTTTAAGGAGATAGGTGTTGGTTCAGGGTGCAACATTTTTTAATAATTAAAAATTAGATAAAATTACGAGGTGGGTTTCACATAAAATCAAAGGAGAGTTTTGATTTCGATATATTTCGGGCTGTTAGCCCATCCCCAGGAGTTAGAAAACTGAATATAAATTAGAAAAATGTGAATAAGTAATCATTTTTTGGAAATAGGTATTTTGACGGGAGGACGTACTGAAAATTAATATTTCTAGAAAGATGAAACAAGTGAGTTTTTTTATAGTATGAAATTATATATATTTACTAACTACAAGGCACTCCCTCCTGGACTCACAACCCTCCCACCCACCACCCCTCCAGAAACCCACCCAATGCCCCCATCCCCGAACCCCGACTCACCCCCGCCCCCACACCACCCGTGACCTCCACTCAGCCCCGCACCACCCGACTACGCCTCTGGGCCCTCAACTGAATCCCCTACTTCACCCTGCACCACCACCGCGCACCACACCCACCCGGACCCCAGCGCCCCCTCGACCCTCACACCCACTACGCTCCTGGACTCCACGCTCCACCCTATTCCGTCTTGCTCCCTCACCCCACCCTCATTCTACCCCCCCCTCCTCACCCCATCCTCTAACCCACCTCCGCACCCGCACCATCACTCCACCCCCTCACCCAGTTTTTGCATTTCTAGCCTTCTAGTGACCGACAGATTATGTATACAAAATTTGGTTGAGTTTGATCCAAGGGCAAACATTTTTATATTTTGACCCCCCCCCCTTTCGGAGTGGTTTTTGGGGAATTTTTTTAAACAAAAGTTGTCTGAAATCCCATCCCCTACAACTTTGCTCATAATAAAATTTGCCGTAGAGTTAATAGTTTAGGAGTTATTTGATAATTTTCATTTTTGCCCCCCAAACCCCCTTTTGGAGGCAAAATGTCAAAACGTTATATAGCTATAAACGTAATTTAGAAGACATCTGATGCAAATATGAAATTTCATAATAATCCCTTAAGCCGTTTTTACGTGAATCGTGAGCAACTTTTAGCGGAACCCACGGAAACATACAGACATACAGACAGTCAGACAGACAGGAATTTTGTTGAGGGTGTTTTCGTTCATAACTTTGCTTGAAACGTGTTCAACCAAAATTTGGCGTGATTTGGACCAATGTACAGACAAACCCTTAATTTTATATACTAGTATATAGATATATGTGTATTTGATCTAATTTATTTTCTAAACTTATTAATGAATAAATATATTTCCATAATAAAATAAATAAATAACTTTCGAAGATCGTGGGTTATCTTTCCTTTCTTTCGCTCTCTTATCATTCCCCTCTCCTAATTTCGAAAGATAGCCACACTAATCTGACAAGTAAAAAGCCTAAAGAATATTCGGTTATTTTTAAGGACTAACATCACTTGGGTTACAAGAAAACAACCTTTTTCTATTTAAAGCTTGTGTGGATGAAATCTATAGTCCGTCCAGAAAAATAATAAGAAAATTCTAATCAAGAAAAAAATGATCTAAATTTTATTATTTTAGAAACGAGTCGAGTTAAAAAGCTATTTATTTTTAGGTTGAATTCTGAACTTTTTTAGTAAACATACATGGCCGGACTAATAATAATAAAAGGCAAATATCGAATTTTCAAGTTAAATTTTTTTTTACTTCCATATGAGGATTGCCACTGATTGAGAAAGAAACGGACCCTTTGAAACAATGATTTTCCCAAAACCCCAAAATCTAAACTCTATTCAAATTTACTTTTATCTTTGCGTTACAAAAAATCACTACTGCATTTATTAGTAGAGTGAATAAATATATACTTTTCAACTTGTATGCGTGATAGGACTATTTTTTGATTAACTTTAGTCAAACAAACATGGGGAGAATATACAAATTTATTTATTCGTTTGTTTGTTTGCAGATAATTTAAAAAAAGAGGGTGGTCCTCGGATCATGAAAGCTTACATATGAAAACGTGTGGTTGCCAGGTTTAGACACAAAATCCGATAAATATTTGAAAAAATAAAAAAATAGACGATTCTCTATAAGAATCTAGATTTCTTTTGTAAATATTTTAAAAGAGGATTTTATTTGCATGATGGTGTATTTATTTGCAGAGTCTTAAGCTGCGAGAATAGACTGTAACACTTTGTTAAAATAAGTTAATTTTTTTAAGATTTGAAATTTTATTTTAACCCCTTAAAATATTTTCCAAAAATTCGAATTCTTAAGAATATTAACTTTAAATTAATTAAATTTATCTCTTCAAATCCAAGATTTTGTTCAAAGGGGACCTTTATATTATTTTCTACAATTTTCCTGAAAATTCGAATGAAATTATAGTTTTTGGTATATCTTAAGAATTCTCACTTGGGATGAAGTAAATTAACGTAAGGATAACAATTTTATTACTCTCTTAAAATCTAAGATATTGAACAAGGCTAACCCACTCTTACCAGCGCCACTGATTTTAAAATAAAACCAAAATTTGGAGGGTGAGTCCTGAGATAGACATAGAAAGAGATAGTTTATCATTTATTAATTTTATAAACTCGTTTTTTCAATATGTGTTGTAAATGTTCAATTTAGCAGGTTGGGCGCTCGCCCAACAGCGCTCACCCCTGGCGCCACCACTACTAATGAGAAATAAGCTGACGTGTTCTGATGTCGCCATCCACTTACTTTTCCATACAACCTGACCCCTAAAATTATTATAATCATGTAGGTGGAGGGGGGGGGGGGGTTAGTTTTTGCATTTTTATACTTCTGGTGTCCCATTGTTTATGTATACAAAATTTGGTTGAGTTTGGTAAATGGCCAAGATTTTCATTTTTTGACCCCCCACCCCAATTTTGGGCGGTTAATTTGTGCATTTTTAGACTTCTGGGGTCCCACTGATTATGTATACAAAATTTGGTTCAGTTTGCTCAAACGACTTAGATTTTTAATTTTTAACCCCCTTCCACCACCCTTAATTTTGGATCGATATGCACCAAAATATAATCAGCTCTTAATCTCAATGGACCAAAACTATGTGTGAAATTTGGTTTCGATATTCACACTAGTTTTTGAGCTAGCTCGTCCACACAAATTTGGTAACGCACAGACTAACAGACTAATAGTCATTTTGACAAAACAATTATTATCACAAAAAATATAATTTTTTCGATGTTCACTTATTAGAGCTTTTTTGTAGAACGAAATGCCATGAGTTTGCTCAATTTTTTTAATCAAAAGAGTTTGAGCCATTTTTGAGATATTTCGAAAAAAAGAAGGAAAAAAACCACTTTTTTCATGCATATCATGAGTATGGTCAAGTAAAATAGGAAATGACATCATGGAGATGATCTTCAAATTTTAAACATTATAAAAACTATTCATTTAACAAGGACGCCTCTAGGGAAGGCTAGTCCTATCCAGAGGCGTCTTTTGGTTGCATAGATACAGGTGGACAGATTTCCTAGACTATTTTTTATGTATTACCTGGCTTTAGTTAAAAGCAATATATATCAATATCAACGCCCCTCTAGACGGTAAGCAAGTGAGCAGAGAGGCCCCAAAACTCTCGAAAAACAATGAAAAAAAAATTGTAATTGTTAACCGAATTGTCAACATTTTATTAAATGGAATAAAGAACACAGGAATTATTTAACGGATTATAGTGGTGTTTCACAAAGTGGAAATAAAATTAAAAAAATTAAAAAATCTTTTAAATTATTTTAGAGATTTTTAGAGATTTTTCCCGAAATCGAAAATTTTACTATGTTTTGTAATGAAAGTAAAAAAAAAATAGGTTAGACAAAAATTGTTTTTGGCTATCTCAAATGAATTCTTGTGTGACAAAGTCCAGTCATTAAAATTTGCCGGAGTTCAAATTTCAGAGTTATTAAAGAGTAGTATTAATTGACAGTGTTATAAGTGATACTAGATAATATCAAATGGATTCAACTATCAAATGAACTGACCCCCCATAACCAAAACATGACTGTCTAGTGAAATCATTAAAAATATATACTTTCTTCTTCTTCGAGTGCCATACCCGAAACGGGTGTCGGTGCCTCTCCACATATACCTGTGCTGAGTGTGTTTAGTTGTTTTACACAGATATACGGGACCTACTTTTTAATGCCGGTTCCGAACGGCTAATTTGGAGAGGTTGTCTAGGCAATTATACTCTTGGTAGGTTGCCATTACTTTCCAAGAGGAAGGGACTGCAAATAACTATCTGCCGAGACTCGGTCTCGAACCAGCGATCTCCGAGTCAGCGAACCAACACTCTATCCACTGACCCACAGTCGCCTCTATATATATACTTTAACATTTCTTTTTAATTAGAAACCATGAGTAGGTATTTTTCTTTAATTATAAAACTTCCAAAAGACATTAAATTGGCAGTGAATCCGTATCATAGGCTATCCTAATAAAATCCCAACAAAATTAATTGATCTGAGTGGAATTCTAACTTGTGAGCTCATTTCTCGTAACCAGCCAGCAGCCAAGCCATTCTTTTAAATTGATCTCTTGGTTGTGATTCTGTAAAAAGCAATCACAAGTCTTCATTCAATGGGTCTTAAAATCCCCAGAGCATTTTCGCTTATTGCTTCTGACCGCTCGTGAATCTCTTTTTCTAGAGATGACTCTTTTTTTAAATATATTCTCATTTTTACCTACTCGTCGCTCTATCTAGTTGGTCTCTTTATTTCTATAGACTTTCATTAAATTCTTTTCAAAAAGAAAACAAATGAAATAATAATAATAAAAAAATGAGAAAAAAAGATTATTATTTGTCGAAGAGAATTGCGTATTATCTCAAATGAAACTCCAGCCAGAAAATGATTAAAAACAAGATAGGGTTTGAATATATTTCTTATTTTCTCTGGTTTACAATATAAAAGAACAAATAAGAAAAACAAATGAATAGAATGGAAATTACCCGACATAAGTAATGTAAAGTTTACAAATGGAAAAATTATTACAAAGTATGAAATTGGAGAAAAAAGGGGGAACATTTTCAAGAATATAAATGTTCAAATTGCGATACTGGAGCTAACTTGAGATTTCTCAAGAAATCACGAGAGATCAAATCAGAGCCATCTAGTAAATCCGAGCCAACATGGATGGATAAGTCTAGTTCATGACAAAAAGGTTGAATTCACTACCTTTGGGAATTCAACTTGAGTGCTAAAAAAAGCAATCCGGGCAAATGGCTGCCCTTTCTAACATATAATAAAAATTATTCAAGACAGGTCGGATTTAGTCGATGACAATGTGTCATGATTTCTTATTCTTAGATATTTTCAGGACTAACTTTGAGCAAATAGGGATTTGACACAGTGCTGCCACGAGATGTTATTACTCAAATGTACTATTCATTTTAGTAAAATGTACTGTAATGGGTTAAAAATAGCCACTTTATTTAAACTAAAAACCTTTTAAAACTTCATAAATACCCACTGCAGAACTATCATTATCTACGTAAAAACGAATTACATACTTTTTTGGTTTCGGATGAATAATATCTTAAGAATATAGCTTTATAGCTAAATATTTTATAGCAGACACGTCCATTTTTTCTTCTATAATTACTGAGAAAAATGTTGTGTTGACAAGAGATACAATTATTTTCGTAAAATATAGTCCCATTTTTCATTTATTTTTTTGTAGTTTTCGTTCTACTTGATTTTATGTTGTTATAATCAATTTGAATCTTATATTTTTTGGGACTGTAATGTATCATAAATGAACTAGCTTTGAGATATTTTATGGAATGTAGGTACTAGAAACTAAATTATTTTAATGTTAATGCACTAGTGTACTTTTCAAGCTATAATGTACTGTAAATAATACATTTGTCTTGTAACGGCAGCACTGATTTGACATTATTCGCAAATGATTTATAATAGTAATTTTAAACCTAGCAGGGAGGTGGAATTCATTAATATTTAGTAAACTTTATTAAAAATTTCAGCACATTAACTACAATTGTTTTATGACCTCCCCATTAGGGTGGCCCAAAAAATGTTTAATCTTTAAAATGTTCACCAAAATTTAGCTCGATAAAAACATTTTAAGAGGTCAATCAATATTTTTTTAAATTTCCAAAATGGTAGAAAATTGAATTTTTTTCTCGTCATGTTATTATTGCTTACGTTGAAAATGATAAATATTTTTTTCTCAATTTCCATTTAGTGAATACTAATTTCCAAAACTAGATTTAATCAATAATATCTTCAATTTAGAAAAACAAAAATTTTAGTCAAAAAATGAATTTCTTTCCCGAGCTATTTTAGCCAATATTATAAGAATTGGAATAATTAAATCATGACATTCCAAATTTAAAGTTTTAATTTAAAATTTGTAAACTGCATCTCTGTGATAAGTTTCATCGTTCTTGCCCAAACTATTTGCAGATATAATTACACTATCTTGAGAATTTATCGAGAACATACTGATTCTTGACAAGTTGCGATCTGAATGTTTTAGGCCTCATAAATAGTTTGAGCAAGATTTCTATAAAACGTCCTTGAAGAATTAAGATTCTACAAAGTATTAATACATATTATAATACTCGGTACGCTCGGCAAAGAAGCCTGCCGTGCAGAAGTATTTAATTCAGTAGAAATTATTTTATTATCGTTCTTAGAAATAAATGTCTGAAACGTGAAAAAAAATTTCAGAATGATTTCTCTCTGTCGGTTTATCTGTTTTTCAAATCCATGATAACTCACGAACTGAAGGTGGTTTCCTTCCGGTGTAAAGTACTACTGAGATTTGAGATTTTCTAGTTTAAGAACTGAACCTTTGGCTTAAAAATGCGAAAAAATCGGATTGTTATATATGAAGCTTTAAGTTTTAGCTTTTCAGGTTTTCAGCTGAAATTTGATACCAAAGCTGGTATTAACAAACTACGTCACTATGTCCAGTTCCAAATTATTGGCTCAAGCCGTTCAGTGACAAAAATCTGCCAAATCACAAAAAATGTGTGATAAGTCTACAGTTTTAGCACTTTTTTACCTCGATTAATATTAAAAAAAATTTTAATCTTCTTCTTCAAGCTCGATTCCGAGCGTCGGTTATTACTGTGGAGAGTATCCTCTCCAATGTAATTTTCTTAGGGAAATTTTTCACTGGGGTGGTTTCCCATTGCCCTCCCCTGAAGGGACCAGATTTTATCCGGTCAAATATTTGCAGCGAGTTGGGCTTGAACCCGCGCTAGCTTGATTAGAAGGCATGCTCTTATAACCAGCACACGTAATTTAGACGTATCTAATTCCTTAAAACCGCGTGAATTCTTTTTCTTTCTATTTTATTTATTTCTATTTTTTTCATTAAAGAAAAGGCCATGCTAGTTTGATTAGAATTATTTTGGAAGGTTTCTGTGAGAATGAAAAACTTGCCATGTTGTCTTGTCTCGTCGTGGTATCATTAGATTCCACCTTCCATCGAAATGTATCAATCTACAAAACAAATTTAGAGCCACTCTTCTAGAAAAGATCAGAACATGGAAGAGAAATACTCTTAATTCTAAATCATGTAGCCTAAAGGAAATTAATATTCGTGGAAATCTAGATTCAAATTTATACAGACTTTATTTCTTCTTCCACGAACTTGGAGAGAAGAGAAACTATGACAGAGTGAATTAGATACGAAATATCCCTCCGGGGAATAGAGAGTTTCGGGTAGAATTAATTATTTTATTATACTCGCAAATATATATTTAGTGCATTAGTTTTGAAATTTGATTAATGGCGTAGGCTTTTCTAAAAGTACACCACAAACAAACGATTTATATGCATTTGGGATAAATCCTATGTAAAAATACTGGTATACTCCACGAATATTCCAATACCCATTTTTAATACAAATCAATATTTTAAGTTAATAATTTTTATAGAAGGTTTTGTGGTGAAAATTTTCGGGGGTCTTAGGGGGTCACTTTGGTTGTTCAATAATGAAATGAAACACTAATTTGATTTTAGTATTTTTATTGTGTTTGCAGTTAATGGGTGGACAATATGTACATTTTGTTTTGCCTAAGACGGCATCATCAGCACCTGTTTTTGATCAGACTTAGGCGAAACAAAATGTACATATGTGTCCACACCGGTACTGCAACACAATAAAATACTAAAATCAAATTAGTGTTTCATTTCATTGTTGAACAATCAAAGTATTCCCTGAGACCTCCGAAAATTTTCCCCACAATACCTCTAAATGAATAGACAAGGGAACGACATTCCAGCACCATATATGAAGTTTTTTCTACATGGTATTAATATTAATAATTTTTAGTAAATATTTTACTCTTTAATTAAATAAGTATTAATAATAATAATAATCTTGTCATATAAAGGTTTTTTTAAAAATTTAATAATTATTCAAGCCATATAGAGAGTATGATTTTCCTACATTTGATTCACTCGCGAATCGAATGCAGGTAATTTTTGTCAGATATTAAGTAATAATAATATCTGAATTTATATATTTCTGTGTAAGAAATAATGAATTTTTAAATATGTTTCTAATTAATATAATGATAGCAACACCTTACATGTGTGTTAATAGACTAAGCGCACTCGACTGGGGGATTGAAGTATATAGTATAACATCTTAGATTACAAATTCACAAGGTGATCTATATATATCCGTATTTTGTAAAAACGAGGGGTGAACCACGACCTAATATGTAGTACACCTAGTTCCACTTGTACTTCCAAATATTTCAAAGTACTTCCAAATATTTCGAAGTACTTCCAAATATTTCCAAGTAATTCCAAATTTTTCCAAGCACTTCTAAATATTTCCAAGTACTTCCAAATATTCCCAAGTACTTTCAAATATTTCCAAGTACTCTCAAATATTCCCAAGTACCTCCAAATATTTCCAAGTACTTCCAAATATTTCCAAGTACTTCCAAATATTTCCAAATACTTCCAAAGAGGTGTACACCTACTTCCAATCGCGGATCAGCCCTCGGGTAAAAAGCATGGCTAATCGCGATATGATGCTGGATCATATCTTTTTCATTTCTCTTGGTCCAGATTTAAGATTCAGCTGACCTCAATAGCCTCAACCAGCAGCGGTATAGCGATATATATATATATATATCTTTTTAAAAATGTCGCGATCAAAAATAAATCTCTTTGATATATATTTATTTAATATATTAATTAGAAAAATATTTTCATATAGAGAACCAAAGATAAAAGGATTAGTCGAATGTATTGTGAAAAGAATTATGGATAATTATTGATTTGATTTGGAAATATGTGCACATCTTTTTATAGTCTTGTGGTTAAATTTTAATCATTGAGGTATGTTTATGTGATATCCTTTGTTATAATTGAATGTGAAGGGAGATAAAATGATGAAACGTATAATATACGAGCTATTTTTTGCTTTTTAACCGACTTTTAGACGCCTGATAAAGCCTAAGTAAAATTGGCGAAACGTTGCGCAAATCACTGTGAAGCCTTTGAATTTTAGTTTCTTGTCCAAGTACCTACAAATATATTTTCACTTAATTTCTAACGTTTGAGTGTTTTATAATTTTTATTTTTATGATAAATACATGAAATTTTTGCAGAAAATTCTAAATAATACTCGAGGAAGTATACTTATTGCCTTTTTATTTTAATTTTAAAACTAAAAGAGAATGTCAATATGAATCTTAGATTAGTACTTCGCCCTTTAAAATATATTCATTAAAATGAAATTTTAAGATTTTAAATTAAATATCATATTCTCTATTATTATTATTATTATTATTATTTTGTAACAAAATAATATATTTTTTTCGTTAGTGGAAACGCCAAAGGCATTTTCGAAATGTCATATGCAGCAATAGGTATTTTTTCCATTTAAAATTTTCGATTTATCATATTTATATTCAAATATAAAACTAATTAAAACATAAAACTCGGACATGCGCTGGCTAATAAATATGCACAGGTGGAAATAATTTTAATAGACGTTAGGCATCCCAAATAAGAGTTATATGAGTTTGCGACGGTTTCTGGTTGGTGCTAAATTTTTTGAGGGCCTAAAATCACGAAAATTTTGGGCTTTTTTCAGATTTTTGCTTATAACTCGAAAACCATCCGATCTACCGAAAATTTCACTCTTACCGAAATGAAAGACCATAACGTTAAAGAATAAATCAAATAGAACGAATAAAGTTAAAATCGGTTCAGCCGTTTGGCTACAATTGATCGTCAAATATAGGCAATTTTGGCGGAAAAGTTAATTATGCTTATTAGGTCGTCACAAGAAACCAGACTTCGAATTTTTGCTGTGCTGACAACCCCCATACTAGTTGCCAATTGGCTAAAAAATTAGATTGGCAAAGTTTCATCTTAATTTAACAACGGTAACCCGTTCCGCAATGAAGTTAAAGTTTTTGAAAAACTGAAAAAAAATTGCAGTTTTTCATTCATAAAATAAAAACCACTCATCATAGAAACTTGATTCTTGTCTCATTTTTAGCCATTTGGTAACTATTAGGTGGTCAGCACCAAAATTTGAATAGTGGTTTCTTGTGACCAACTAATAAGCATAATCCACTTTTCCGCGAAGTTTGTAAAAATTGCCTATCTTTAAAGATCAATTGTGGCAAATCGACTGAATTGATTTTAAATTTTAAGTTCATTTCTGATGTGAAATTTTATGATCTTTCATTTTGGTAAGAATGCAATTTTCTGTTAGACGCATGGTATTTTATTTATAAGCGAAATTCTGAAAAAATCCAAAATTTCCTTGGTTTTTAGGCCCTCAAAAATCATAAATGAACTAAAATTCATATCGCTCTGTGATTGGTGCTCAGATGATACGTCTGCCTCCTGGCTGCAAATGTGACAAGTACTGGTGGCAAATTTTGTCTCTACGAAATTTGAATATGCCCGGGGCGGGGCGATTTGGAAGTCTCGCTATGGGGGAGAGGGGGGTCGCCCCCCTGGATCTGCCCTTGATAGAAACTAATTATAATGAAATAAAAAGTAAGTTCAGTTGTAATCGACAAGATCTGGGGTTTTTTTGATAAATTTTTTTTCAAGAGTGTGTCTGTTGATTTATAAAAGTTAAAATTGTATTTATACTAAATTATTTTAAAACTTGGGTAACGGGTAGGTGTGTACTTCTTTGATATTATAGAGAAAGAAGTACACATCTACTTCAGGGGCTGGCCTCACTGCCCACGTGAGCTCATGATTCTTTTATCAAGAGAATCAAGTCTTTACCCTAATCCTAACCAAATTTAACATCACATCCTTATTCCTTCGAAATCGAAAAGTTTAGCTAGAATATATTTACTGGAGCGCGTGTGTATCATAAGTGTGTTCCGGTTGGGTCAGAGTAGGTATTCCATGTCCACACGAGACGTTGACTATTAAGGTAAGGTATCTTTATAATAATCTTTTCTAATAATTAAATAAGAAAGAAATAGTCTAAATTTTTCAAGTACTTTTTTCGAGTTTTTAAAAAAAAGATCAAATTAAATAAATAAATAATAGTAAAATTTAATTTAATTCCGAATAATTGTTCAAAATATACTTTAAATTTACTATATTATTTTACTAATAATATTTTTTTCAGGTAGGTGCTCGTCCTACTAATAATAACATTTAGATCAAGTATTTGATTTACTTATTTTTTGGAAAATCAAATTCTTGATCTTTGGGTAACGGGTAGGTGTGTATTCCTTTGTTCTTTTAGATAAAGTTGTACAGGCCTACTTCAGGGGCTGGCCTCGCTGGCCACGTGAGCTCATGATTATTTTATCAAGTGAATCATGACCTATCTGTAATCCTATCCAACATCCATCTTGTTTTCCCAAATCCTTATTCCTTCGAAATCGAAAAATTTCGCGAGTATATTTTTAATTGTGTGCGAGTGTACAATAAGTGTGTTCCTCTGGGGTCAGAGTATTTTATGTCCAGACGAGATGTTGGCTGTTAAGGTAAGGTATCTTTATAATACTCTATTTTTATAATTAATTAAGTAATAATTAGTCTAAATTTTTCAAGTACTTTTTTTTAAAAAAAATCAAATTAAATAAATAAATAATAGTAAAATTTTATTTTATTTCGAATAATTGTTTAAAAAATACTTTAAATTCACTATATTATTTTACTAATAATATTTTCTTTTTTCAGGTAGGTAAACCTCCTACTAATACTATTAATATTTAGATTAAGTATTTGATTTTCTTCTTTTCTGGAAAATCAAATCCTTTATCTTTTTCATCCTGTATCCATTTTACCTTTAATTTCCTACTCTTTCGTCTTTCCCCTCTCGAATCGAATCGCGAGTATATTTTTACTTGTGTGCGAGTGTGTGTGTGTTTCTGTGGGGTCATCATCCCATGTCCAGGCACGATACGTTGGCTATTAAGCTAAGATATCTATTTAAATTCTATTTTTCTAATGAAATAACTAAGAAAAACCCAAAATTTTCAAAAAGATCAACTAAAATACATATATATTTTATTAAATTATATTATATTCCGAAAATTTTAATAAACAAACCTTTAAATCGACTTATTTTAATAATATGCATTTTTTTTCATTTTTTCAGGCAAGTGTTCGTCCTACTAATACTAACATTTTGATTAAGTAGAAATAAATAAAGAAATTAATATTAAAAATTATCTATATGCAATTTTGTAATTTTTTCCATTTTTACTTTATCCACTGCGAAGCATGGGGAAAGTATTGTTCTAAATTTAATTTGAGATATTGGTTTGAACCAATTTCGCTTTTATATTTTCAGTTTAATAAAATTATTTCACATGGATAGATAATAAAATTTCAATTTTAGTTGAAAAATAATATTCAAGAATAAATAATTAAATAATTCGCTTTTAAAAATAATCCCCTTATTTGAATTTTCCCCTCTAAAGTTCAATTTATTTTCTGTTTCTGATCTAATAGAGTCAATATCGATCGAACTTTCCTTAGTAGCACAATGTTTAAAACTATATAATAACTATATTGTTCCTATATAGATTTTGAGAATCTATAGTATATAGGCACTATATAGTTTTAAACATTGTGCTACTAGGGTTCTCTCATCCTTAACTACTACACTCAAGTCTACAAATTTTTTATATTTGTTTGTTAAATACAAATAATTGACGAAATTTTTATACAAAATCTTGAATGTTTTGGTACAGATCTGATTCGAAACAAATTGCAGTATTGGAGACATTGTAATTGTTTCGGAAAAGGTCTTTTAACAATTTACCAGACATTTTATCTCAAATTTAGACCTATGTATTTTGCTACAAATACCATGTCTCCTATTTGTTTCAAAACACGTCTAGCCTTGAATTGGTCATTATTTTTGACTTTCAAATTCCAAATTGTATTTCTGAGTGTATTAGACATTTGAAAATAAAGAATATATTTTAAATTTTTTAATTATATCACTATATGAGTATATTATCTAATTTGCGATCAAAATTATATTCTTTTAATTTTATTATTTATTTATCTATTCATGTGGGGGTGGTGACAGCTGCCTACTCGTGGTGCCCCCTGTTCTCGCTAAACAGCTGTCTATGTCTCAATACATTAACTATTGAGACATAATCATATATAATAAATACATTTGCATAATTTTTTACATGAACTACACATTCCTATTAATGATAATCAATTTCGAAAACTCAAATACCTATAGGTATACTATCACAATTTCATATAATTTTCCTTTTGATAGAAAGTGTTAAAAGGTATGATTTTACTAAAATATCATAAAAAATTCTTTTTAAATTCATAACTAAAATTCATTCAAAATTTATGCAAATAATCATACCCTAAGTATATTATATATGAAATTTGTAATATTTATATTCGACTGAAAATACAAGGGAAACTTTCCCATGTCTTTGTCTCTTGTATAATAATTTAATAAGTAATAAAATATTAATATCTGGGTAACGTGTAGGTGTGTACTCGTTTGTTTTTGTAGAATGCAGAGTAAAGCTTTAGGGCCTGGCCTCCCTGCCCACGTGATTCTTTTATCAAGAGAATCATGTATTATCCCTAATCCTAACCACATTTAATCCGTGTTATCTCAAATCCTTATTCCTTCGAAATCGAAATGTATCGCGAGTATATCTTTTATTGTGCGCGAGTGTCTTCCTGTGGAGACAGTATTACAGGAACAATCACGAGACCTAGGCTGTTAAGGTAAGATAACTATTTAATTTTGGATTCTTATATTGAAATAAATTTTTCATGTTACTACTAGACTAAAAATTCAAAACCTAACCTCACAAAATGCGGGGTGGAGGGTCAAAACATGAAAATCCACCAAACTCAACAAAAAAACCAAATTTGATATACATAATCATCTAGTCTCTGCATTATATTAATTTTAATTCAACGATAGCGTCGGCCCTAGGAAAGTGCAACCCGGGGCTTTCCCCCACGCTACCCCACTGGTATTTTTGCCAAAATGTTTTTATTCCTAAAACGGAAAACTGATAAGATTTTGCGTTCTTTGTCTTTGGAAGGTAAGGCCAATACACTGACGTACGCAGCCGAAACAAGACCAGATACAGCCAAAACTAATCAGATGTTGGAAACGGCCGAGATTAAGACCGTTAGAAGAATTCTCGGCCTATCGCTGTTTGATAAACAAAGAACTGAAGCCATCAGGGAAAAATGTGGATTCCTAAAGATTGATGACTGGATCAAATCTAGAAGAGAGAATTGGTAGGCACAAGTAGAAAGAATGAGCGAAGAACGAATTCTCAAGGAAATTTTAATGAACAAGACAGCAGGGAAAGGAACCAGAGGTCGACCTAAAAAACGCTGGCAGGACGAGTTAGCATAAACAGGCCATAGGCTCCCAAGTTTGAATTGATCACCCTGGAAAATCACAGTTTTTGAGTTATGTCGGTGTTACAGCAAATGAGCGAAATGGTTAATGCACCGAATTTGCTCCACAAAGGAGCTTTTTGATAGAAGAGAATGATAATAAACTCGCTCCCTGCCACCATCTTTCCCACGACTTATAACCTTCAGCTATTTAAGACCCGTATCCACAGATACCTTCGAACCCCGCCCAGCCCATAAAATTCTTTCTTCTTCTTTTCACGATGGAGGGGCAAACCCAGGCCTTTAGGGGTTGCACCTTCTTGGTGTAACTCCTTCTTTCATCATTTTCATAAAAAAATAAATAAATAAATAATAGGATTCGAGGAGACTTCAGAGTATTATATTATACATAAAAATATTACCATTTACAATAAATACAGGAATATTATTTTTATTGAAATGTAATTATTAGCTATGTTTATTTCAGTCCACAATAAAGGTTCATTCAAAACAATACTTTCGTGGTAGAAGTACTAGAACTGGTCCAGCTCTTCCCAAAGAATCGGGATATCTTTGACGATGGCAGTAGTGATTTGTAAGTTTTAATTATGGCAAAATCTTACATTAATATTTACATATAATAGAAAATAATAATCTCTTCCAATCAATTTCCAAAAGTTATTGTATTTCTTCACATACTTAATTTTTTGTAATAATTTTGTTTCTGGATTGTTAAATCATAAAAAATTGTATGCCCCTTTGGTGCGGTCCATAAAATAGGGGAAAGGGGGTCATATTGCCTAACATTATAATATATGACGAGGAGGGCGAAGAGATGAGAGCAAAAGTGGCGGGCGTCACGTAAATACATCAATTTAATTTTTATTATTTTAACAACCGTACTTACAAACTTTATTTTCTTTTAAATAAATATAATTTCTATGAATATTCTATGAAGCTTAATTACTGAATTACTAATTATCCAAGTTATCATTCACTTTTCGTTTTAGGAAGAGGCGGAGCTAGTGTATCGTGACATAGTTCTAGCTTGGGGGGTCCACAAAATGTGACTAACAGTGACAAGGGTCGAAAATGCTGGCATTTAGCGACGTATTTTTGAGGTGGCGCTTATTCCAGCTTCTATCACTTTTTCAATTTCCATGATTAAAAAAATTGTGAGAATTAAGAGGGAAAAAATATAAATAGAACGAATATATTGTAGATATAATCTGTATAAAAGTTTGACAACATGTGTTTTTTTTTCAATATTTATATTTTTTCCTTCTTAATTCTCTCAATTTTTTTAATGATGGAAATTGGAAAATTGTTAGAAGCCATCTCGAAAAATACTGTCTACCTATACTGTCAAGAACTGACCAGATAGAAGCAGGCGATGGACGAGAATTGGCCAATAGGAAGGGTGTTGTGTTCCATCAAGTGGACGCCAGGCCCCACACATCGTTAACGACGCGCCAGAAGCTCCGAGACCTTGGATGGGATGTTATATCGCACCCACCGTATAGCCCAGACCTGGCAGCAGGCGATTATCACCTTTTTAAGTATTTGCAAAATTTTCTTGATGGTACAAAACTGGCCTCAAGAGAGGCTTGTGAAAATGAGTTTGTCAAGTTTTTCACCAATAAGGACGAGGACTTCTTTAACCGCGGAATTATGAGATTGCCTTCAAAAAGGACAAAAGTTATCAAACAAAACGGCGCATATTTGATCTAAATCGGAAAATCCTAACTTTGTTAATTTTATCGTCGAAATAAAGAGAAAAAAGGCTCAGAACTTTTTTACTTCACCTATTATTATTTTAAATAAGGATGAAGATTCCGTTGATTGAATTTTATTTTATGTGTGCCTATTTTTATTGGACGTTTGGGCACCTTCAATTATCCATCCTCAACACAATTTCAATTTTTAGAATTGAAATAATTAAATGTTGATTCAATAACTTTTAAGGAGTTCGGTGTTGGTTCTAGGTGAAACATTTTAATATAATAATAAAACTTGAGTAAGATACGAGGTAGGTTTCACAAAAAAAAACCTGTGAAACCTACCTCGTATCTTACTCAAGTTTTATTAAAATGTTGATTCATTAAAAATACAATAAAACAAGTAAGAATTGAATTTTTAATTAATCAACATAATTTATATATGTAATTTTCCCACAGCACTTGAAAACGACTCCAAAAATAGGTGTCGAAAAGTTGTGCATTCTGATGAAATTTTCTCATTAAAGGTGTGCAATCCAAGTGGTTTCAGCCGAAACTTTTCTTCCGATAAACAACTCAACTACTAAACTAATTCATTTCAGATTATTAACCACTTTTCAGTCCAAATACATCTTTGACATGTTCACCTTCAAATCATCTATTCATTATCGGATATTAAGAGCTGACGACAATCTAATCCACATTCCAACATATCGGACTGTTCATTAAGAGAAATAAATGAAGTTGTCCTCTGCTTGATGCAAATAAACATACATAAACATATATACATAAATATGTATATATATATAATTTATATGTTCAAGACTATAGTTTCGAAGGTTTGACCTTCATCAACAGTCTTTTTAGGGGGAGATATTTTATGTGGTATTTCTCATGGGTTCAAATAGCCGATTGGATATTTTCGTTTTATTGTAATAATGAGGGGTCACTTATCAAACTAATGTCAAACATTCGAAACTATAGTCTTTAACAATAACAAATAAATTATATATATTTATAATTGTTATATTTAGGTATATGTTTATTTGTATCAAGTAAAGCACAAAACCTAATTGGTTTATCTTTATGAATGAATCAACAACTCTGCTAATCTCGCCAAAACAAAATCTTTTCACTTAGATCTTTAATTCTAAGCTCAGCTCGGTTGTGAAAGTCATAATCATATTCCCACATCATTATCTTCCCCATCTTTTGATTATTTACTCAAGGTGTCTCTTTACAGGGGAGGGGGTTTCGCTAGTTGAGTCCCCTGTAGGTGCTGGTTCGGGGTTAAGCCCCTTGATTGGGAGGCTATTTCACTGAGTTGGAAAGTGTTAATCAAAACACTTCTGTACTTATATTGCTTGTATATGCTTTAAGAAGCATCTGATTCAGAGCTTCGTTTATGGCAAGCATATAAATGAGCAATTAAGCATCAAATCTGCTACATTTATTTACATCACCAACAACAGAGCATTTTAAGAATTGATATTGTGCTGGGGGTGAAGGTGTCCGGAACGTCTGATTAAAAAATAAAAAAAAAAAAAAATATAGTTCAAATAATTTCTTTATCTTCCGGATTTAAAATAATTAAATGTGTTTAAAAATAACTTTATAAATATTCAAAAATAAATATTATTATAAAAGAAAATATAATTATCACACGCGACTGCCGCCGCCAAGAAAAAACAGAAGAGAACATTTTATATATGAGTGATCTCATTGTTATTCCATAGATTGCGTTTGACCACCATCGAGTTGGTTTCAAACCAACTTGATAGTTTTTGATAATAGGCAAATCATTCACCTTTTTTGTGGACGTGAAAAAATTTCGGTAATGTTATCAAGGCTCCATCTATTTTCTATGATAAAAAATAAACTTATAGATATATAGACAAGTTTTTTTTTATTAAATGATAGTATGCGGTAATGTTATCAAGGCTCCATCTATTTTCTATGATAAAAAATAAACTTATAGATATATAAACAAGTAGTTTTTTTTTAAATGATAGTATGCGAATTAATTATTATTTTATCTAAATTAGTGATTTGAGGAGGAAATATTAAAGTAGTTTTAAATAAGTATCTATTATTATCGTTATTATTTTTATTTGATGACTTTTAAACGTTATTATAAATGAAATTATGAGTACTGATTCTTTCTCTATGATGAAAGGATAATGATCTTTTTAAAGGTATGCTCTTTATACAATATTTATTGTTTTTTTTTTGAATAGATAAAAAATAGGTTCACTACAAATTATAACGGTTCGGTTTGAATAGCTCCAGTTCGACTCGGTTAGGATTGTTCAGGCCGGCCGGCATTGCTAACTTCAAGGTCCGAAAATTGGCCCGAGCTGGAGATATCCTAACCGAAAAACCTAGAAGAGCTGGATCTATCCAAACCGAACTAAACACTTATCATAAAACTATTTAAATATTAGATCCAAACGCTTGTAGGCCTTTAGGCAAGGTAGGTATTAATTCACTTCGATTAGATAAAAATTAATCCAGCAAGTAATAATACAAAAAAAAAAACAGGTTGACAGATTATTTTTTATCACTTATAATTACACGAGAGCTTTTTTTGCCGAAGTAAACTTGACATTTTAATGAGAATTTTGTTGCCTGGCAATTAAACGAAAAAAACTACCTGTGAAAAAATTACTCGTCCTACGGACTCGTAATTTTTTCTGGTAGTTTTTTGAGTTAAATTGCCCAAAGGCAACAAAACTCGAATTATAAAATATCAAGTTTACTTCGATCTCAAAAAAAAGCTTGAGTGTAATTCGGTAAGATAATTTAATGAATCAATACGTAAATCACAAAATTAAGACATAAATTAGTTTATTTAATTTAGAGGAAATGCAAGTTTGACATAAAATTGTTTACAATGTTGGTTGTCATGTCAGTGTTGCTAGACACCGATGATGCAGGCCTACTAGAATCTTAAAGCTAGGTTCAGTTTTGTCGCTGGAAAAGTTAGGGTAAACTTTTTTCTCTGTCATAGTGACAAAAACACCGTTGCTTATGGGACTTTTAATGTATGAATTAAATTGTCATAGTAAATAGGTGGACCAGCTCTTGCATATTATTACCAAAATCTAACTAAAAATGAGTATAATATTACATTATGTTTACTTATAATCAATAAATATAATTACATTCATTTAATAATTATAAAATACTTTAAACTTTAATAAAATCTAACAGTTTGCTAGAAGCATAAAATTTTTTCTATTCAATGTTTTTCCAGAAAATTATAAGTAATTTAACAACATAATAGAATAGTTTAGTTGAATAATAAATATGACAAAAATTATGTGCATATACAAAATGAAAATGAACTTCAGAAGACTAGAGATTTATACATATATATGAAAATATTATTTACTATCCTAAAGCACGTTTTAAATTTATAATAAAGCACATAAATTTCCTCAAATCTATTATAATACTATTTTCAGATATAAAATATTTCGATTTTAATTTAAAAATTCTAAGCTTTATAAATTGTAATGAAAATAGTATTTTAATATTTATTTTTAAAGAATTTTTCAAATTTAAATAAAATAATTTTATAATATAAAAATATCATACAACTACAATCACATTTTATTTAATATCGAATTAATATTTAACATTCAATTTGAACAATAATAAATATTTTTGTTATTTAATCAACATTAATCAGTCATTTTTAATAGATTCTGGTATATTTATTTTTCGCTGCAATACGCAATTGACAAAACTGAGAATGGGACATAAGGGCAGCTCTTCTTTCAAATCTTATCCCACATCCTCCGCACTTTTGGATATCCGTATCTTGCTCGAGATTTTTCATCCAGTCCTAAAAATGTAAATAATTAATTTTTGTGTTCTGTTCCATCTGTAAATTGAAATATTAGTTCTAAGAAATTGGAAAAATAAATGTTTCTAAATATTTATAACACGTTTATTTCAGCAAAGTTTAACCTCTAATCGAGGCTTCCACAGGCTTTAAACTCTACTATAAGGTGACAAACTTTTTTACAATGAAAAGGAGGACACAAATTAATTGAAGAAAAAAATATCGTAAAGAAAATGAACATTTTATTCATTGCAACAATAATAAACTATAATATGATAAATGCATAATAAAAACATCTGTAGCATTTTATATTGTAATTATGTATACATGCCTATTAATTTTTATTTAAATGAGTACTTTTCAATTGAATGAATATTTTTGTCAATGTATCATCTATTAACAATATATTGGAAATATCTGAACAAAGGAATGTCTTTCTATTGAATTTATCTATATAATCTCGATGGAATACGGAGATTTACAGAGATCTTCAAATTTCGAAAAGGAGGACATGTAGGAGGACACTTTTCGGGCGAGGACAGAGCTTACAAAAGCAAAAGAAGGACGATTGGTCACCTTACTATAAGTATCTAGTCAAATTATAATACAAGCCTTGCATTTGTACTTTCAATGATCAATTTCAAAATCATCTCAATTAATCACAAACAGTACATTTTTTTTTGAATATGTGTGTGTGAGTTTAGAGCCTGAAGAAGCCTCGATAAGAGACTTTGCCGAAATAAATGTGTTATAAAAGTATTTAGAAAAAAATTTTGTTTCAAATTCCTAAGAAATAATATTTCAATGTAAATAATCTTAAACTAATTCAATTAAGTGTTTGATAACCAAAATGATCTATAATTTTTTTTAGATTAGACCACCCTGTCATAATTAAATAAATTCACAATATTTCGGCATCTACACCTATAACCGTTTTTCCTTTCAATTAATTAATAGTAAGCAAAGTAACATAGTTTAATTCTATTGGAAAAATCACAAAAAGGATCAGTAAATTTTTAGGGTTCCGTACAAAAGAACAACGGAGAACATCTATTAGTGTAGGTGTAGACTGTAGGGCTCCCGCAAAAGATGTACCATATATATTTGTAATTTAATTTTAGGAAATATGTATTTATTAGCCTATTTATTTAGACTATAAATTTCTTGGAAGAAGCTATAGAAAATCATATTTTGAAAACTTTTTATCTATATTGAAATAGTATCAATTTTTTATCGAGTGTTTTCTTGTACTATGGTTTGAATGAACGCTGCTGTCAAAGTATTAATCAACAGTAAAATAATTTGGTTTTGATTTCATAATATCCTTTCAACAAACCAAACGAGTTTTGCCCTGGGCATCGCATTTGCTAGGGGTGGACCTATCTATAACATCTCGGATTAAGTAGGATTTTTTCAATACGATAGCCTCAAAAATTTGAAATAGATTGTTCAAAGGATATAAGATTCATTTTATTTAAAACAATCTCATTATATAATGTCATGAACAAAAAAAATTATATAATGATTAATATACTCACATAATTGTCAATTTCTGTCACATTTTGATTATTAATAACTTCTGGCGGATTATTAGAATCTAAAAAGTTTTTAATTTCGTGCTCTGTAAACATTTTCTCATATACTTGTTTTTTCATAACTGGTCGTAATTTTCTTATTTGATGAATTTGTTTATGATGAACTAAAATAAAACATTTTCTTAGTTAATTGAATAATATTATTTAAGGAACATGATTTATATAAATGTTACGATTCTTTAATAATAATCAGAAAAACGTTTATTAGGTATACTTATGAAGCAACTACATTTGACCTTTTTTCATTTAATCAATAAAGGGAGAATTTTTCCAAAAACGTTAATAAATATTAATAAACATTTTTCTAATTATTATTAAAAGAATTTATCATTCATATTTATATATAAAATGAAACAATTAATCATTTATTTTAAACTACAAGATTTATTGCACATAAGACTAGAGACAAGATTGCGAGATTTTGTAAAAAAAAGCTTTCCAAGGTTTTGCCATTTACTTTAAGCTGTTCTGACGCTAGTAGCTCGTGCCAAAATGTAAATATTTCCAAAACAAAGAAGTGATAAGATTTTAGGCTTTCAGGCTTCAGAAAAAATCGAATTATTATTTGAACAGCTCTTGGACTGTTGTAGCTAATGAGCTGAAATTTAGCATATAAGTTAAATTAAATTAGCGAACGAAGAAAAGATTTATATATTATAGACAAAAGGATCAGCCGGGATTCGAGTCCGGGATCTTCGCATGGCGCTGCGATGCCTTTATAAGAGCCTTAGCTCTTATCCTCTTGGCCACTGATCCCTGAACTCAAGCCGACACTTAGGGCCGGTTGTATGTCGCAAAGTAAATGCTTTTTACCACTAACAAAGGTTAGATGGTAAATGGAGAGACTGGGATGGCCAATCAGATGACAGGCTCTTTCAATCGATCACAAACCCAAAGGTCGAAAATAATTTTTCCTTTACCCCGGGGCGCAATCACAACGAGGCCGGACTATTATTAAACAATATTCAAATAATAGTCCGGCCACTACAGAGCTGCAAAAAATGAACGAGGAAGAGATTAAAATATTAAATAAAAATGAAATTAAATTGAAAGTTTTTGTGCCGAGAGTAGCAGAATTTTTATATATTGAAGGAGACAATAAAAGAGTGTGTCTTCTGCTGGAATTATAAATTTTATTTATTTATAACGAAACTATATATAGTTTCGAGGGCTTTGCCCTCTTCGTCAGTCTATTACAATGGATTCAAAGGAATTAATTTATGAATTCATATTAGCGATTATATATATATATATATTAACGTTAAGTGAACGCGAAAGTTAAAACTTTTTTTTTTAACATTAAACATTCCAAATAAAATTTATTATTGAATATTCGAACAAAATTCATCTGTTTCGATTCCCCAAAGAATCAGACAGATGGACTTTATAGCAAATTTATATATATATATATATATATATATATATAATGATTCGTTCGGAAACCAATGAGATTAAGTCTACTTTTTGGGAATTTCTAAATTTGCGCAAATGTTTATCAAATAAATTAGGTATATCGTATTCTTTTTAGTACAACAAGTTTCGCTCCTTGCTTGGGCTGTTTTCATGGAGCCCTAATTTCTATTTCTTCTCCTTCTGTTTTATTATAAGGTTGTAACTTAAAAAAAAAAAAAAAATTTTGACTTTTGTTTTATGGACTAATTGCTCTCAATTAAATGATCAATCAAATATTATAGAAAGTAAATGAGAAAATTTCGTATTTATTTTTAGAAATTATTAATTTACCATGTATTATGTGTTTTGTTGCATAATGATGATTGGGAAAATTCATCTTACATATTGGACATGGATGATATACACGTTTTTTGGCATGGCATCTTGAAAAATGATATGATAAGGTTTGATCTGTTGTATAATGTCTTTCACCTAAAAAATATATTAAAAATTAAATATTTATTATATTGGATTTATTAATTAATATATAATTTCAACTAAATACAAATCTTACATAAAACAATCATCATACGTTTATTAAAACTACAAAAAAGATTTGTATTTATTTATTTAATAACAATCAATAAAAATTTTTCAATAAATAATTTCAACTTACACATTTGACATTTGATTTGATTTTTTTTTATTATATTGTTTCTATCATAATAATAGGTCTTATTACTTTCAATTTCATTAATTTCTTCAATCTGGAACAATTTAAAGCTATTATTTTATTTTATATAATACCTATGTTCCCCTTATTTTCTATTTTATTTTATTATAATACTTGGGTACTGAATATTTTAATAGTGAAAATGTTTTCTTTCTCTATATATAATATAATATATATATATATAATTATATGTATCTCGTTCCCTGTCCACATGTAAAAGTAATTTCTGGCCCCATACGTACAAGTATTTTTGTTTTGAAATTATGATTCTTGTATAACAAGAAACACATAAAATACAAAAAAAAAAAAAATTCAAAATATGTTTTATTCCCATGAACCGCATATGGCTCACGAGCGTATAGTAACTAATTCAACTTTGAACGCCTGTTAGTCAGATGTGTTTCACGCAACTAAAACAAATTTTGCAGACCAAAGTTACACTAGTAAACAAAAAATTCGAACTACTGCAATGATCAAAACAACTCAATTGCCCGTCGAACTGGTCCAACATTGTAAAACAACGCTCATTGATCAATAAGTAATATTTTATTGATTGATAGAGAAATATTCAAGATCTCGTGTTTTATCTGAGAATGAAATCAGACCAATATTAGAACAAAGTGATACAGAGTGACGACGATTAGTTCAGGAGTGATTCTGGCAGAGATGTTGAAGATTCGAGTATTTTACAAGATAATAACATAACGGATCCAGATTACGAAGTAGAAATAGAGACAGATGCTTTTCCAGGCTTTGAAAATGAGAGCTCAGATAATAATGAGGATAATCACTAAATAATTCACATCGAAATTCTCCACTTTCGGCTGATCCAAAAAAATGTGCATTGAACAAAGTTTCAAGCCTTCTTCGACAAGAAGTCAAAGAAAGAGACCAAGAAAACGATTGGTAGCAAACCATAACAGCATTGTCACGTCAGCATTGAAGGGAACTGCTTTTTATTCATATTCTAGGTGACCAATATGTTGTTTCAATTTATCGTCACAGTTGAAGTTTTACAACTTATGTTTGTTCAAGCCAATTTGTATGTCCAACAGCTAAAAAAACAATTAACAATACTATAAAATATGGTCGAATGACCGGCGAAAACAGAGAAGACTTGTTTTCTGGATCTACACTCATGGACAAAATTAGCGGAACGTCGAAAAAAAGCCCGAAAAATATGCTTATTTTATATAAATATGTATATATATTTTTTAGTAATTTATTTTTTAAGTAATTTTGATCATTTTGAACTAATTTTGACATTAATGAAAATGGTTTGGGCTGGCATTTCTTTGGGGGCACGTACGGAATGGTTGTCGTTATTTGTTAGCAGTGAATTTGTCGACAACGCTAATTTTGTCAACCTATTTCAATCTCTTACAGAATTATAGCTGATCAAAATTCTATTTATTATAGAAATATGGACAAACATTTAAAATTGAACAATGAAAACTGCGGAGAATTAATATTAATTGTTATTTGATTACCGAAATTAATGATCACATACACATACAGGGTCGCACAAACATTTACAATAAATAATACGTTTTATATATTATAATAAAAATATATGTTAGGCAGATATCAAATATTTAATATTAAAAGCTATCAAATTAAAAACAATTATTATTTACTAAGAGTAGCTTATTTCTAGAAAAATATTTTATTTAACTTTATTTCACGAATCTGATTGTGAAATAAAGTTAAATAAAATATTTTTCAGAAATAAGCTATTTAGTAAATAATAATTGTTTTTAATTTGATAGCTTTTAATATTAAATATTTGATATCTGCCTAACATATATTTTTATTATAATATATAAAACGTATTATTTATTGTAAATGTTTGTGCGACACTGTATGTGTATGTGATCATTAATTTTGGTAATCAAATAACAATTAATATTAATTGTCCGCAGTTTTCATTGTTCAATTTTAAATGTTTGTCCATATTTCTATAATAAATAGAATTTTGATCAGCTATAATTCTGTAAGAGATTGAAATAGGTTGACAAAATTAGCGTTGTCGACAAATTCACTGCTAACAAATAACGACAACCATTCCGTACGTGCCCCCAAAGAAATGCCAGCCCAAACCATTTTCATTAATGTCAAAATTAGTTCAAAATGATCAAAATTACTTAAAAAATAAATTACAAAAAATATATATACATATTTATATAAAATAAGCATATTTTTCGGGCTTTTTTTCGACGTTCCGCTAATTTTGTCCATGAGTGTAGATCCAGAAAACAAGTCTTCTCTGTTTTCCGCCGGTCATTCGACCATATTTTATAGTATTGTTAATTGTTTTTTTAGCTGTTGGACATACAAATTGGCTTGAACAAACATAAGTTGTAAAACTTCAACTGTGACGATAAATTGAAACAACATATTGGTCACCTAAAAATATGAATAAAAAGCAGTTCCCTTCAATGCTGACGACAATGCTGTATTGTTGGCTTGCTACCAATCGTTTTCTTGGTCTCTTCTTTGATCTCCTGGCTCGAAGAAGGCTTATGGAACCTTGTCCACTTTTTTGCGCTTTTGGATCAGCCGAAGGCGAGTGGAGAATTTCGACGAATTATCATTAGTGATACATCCTCACGTATGGTCCGCAGCTCAGTTCATTAAAAAGCCTGGCAAAGCATTCGGTCTCTAGCTTTCTACGGCCAGTAAAAATCTGGATCCGTTGCGCGGTTATCTCGTAAAACACTGGAATCTTCAACATCTCCGCCTGAACTCACCCCTGAACTAATCGTCGTCACTCTGTATCAGCTTTTGGGTTTTAACATGGGCCTGCGTGAAGGCGATTTACTCTTTTCGGGATAAAACAATGGGTAACGCAGACTTTAATATTTTCTCGTACCAGTTCCAAAGCAAAAAGCGATAATTGTTGACCAATAGCGTTAAGCGCAATGGTTAATTGTTCAGTTCGATGCGGGTGTTTGTGCTGACAGTTGATCCATGACCGCGCGCGTACATGCGGGTAGCGCTCTCTCTCTCTCTCTCCTCCTTTTTTTTTTTTTTTTTTTTTTTTTTTTTGTGTTTTAATGCAGAAAAAAAATTTTTATCAAAAAATTGTGGTTTTCTGTTTTTAAATAAAATTTATAATAACCAAAGAAAAAAGCTCTCTCCATATAAAAGGAATGTAAATGTACTTGAAGTGAAGACATGCCATGGCGTTGTAAGTGGGGAGGTGGGTGTGTGTGGTCAAAAAAAGGGTAATAAATAAAAGTTTATTAATATTTTTGTAAATTTTTTTTTTTTTTTTTTTAAAATTTTTGTAGTGTGTGTTTTGTCAGTGTATATAGCAATCATTCATGGGTCTTTTTTTTTTTTTTTTTTTTTTTTTTAGCTTCTGTGTGGTAAACAAGTAGTGGGGCAAGAAAATGGGGAAGGGGTGTGTGTGTGCACACACACACACACATATTCACACACACACAGAGAGAGAGAGAGACAGGCCCAGGATGCGCGCGCGTGTGTGTATATATATACATGCACAGGCACACACAGTTCAGCATGCAGGCAGTAGGTGTTGGGTGTTTGGTTTTGCAATGCATGCTTGGTTAAAAAACAGACTGCACCTGTTCTTTTCATACTATATAAATGTGGTAACAACAAAACAAAAAACAACAGGAGAAGTAGGTGCCCATGTGTGTGGGGTGCAAGTGCTGATGGGTGTACGCTGGGTATATGGCGAACAGTTTTCCAGTCCTCTAGCTTAAGTCTGTCCTGTAATTATTGTTTTTTTTTTTCACATGAAGCTTGTTGTGCCTCTAATATTTGTTAAAGTTACATGTGTAAGTATATGGTGTAAATGTGGCATTTTTTTTTTTTTTTTTTTTTTTTTCTTTCTTTTTTTTTTTTTGTAACAACCAGCCGTGCGTTGTTTGTGTGTTGAAATTATTTGATGGGTGTAAATTTTTTTTTATTGATTTGGTATGTTTTTGCATGCTAGTACAGGTAATGGCTATAGTATAAAAAAAAAAAATGTGTGGGGGGGGGGGGTAAATTTTTTATAGAATAAAAAAAAAAAAACACATCTGCCTTCAAAAGATCTTTAAGAAGCCCATAGTTGAAATCACATATGAATAAAGGCAAACCAATAATATAATAAAATATTTACTTTTAGTATATATTTTAAAAAGGACATAGCAAACAGATCAAACCCATTACATTAAAGCTTTCTTCACATACAAAAATGCATCAACAATTAAAAACTAAGCTATAAAGGAGCAATGTAATCATTGCCATAAACAAAAATGACAATAAGGTAAATTACCAAAGAAATGCTGAAATTTTCTGGCCATTTTCTAAATATTTATTTGACTATTTAATGAGATAATGAATACTATAAAAACAAAAGTCAAAAAAAAAAAAAGCAAACCTACAAAACAGAAGAGAAGAAATAAAATAAAGCTCAAGAAACAGCCTGCTAAAGGAGCTTAAACTTCATAAACAAAAAGAACATATACCTGGTAATGTTCTCCAATTTATATATTTATGCAAACATTTTCCAAAGTGCCAAACTGTAGCAGTTCCAAAAGGGACCCTCACCACTTGAACGAAAGCGCAACAGAACTCCACTCAAGCTCTACTCCCGAAACCCGGTGGGAATCATTACATATGGTCACGGCAGGCGGCGGCAGGCAGCGGCAGGCGGCGCAAAGGAGGCAAGTCCCGCATCCGTCCGACCCCGGGGGAACCGAAGGTGGTAATGTGTTTTTTTCATATTAAACGGTCCCAGCCATCCGCCAGTTCCACGAAGCCACGCCGCCACGCCGCCGAACTGTCCCACCAACCATATAACTGAATATATGTCCAAAGGATGCACAATGCCAATCAACAAAATCAAACAATGTGTGTAAACGCGAAAAAAAGGCAAACGTAAAATGTATGCCAAAAACAAAAATGCGCGGCAGTGCAGAGTGGGGCAGCGTGGGTGGGTGGGGCAGAACACACGGCAGAAATTCAGCACACATGGTGGGTGTAGGCCTGTCTAATTCCTCCTTGCAGCAGGAAGTCCCATTGCAGCAGCCAGGATCACAGGAGACCAGAATGGGGGAAGACAGGCAAAGTCTCAGAAAGTCCAGCAAAAGGAAGTGTTTCCTCCAGCACAGGCAAATAACAGCAGAAGACGGGGGCCCACCTGGAAGAGAAGAACGGCTCCCTTGCCAGCCCTTCAGCAGGCAGTGTTCCTCCTGCAGCCATGCTGCCTCCCGTGTGCTCTTCTGCCCGTGGGCCTGACTTTCTTCACTTTTCTTGCTTCTGAATAACCTTGCATCCCTCCCCAGCCCAGCTCCCCCGTGCGTGTGGGGGTGTTTTCCTCGTAGGTGCCCACGTGGGTCCAGCCATCACAATGTAGAGAGAAGAGAGAGACATGGTGCTCACAGAGAACACAGTCCCATGTCCTTCCCAGGTGCCGGACATCATGGCAGCCTCCCGTGGGCGCGCGCGCGCGCGCGCGCGCGCGCGCGCGCGCGCGCGCGCGTGTGTGTGTGTAAGTGCGTGTGTGTGTGAACCACCCAGTGTGTGAATTGGGCTGCAGCGGTCGGCGTGTGATGCAGCATGAGGCTGTGGTGTCGTGTGACGTGCGTGTGTGTGCGCGTCGCGCTGCGCGCGCTGACACTGTGTGTGCGCGGGCGTGTGGGCGTGTCCCTGTGTGTGTTGTGTGTGTGTGCGCGCGCGCGTGTGTGTGTGTGTGTGCGTGTGCATGATGCTCACACACACACAGACACGCTGTCCCCGGCCAGAGGGTGGAAAAGGGGGTCTGCGGTCCCTGGTAGTGTGTCTGGTTACTTTTTTTAGAGTTCGGAGGGAGACCTGCGGCCAGGTGGAGGAGGGCAGAGAGCTGGGCAGGCGCTGCAGCCTGCTGGTGGGGGACCGACTTGAAATCCTGCCATTCTTTTTTTTTTGTTTGTACACACAGGGGTCCTTTCTTCTGCCCATGCCAATTTAATGGAGAATTTCACAGCCAGTGGAAGGCCCTGGCCTGCCCAGCTGCAAGAAATGCTCAGGAGGCCTGGGATGCCCTGGGACATGATACAAAGCAGAGAATGTTCTCAGATTTTTAAAGGGAAGTAAAGCTTTCTGCAAAGTCAAAAACTTTTGGTAACAGAAGGCTTTCTGTGTTTGTTTAGTAGAAACATTTCTGCTTCTGTGGAAACTAGAGATGTCACAAAGGCCTGGGAAATTTTTCTGAATGAAGTGAAAGGCAAACACACAAAAACCTGGGAAAAAAAAAAAAAAAAGGTCAACACACAGACATCACAAAAAGAAGAAGTCTTCTGCATATGTGTTATATGAAGAAATATCACATTAAACCTTTACCAGTTTGTTTGTGTATATATGTAAATATGAAGCACACATATAGAGTTTGATACAAAAATTTTTTTTGCTGCTGGGATGTGAACACAGAAGGTAAAAGTTCAGCTGAATATTTGAAGAATGTTTTTAAAAAAAAATTTTTTTTTAAACAGAGGATACCAGGACACAGAAAAAAAAAAAAAAAATGTGTGTGTGTGTGTGTGTGTGTGTGTGTGTGTGTGTGTGTGTGTGTGAAATGCACACGAAGTCAGGGCGAGCCTATAAAGCATATATCACATGGAGAATAACCAGGAAGCTGATGTTGGTTGAAGAATGCAATGGATGGAGAGAACCTACAGTCTCTGAAGAATTAATAGGCTAATATCATTATATGGTTTGAAACTCCAATAATGTGAAAATGCTTTAAAGATGTTTTTCTTTAAGTCTTCCCACTAGCAAAAGAAGCAATCCCATCAAAACAAAGAAAACTAGACAGAATTAAACACATGGAAAAAAAAAGAAGAACTAGAAATGCTCATGGAGAGCACATAGGCAAGTCAGAAACTTTGATCTCTGCATAGAACTTAAAGTTTAGGCAAGGTTCAATCAAAATGTGATGCAGCAAAAACGGAAGCAGCCTGCCTAGTGAAGGCTTAAATCACACATGGCTTACAGTTCTTTTTTTTTTTTTTTGCCTCCTATGGCAGCACAGAGCAGCCAGGGGGGTGGGGAATCACCTGTAGTCTAAAAGCGCAGTTCTTGGTCCTTCAAAATACCCCAGCTCTGCCCTTTTTTTTTCTGTTTGAAAACCCACTGGTCTCAGGAGACAAAGAAGCCAGCCAAAAGGGATGGGGTTCAAACTCTGACAAACCTACAAGAAGGGAGAAGCGCCCTCTTATACAGCAAAAGGCAAAAAAAAAGATGGGCTAATGTTCACACACAGGAAAGGGATATATAAAAGCAGAAGAATGCTAGCAATCAAACAATGAAATTGAAGGTATATTCAAAAGAGTTGAAGAATCTCTTTATGTTAAAAGCCCATATCTAAAGTTCAATGATAGAAACAGAAATGTGCAGCAAAGTGCAAACAGACACTCTGATAAAAGGCAAAATTCTCGCTGGAAGATGAGCTTTCCTTTGAAGAGCAGAAAGTTTTCATGTGCCATGGATTCCTTCAGCAGTTTCAAACAGTCTTTCTTTGTGGAAGAAATGTAAAAGCAAAAGAAATAGAAATAAAGCTATGTGAGACAGAGTTTAAACAGAGTTGAACATGCAACAGCAGCATTGAAACACATTTAGTTTCTGCAATGGGAAATTTGTAATTGAAGAGACAGTCTTCTCAGGCCTTTGAAGAACTCTGCAAATGGATTGATATAAAAATGTTGGATTCTTTGTGTGATTCTTTTCTTCTCCACAGAATATTAAAGTCTTTCTTTCTTTCTTTCTTTCTTTCTTTCACACACAGAAAAAAAAAAAACCATGGGGTAGGGGTAAAGAGAGAGAGAGAGCAGAAGTGTGCAGAGAGACAGCAGAAGAAAATAACACATGCAGAAAATGCTGAATTATATGTAAAGTAGAAGTATCATATATTTTTTTTTTTTTTTTTTTTTTTTTTTTTTTGTTGGAAGACAGGTATATAAAAAGAAGTATGGAGAAAACACTGTTGGTGATGGGTAAAAGCAAAAGAAAACATACATATCACCACTTTCTTCCTTATTAGAATATGAACACAAAATTTAATCTAAAAAAACAATATTCATTTGAAGGTCAAACATTTGAATGAATTAGAAGCAGATTACTATATATAATAAATATCTTCGTATGTCTACAGAATTGAAACAAAATTTTTCAAATAATTTTTATACCATCTGTTTCTAAAAAGCCTCAATGATACCAACAAAACCTACAACAGAAGGTTATCCAAAAAAGTCAACAAGTCAGACAAATTATGATGGAAACTGATCACAGTACAAATGGAAGAAGGCAATTTGACACTGATATTTGTATGTGAACAATTCTGTCCTCTTTTGCTTTTTTTTGCAGCTTTATCCCGTTCCTGAAAGTGGCCTCCAGAAGTGTCCTTTGAAACAGACTTCAAAACTTTAATTGACTGATTGCATAGATAAAATTCAGAGTACATTCGTTTGACATTCCCACAGAATTAAAACCATAATGGATATGAATGATAAACAAGGTCCATCCGAAACTGAAAACAAATCAATGAACAAAGTAAAGTCTGAAGAAATGAAAGGAAGAATACAATGAAGGTAAAAGTGGATAAAGCGCATATGGAAGAGATGATTATATTAGAAACTAATATTATGTGTTTGTCAAACAGATCCATGCCACAGATGCTTTGTATGTTTCAGCATTCTGTATCTTCCCCATTGTTTTAAAAGGCAAAAATGTGCTCAGTCACCTACCAATAAGAAGCAGCTAAAGAAGCCTCAGATATTAGTGGTGCTAAGAACCACAGCTAACAAAGGTTACAAACACTGAAATATCAGTCCAATTTTTGGAAACTCAGAAGGATATTTTGCTTGGAGGAATGAAATGTAATAAAATATTAATGAATAAGAATAGGATTGACAAAATTCGATAAGATACGGATATCCAAAAGGAGATGCATTGCGCTCAAAGTAGACGTGAAAATTAGCTGAAGCAGAAGGTGAAGAATTAAAAGGTCAGCCCAAAAAAGCAACAAAATTGGAAATCTGCTTTAAAATACTGATTAATAGTCACAGATTAAAACAATAAAAACATTATTGTTCAATAAATTGAATGTGAATATTGAATTTGATATTAAATGAAATGAACAAACCAAAGACAATTTTATGAAAATTATTTATTTAAATTTGAAATTTTAAAAATGAAACAAACATTAAACACATTACAAGACTTTACAAAGTTTTGAATTTTTAAATAAATCGAAATGATGGTATCTAAAACAGTATTATAACAGATTTGAGGAAATTATGCCTAGTGATAACTCTAAAGTTTTTTTTTCATATATATAAATAATATTGCATATATACGTATATCCAGCCCTGAAGTCTACCAGCCATATATATCCCACAGATGAGTGATTCAACAGGCAAAAAACTTATTCTGATATAAGCATAACATGAGAATGGAAACAGTTTGATGAAAAATTATAAGCAAACTGAAAACAGGACACATGAAAATTTCTTTTCATTCTTCAACTTCACAGAAACTGAATGAACATATTTGAACAAGAATCTCTGCTCAGCAAAGACACAGAACAAAGAAGTCATACTGAGGCCTTCAAAGGATTTATACCAATACAAAGACATCCACCTACCACTGTTCTTCAGTGGCTGTTCCTGGGTATCCACATTGCAAGCTTCCGGCAAGCGACACCAAAAGTGGGCCGCTGCTTGTTTAGAAGTCACCCTACCCTTTCCTATGCTCACAGTGTTCTAACTTGAAGTAAACATCCTGGGCAGGTATAAGGGGGGCAGCCTTCAAGAATGTCAGAAGGTAAAGGAAGCCCAGAAACACTGACAGGCCTTGAAGGGACCAGGCAGATAGTTGGGGCAGACATTTTTTATGCTGTGGCCCCAGCATCTTCTCAAACGAAGGTAAACTGAATCTCTGAAGGTTTGAATGCATAACTTTGCAGAGTTTCATGTTGATTCATTGAACATTCAATTGAATGGAAGAATTCTGTGTCTTTTTTTGAATTGAAGCTCTTTCTGAGGATTTGATATTTGGAGTTTGTTAGAAGTGCAGGTGATGATAATTGCAGCACTGTGGCCTACGGGAGAAAAGGGTTTCTTCTGCTAGACTCTCAGAAAGTGCTGTGATGATGTTTTCAAGTCACAGAGTGCCTTTTCATAGAGCAGTTTGAGCCTATTTGGAACCATATGTGAACTTCAGATTGAAGCATTGGAAAAGGAAATATATCTTCCCAGTAGAAAAAGAGTGGGAAGCTTTCTGTGGAATGGTGGAGAAAAGGAATTGGTTGGAACTTTGTCTTTGCATATTACCATGGATGATAATGGTTTGAATTGAAGTGATTAGACACTGCATTTGCCTATAGTACTACAAGTGTTTGGATTTGGATAGATAAATGGTTGGTGAAAAGGGAAAGGCCAGTTCGGTTGAGGACCAGCTCTTCAGCTTGGCGATGACCAGTCGGGCCAATTTTCGGACCTTGAAGTTAGCAATGCCGGCCGGCCTGAACAATCCTAACCGAGTCGAACTGAGCTATTCAAACCGAACCGTTATAGTTTGTGTGAACTATTTTTATCTATTCAAAAAAAGAATATTGTATAAAGAGCATACCTTTTTAAAAATATCATTATCCTTTCATCATAGAGAAAGAATCAGTACTCATAATTTATTATAATAAATGTATGAAACAATTAAATAAAAACAATAATTATAATAATAGATACTTATTTAAAACTACTTTAATATTTCCTCAAACTCATTAATTTAGATAAATACAATTTTAATCATGCACACCATCATTTAAAAAAACTACTTGTTTATATATCTATAAGTTTATTTTTTATCATAGAAAATAGATGGAGCCTTGATAACATTACCGAAATTTTTTCACGTCCACAAAAGTGAATGATTTGTCCTTATTATCAAAACGATTGCCAGTTTGAACAATCCAGATGGCATTAAACGTAAATCATACAATAAATTAAATGAGATCACTCATATATAAAATGTTCTCTTCTGTTTTTTCTTGGCGGCTGGCATGTACAGGCCGTGTGATAATTATATTTTTCTTTTATAATAATATTTATTTTTGAATATTTATAAAGTTATTTTTAAACACATTTAATTATTTTAAATCCGAAAGATAAAGAAATTATTTGAACTATATTTTTTGTTTGTTTTTTTTATTTTTTTAATCAGACGTTCCGGACACCTTCACCCCCAGCACAATATCAATTCTTAAAATGCTCTGTTGTTGGTGATGTAAATAAATGTAGCAGATTTGATGCTTAATTGCTCATTTATATACTTGCCATAAACGAAGCTCTGAATCAGATGCTTCTAAAGCATATACAAGCAATATAAGTACAGAAGTGTTTTGATTAACACTTTCCAACTCAGTGAAATAGCCTCCCAATCAAGGGGCTTAACCCCGAACCAGCACCTACAGGGGACTCACAACTAGCGAAACCCCTCCCCTGTAAAAGTAGACACTTGAGTGTAACATCAAAGACAAGATAACATGCGAATATGATTATGACTTTCACAACCGAGCCGAGCTTAGAATTAAAGATCTAAGTGAAAAGATTTTGTTTTGGCGAGATTAGCAGAGTTGTTGATTCATTCATAAAGATAAACCAATTAGGTTTTGTGCTTTACTTGATACAAATAAACATATACCTAAATATAACAATTATAAATATATATATAATTTATTTGTTATTGTTAAAGACTATAGTTTCGAAGGTTTGACATTAGTTTGATAAGTGACCCCCATCATTACAATAAAACGAAAATATCCAATCGGCTATTTGAACCCATGAGAAATACCACATAAAATATCTCCCTTAAAGACTGTTGATGAAGGTCAAACCTTCGAACAAATTGAACAGAAATTAGATTATATATATTTATGGAGTATATATGAGAAGAAGAAAAATTTTTCAGCAAAGCAAGAGATACATTTTAATCGAATTATCAAAAGAGAATTTTACTGCTCGAAGCCCCTAAAACCTTAAATTGGATATTGAATTACCATTTAATTGCCCGCGATCCCGGCTTTTCCTTCTTCACCTGTCTTTTCGATTATAATGTTCATATGAAATTTAGGGGATCCACCTTCTAAAAAATTTCAACACATTAAAAAAAAAAACTTCATTTATTTCTCTTAATGAACAGTCCGATATGTTGGAATGTGATTGTGACTACGTCAAATTTAATATCCGATAATGAATAGATGATTTGAAGGTAACATATCAAAGATGTATTTGGACTGGATGGTGGTTAATAATCTGAAATTAATTATTTTAGTAGTTGAGTTGTTTTTCGTAAGAAAAGTTTCTGCTTAAAACTTATTCTCATGTTTATTGAGAAAATTTCATCAGAATGCACAACTTTTCGACACGTATTTTTTGAGTCTTTTCGCTATTAAAATATTAGAATGAGTTGGCTTAAAATGAAT